>CAMTDV010000026.1:90142149-90742149 GCA_947069175.1 Scalesia atractyloides | reverse complement strand
TTTAAGGGGCTAAAGTGTCAAACTTTGAAACTGGCTAAAGGGCGATCGCGGGCCGCGAGAGACCTGGACTGAGTCTCTCACGGGGCGCGAGAAGCCTCTGCTGCAGAAAGTTTTGCTTGGCTCCCAAACAAAACTCCAAAACCATTAAATCGAAGCCATGGCTTCCCAAACTGCTATGCCACGTTTTGGGACAATCCTAAGCTCCCTCTTACACCCCTAAACACCTGGCTTCACCTCTTTTGAGTTCTCCAACTATAAATAGGTGCTTAAGTTTACATTTCAACTTGCACCTTTCTCATTTATTCACTCATCTTCCTCCTCTGGAAGTTCCTAGCTAAAAGGAGCATCCAACATAGTTATTTTGCATGTCACACCCCGACCCACAGCGGAAAAGGTGATCGGGGCATGATTGGGTTATCATCAAAGCTCATGACATTTATTTTAACGTTTCATATTCATTAATACACTTTAATGGAAAATTACAATCAATATTACAACATGTCCTAAATATCAATCTAGGCTTCATTGTTTTCTTCTAAGGCATTTCCTATGTTTTCCTCGCTTCATCCTGTTCACCTGTATCATGTGTAAAAGGGTTTTTGGATCAACAAAAAGTTGGCGAGTGAATCCTATGGAAAACATTTGAACAAGTTTATTTAATTGATTATGAAATAAAGTGCACAACCACACATGAGTAAAAATAGATGTAAACTTATTCATAAATCAATTTAATATTAAACAATACACACATGAACAATAATGGATCGTTTAGAGGCACGCGTTGCTCAACTCGTCTCTCACGAGGAACTGATGGGCCTAATGAATGAATTGCATAACCATGATAATATGAAAGACATAACTACCAACAATATAAACTCAACAATACACACATGAACAATAATGGATTGGTTTTGAGGCACGCGTTGCTCACTCGTCTCCCACGAGGAACTGATGGGCTTAATGAATGAATTTCATACAAGTTGACAAAATGAAATACATAATCACAACAATATAAACAATCTAAGTTTAGATCACGATATGGTATGGCACAAGTTTAAATAAACGAGTTAATTATTTTGTGACACATGACACACCCCAAAACGTGTAATTAAAAAGGGGGAGTTGTAAGATTCACTCACAGTGGGTGCGTTCGGTTAATGATGTTGAATGCATGCGAAGTGGTTTTAACCACGAGTGAAATTAACCTAGATAAATAGCATTTTGGTTCGGTAAGTAAACGGATTTTATTAATCCATTTTAGTAGGATTGTTGGGTGAATTTTTGTGAGTTTAAGGCTATTTTCTAACCTTAAAAATGTTATTTTTAAGTGTTTTTAATTGATTTTTAAATAAAATAAATAAATAAAAATAATTAAAAAAAATTGATTTTTTTTTGCTACAGTTGACCGTTGACCATTGACCGTTGGCTGTTGACTTTGACCGGTTCGTATGCGTTTATGTGTGCGCTGAGTGAGGCTCGAACCCGAGACCTCCCGTACGCGTGCACGCAGCTCTACCAACTGAGATACGTGTCTAACCCGAAATATTTCTGTTTTTAATTATATTTATATATTAATTAGATTAATCCGAAAATCAATTTATTTCTAAAAAGGTTTTATTGAATCGGACCGGTGCGCTCCACAGGTCTCGAACCCGGGACCTGTGGTTTAGGTTAACACACAGTCCACCGCTGGACTGTGTGTTTAACTTGTTATATAAACCGATTTTTATTATACTTATATACAAACTGAACATTTCCATTTCTGTCTTATTTAAAAAGTTAGTTAATTGTCCGGATCGATGCAATAGACCGGACTCGAACTCGTGACCTGTGATTAAACATACACACAGTCCACCACTGGACTGTGTGTCTAACTTGGTTATTATTCCGGTTATTAATAAACTTAACATGTACTGCGGTGACTCCGGTTCGGTTAACAAAAAAAAGGACATTTTTATTAAGGCAGCATGCGTGGGACAAGATTCGAACTCGAGACGTTAATGTGTTTAATGTGCACACAGTCCACCGCTGGACTGTGTGTCTAACCCGAGTTATAACTTGATTTTAATTATACTTAAACACTACAGAAACTTCGTGTTCTTCGTTGATTTTAACCAGAAACGATGACTGACCGGTTCGAAGTTTTTAATCATCTTCGTTAGCGTTTTTCAGTTAATTACAGGTGAGATATAAATAAAAAGAAAGAGAAATTAGGCGTAAGGTATACCGACTGGACTCCTCTGTTTCTCCGGCAGAACTCCGGCGACAGCAACAGGTTCCGGCGTCGTGTGTCTTGTAGCAGAGAGTCTTCAGCAAGCTTGACAAGGATGTGGGTGACTTCGGTATAAGCTCAGGGGGTTCAGTAAGGCTCAGAAGTGAAGGGTTCGGTTTTCCAGTGAGGTACAGAAATTTTCCGGCGAATGGAATTACGTCGGGTAAAGGTGCGGTTTTGAGCGAAAAAGCTTGCAGAGGTTTGAGGGGGTATTTATAAGGCAGGTTATCGATGAATTTGGTCCAATTTCCGACTTGATTCGTCGGTTAGAATTTCTCCGGCGGTTATAACTTGTGTCGCGGACTCAGACATCGGTTATAACCGATGTAGGTTTAAACGTTTACGTTATAACTGAAGAAGTCGTAAATTATTGGCGAGTTAGTCGGGATTTCCGACGACTGAATTTTGGGCGCCGGTTTTTGAATTCAGAAAACATGTTATGAATTAATTGATTCTAATAATTAACAAGAAACGCTAGTGGCGCAGTGGTTGAGTGTATGTGTGTTAAGTCGTTGACCCGGCTGACTGACCCGGGTTCGAAATCCGGCAGTGCCATATTATTTTTTATTCATTATTTTTAACAATTTTTCAAAAACAAATTATATATCCCAATATAATAATTAATTATGTATCATTTAAAATTAATTTGTGCATTAAATACGCCACGAAATTTTAAACTGATTGTTCGGTTAATAAACGGAGCGGGTTTGGTAAAATCCATTTTTGACGGATGTTACAGTATCCCCTGCTTTTTAGAAATTTCGTCCCGAAATTTAAGTAGTGATATATTTGACTAAAAGAATGATGGTGTTTAGCTTGACAGTTACATACTTAGAAGAAATGTAAGAGTTTAAATTTTTGTTTGAGGCGGTAACGTCCCTTGTAAGGGTTAAGTACCCTATTACAGGAATCGTTTTTTTTTGTTGCCTACTGTAAAAGTATTGATAAGCAGAATTGATTTGTTAAATATAATATCATGCATAAGAGTTTGGATATGTTTGGAAGGATATGGTTATATCCTAAGGCAAAACTTCTAATACTACAACCTACATGGAACTTCTCATAACCATCTAACAATACCTCTGATCCTTTGACAAGAATACTTATATATAGGAAGTACCAGCGGCGTATCCACCATATTCTTGTCAAATTTTCATTTGTTTTATCAGTAAGTTATGATTGGTTCTATGACTATAGAACATAAATAAACACAACAGCTAATATTTGAATCCACATTCTGATAGCATATATGTTTGAATGGTGACAGTTCCTCTCTCGTTTGTTATGATGGAGAGGTTAGTTTATGTAGAAATGGAACACAATCCAATTTCTTTAAATAGCGAGATGATATAAATGTAACACAAATTTTAACCCAGGGCAATACTAAATCCTACATGGAACTTCTCATAACCGCCTGATAATGCCTCTGATCCTTTGGCAAGAATACTTATATATAGGAAGTACCAGCGGCGTATCCACCATATTCTTGCCAAATTTTCATTGGTTTTATCCACAAGTTATTATTAGTTACCAAGAAACTACTAAATCCTACATAGAACTTCTCATAACCGTCTGACAATGCCTCTGATCCTTTGACAAGAATACTTATATATAGGAAGTACCAGCGGCGTATCCACCATATTCTCGTCAAATTTTCATTGGTTTTATCAGTGAATTATGATTAGTCCTATGTGACTCTACAACCAATACTACAAACACAAAATACTGAAAATGAAAATGTCTGTGCGATCAAGGCTCAATCAAACGGAGCCGATCGTATTGCATGTACTGAAAATGAAAATGTCTGTGCGATCAAGGCTCAATCAAACGGAGCCGATCGTATTGCATGTACTGAAAATAGTAAACTTAATCTAAACAACAATCACACAAACAGCCTATACATGGAACCTCTCATAATCGCCTGATAATGCCTCCGATCATTTGACAAGAATACTTATATATAGGAAGTACCAGCGGCGTATCCACCATATTCTTGTCAAATTTTCATTGACTTTATCCACAAGTTATGATTAGTTCTATGTGACTCTACTACAAACACAACAACCACAAAATACTGATAATGAAAATGTCTGTGCGATCAAGGCTCAATCAAACGGAGCCGATCGTATTGCATGTACTGAAAATGAAAATGTCTGTGCGATCAAGGCTCAATTAAACGGAGCCGATCGTATTGCATGTACTGAAAATAATAAACTTAATCTAAACAACAATCACACAAACAGCCTATACATGGAACCTCTCATAACCGCCTGATAATGCCTCCGATCATTTGACAAGAATACTTATATATAGGAAGTACCAGCGGCGTATCCACCATATTCTTGTCAAATTCTCATTGACTTTATCCGCAAGTTATGATTAGTTCTATGCGACTCTACAACAAACACAACAACCACAAGATACTGATAATGAAAATGTCTGTGCGATCAAGGCTCAATCAAACGGAGCCGATCGTATTGCATGTACTGAAAATGAAAAAATGTCTGTGCGATCAAGGCTCAATCAAACGGAGCCGATCGTATGTGGGCACGCCAGGTTCAACCTCATAATGAAATGGGGAACATGCTCAACGCTCATAATGTAATGGGGAGCGGCGGCCTATGAAATTACATGTACTGAAAATAATAAACAATAATTACTCAAACAGTTTACACATGGAACCTCTCATAACCGCCAGATAATGCTTCTGATCCTTTGACAAGAATACTTATATATAGGAAGTACCAGCGGCGTATCCACCATATTCTTGTCAAAGTTTCATTGGCTTTATCCTTAAGTTATGATTGGTTCTATGTGATTCGAATACATAAAGAAAAACATAAAACTAAACGATAGGAGTTGAATCTGGATTTTCGGTGAAAAGGACTAGTTGGGTATCTTCGTTTGGGCTGTCATTATCTTCGACAGGTTTGGCGTTGATGTTGAAGACTCTTCCTCTTGCTGGTGGCCTAGCGGTTGGGTTTTCTTGGTTTACTTGGTTAACTGGGTTTGATTGGGCTTGAGCGTTTATGATGTTAATCAATCGAGGGCACGTGTTTCTAAAGTGGGTAGGGTCGCCACAATTGAAACAAGCTCGAACATATGGGAACATGGGGTATTGGGGTTGTTGATAGGTTTAGGCCATGTTTTGAGTAGGGGAAGAGATTTGGTTTTGAAAGGTGCGGCAAACCTTGCTCGAATGACCATAGCGTCCACAAGTTGCACATAGTCGACAAGGTAAGGTAAGGGGATGGTGATAAAAACAGTTGTTGCATCGAGGGTGAGGTCCAAGATATGGTTTCTTATTTGGGAAGGTTGAGTTGGGTGCCACTTGAGTGATTGAGATAGCTTGGATGGGTATGGCGTGTGAAATTGGTTGATTCCGTTGGATAGCAGCGAAAAGTTGCCCGTCTCTTTTTCTCTTAGAATTGGGTTGAGAAGGGGGTTCGGTTTGGGTGTAGTCGGAGGTTTCAGTCGATGCTTTATCCTTCTTTTTCTCCTCCTTGAAATCTTTGTTTCGGATTCGGTTCTCGGTGAGCTCTGTTGCTAGCTCCATTGCTGCTTCCAAAGTTGCAGGCGTGGTACTTATTACAGAGTCTTGAATCTTTGACGGAAGACCACGAATGTAGTGCTCGATCAAACGGTAGAGGGGAGTGAACATGTTGGGAACCATTTGATGTAACTCGAGGAATCTTTTGTTGTATGTGGTGTGGTATCCTTCCTTTTGCTTCAACGAATAAAATTCATCTTCTAATTTCTTTATTTCGCTCCTTGAGCAAAATCGTCTGGTCATGATTTCCTTCAATTCATCCCAAGTTAAAGTCATAGCATCTTCCACACCTCGTTTGGCCTTCTCTGTATTCCACCAAGTAAGTGCTATTCCATATAAACGACCGGTAGCATATGGCACTTTGCGATCATCAGGGCAATCGCAATTTAGAAAAGTGTTCTCCATTTCTTCAAACCAATGGAGGAGAGCGGTGACGCCTTCAGTCACTTTGTATTTTGGAGGGTCGCATAATTTGAAATGCTTGTAGGTGCATTTAGTGGTATTTGGGGGAGGGTTGATAACGTTTTGATTTTCTTGATTGGCAGGATTAGCGGTAAGTGCTTGTTGGACTTGGATTACAATGTTGGGTATTACAGCAGCCATTTGTTGAGCGATTAAGGCAGCCATGCGTTCGCGGGCTTTTCCTGCTCTCATCTTCCTACGGGCGTGGTTAGAAGACATCTACAAGGAATACATGTCAAGAGTATGAGTTGGATGTTTTTGGGTTCATGGGTCGCACTAGGAATGAACATTCATAAAATAATTATAGAAAAATAAATCTACTACATCCATAGGATGTCTTGGGCTTTGCTCGCCATTAGGCCTACATGCTGCCATACTTCACCTTCGTAATCATGTGGGCCCCCATGAATACCGGGTTTTTCATATGGTTCGCATGTGTTAGCCTGGTTGCGTACACTAAAACCCGGAGAAAATCGAGAAATATGTATACATCGTGTGAGATTCGGAATGTGTCCAGGTGTAGACACGGTGACACCTCAAAGTGGGGTTAGTTCGAACGACGTTTGGTGTGGCATGCTTTGGCCTAATAGGTCCTTTGTACTCTCATCGTTAGTCCCCAGGTAGGCAAACTGGTCCGTTATATTGGATTTATACGAATGCCAACCTAGACAGGACGTTCCGACTACCGGTACTTGTACCCTTCCACTTACTACATGCCCGTCGCAGAACTTACTTTGATGAGATTTGAAAATTGCAACAAAATCTTTGAATAACAATAGTATGAAGATGAATTAAATATATGAACATTGATATATGTATAATGAATGTGTATGTAAGTATGTATGTTTGACTGTAAATAATAACAAATATGAAACAAATAAATATCATAAGTTTGTATGTAACCACCTAATCAATTAAAATTTAGGCAGACAATAGTATAGGCTCTAAGGGTCTAATAACCTATCCTATATCCCTATAGTCATGGCTCTGATACCAATCTGTCACACCCCGACCCGCAGCGGAAAAGGTGATCGGGGCATGATTGGGTTATCATCAAAGCTCATGACATTTATTTTAACGTTTCATATTCATTAATACACTTTAATGGAAAATTACAATCAATATTACAACATGTCCTAAATATCAATCTAGGCTTCATTGTTTTCTTCTAAGGCATTTCCTATGTTTTCCTCGCTTCATCCTGTTCACCTGTATCATGTGTAAAAGGGTTTTTGGATCAACAAAAAGTTGGCGAGTGAATCCTATGGAAAACATTTGAACAAGTTTATTTAATTGATTATGAAATAAAGTGCACAACCACACATGAGTAAAAATAGATGTAAACTTATTCATAAATCAATTTAATATTAAACAATACACACATGAACAATAATGGATCGTTTAGAGGCACGCGTTGCTCAACTCGTCTCTCACGAGGAACTGATGGGCCTAATGAATGAATTGCATAACCATGATAATATGAAAGACATAACTACCAACAATATAAACTCAACAATACACACATGAACAATAATGGATTGGTTTTGAGGCACGCGTTGCTCACTCGTCTCCCACGAGGAACTGATGGGCTTAATGAATGAATTTCATACAAGTTGACAAAATGAAATACATAATCACAACAATATAAACAATCTAAGTTTAGATCACGATATGGTATGGCACAAGTTTAAATAAACGAGTTAATTATTTTGTGACACATGACACACCCCAAAACGTGTAATTAAAAAGGGGGAGTTGTAAGATTCACTCACAGTGGGTGCGTTCGGTTAATGATGTTGAATGCATGCGAAGTGGTTTTAACCACGAGTGAAATTAACCTAGATAAATAGCATTTTGGTTCGGTAAGTAAACGGATTTTATTAATCCATTTTAGTAGGATTGTTGGGTGAATTTTTGTGAGTTTAAGGCTATTTTCTAACCTTAAAAATGTTATTTTTAAGTGTTTTTAATTGATTTTTAAATAAAATAAATAAATAAAAATAATTAAAAAAAATTGATTTTTTTTTTGCTACAGTTGACCGTTGACCATTGACCGTTGACTGTTGACTTTGACCGGTTCGTATGCGTTTATGTGTGCGCTGAGTGAGGCTCGAACCCGAGACCTCCCGTACGCGTGCACGCAGCTCTACCAACTGAGATACGTGTCTAACCCGAAATATTTCTGTTTTTAATTATATTTATATATTAATTAGATTAATCCGAAAATCAATTTATTTCTAAAAAGGTTTTATTGAATCGGACCGGTGCGCTCCACAGGTCTCGAACCCGGGACCTGTGGTTTAGGTTAACACACAGTCCACCGCTGGACTGTGTGTTTAACTTGTTATATAAACCGATTTTTATTATACTTATATACAAACTGAACATTTCCATTTTTGTCTTATTTAAAAAGTTAGTTAATTGTCCGGATCGATGCAATAGACCGGACTCGAACTCGTGACCTGTGATTAAACATACACACAGTCCACCACTGGACTGTGTGTCTAACTTGGTTATTATTCCGGTTATTAATAAACTTAACATGTACCGCGGTGACTCCGGTTCGGTTAACAAAAAAAAGGACATTTTTATTAAGGCAGCATGCGTGGGACAAGATTCGAACTCGAGACGTTAATGTGTTTAATGTGCACACAGTCCACCGCTGGACTGTGTGTCTAACCCGAGTTATAACTTGATTTTAATTATACTTAAACACTACAGAAACTTCGTGTTCTTCGTTGATTTTAACCAGAAACGATGACTGACCGGTTCGAAGTTTTTAATCATCTTCGTTAGCGTTTTTCAGTTAATTACAGGTGAGATATAAATAAAAAGAAAGAGAAATTAGGCGTAAGGTATACCGACTGGAATCCTCTGTTTCTCCGGCAGAACTCCGGCGACAGCAACAGGTTCCGGCGTCGTGTGTCTTGTAGCAGAGAGTCTTCAGCAAGCTTGACAAGGATGTGGGTGACTTCGGTATAAGCTCAGGGGGTTCAGTAAGGCTCAGAAGTGAAGGGTTCGGTTTTCCGGTGAGGTACAGAAATTTTCCGGCGAATGGAATTACGTCGGGTAAAGGTGCGGTTTTGAGCGAAAAAGCTTGCAGAGGTTTGAGGGGGTATTTATAAGGCAGGTTATCGATGAATTTGGTCCAATTTCCGACTTGATTCGTCGGTTAGAATTTCTCCGGCGGTTATAACTTGTGTCGCGGACTCAGACATCGGTTATAACCGATGTAGGTTTAAACGTTTACGTTATAACTGAAGAAGTCGTAAATTATTGGCGAGTTAGTCAGGATTTCCGACGACTGAATTTTGGGCGCCGGTTTTTGAATTCGGAAAACATGTTATGAATTAATTGATTCTAATAATTAACAAGAAACGCTAGTGGCGCAGTGGTTGAGTGTATGTGTGTTAAGTCGTTGACCCGGCTGACTGACCCGGGTTCGAAACCCGGCAGTGCCATATTATTTTTTATTCATTATTTTTAACAATTTTCAAAAACAAATTATATATCCCAATATAATAATTAATTATGTATCGTTTAAAATTAATTTGGGCATTAAATACGCCACGAAATTTTAAACTGATTGTTCGATTAATAAACGGAGCGGGTTTGGTAAAATCCGTTTTTGACGGATGTTACATTGCACCCTAGGAATCACTGGTAAGTGTTCCTTCCTTGTGAATTTTCGTTTATAGGCTTTTATAGCCAAAAGTTAAGTGTTTTTTCGGAAAACGTTTTGACTTTTGATTAAGACCATTATGGTCCAGCCATTGTTTTAAATGAACATGGCTAAGTGATCGTAATAAGGTAGGTGTTAGTCCCTATAAAGGGCACCTCCAGAAGATCACGTTTGCTAGACCAATTGACGGGTCAAAGTTAAGTTATTAAAAAGTCAAACAAGCCATTTTTTGGAAAAATCATAAATTGATCTTATATATGTTATGAAACCTGTTTTGACACTTAAACAAGTTGGTAATAATTATTAGAACATGTAAGGCTCGTCAATTTCAGATCAAGGGAAGGTTCGCAACCGAAAGTCGCGAAGTTTGACTTCTACTTTGACTTTCGATCTTACCAAATTTAGATTAGTTACCTACTGATCTAGAGTTGCATTATGATCATAATATGATGTATCATAACCCTCTGAGGTTATATTACATGATCATAATCAGAATTCAAGTTTATGAGCCAGTTCCATAATTATGCCCTTCTTGACTAAAATGCCCTTTTTGCATAAAACATGGTTTTAAATAACAATGAACTTGAAAATGAGTTTCCTACTGATGTAATATTATAAGTAGGATTGATTGGGATGTTATACCTAGTTATAAACTGAATTTTCAAACAGGTCGTTAAACTATGTCGTTAAATGACGATTTTAACCCTTGTGGCTTATAAAATGGTTTTAAGCAAATCTTTTCAAGATAAATCATTTACCTACTAAATATGTTATAAATAACATATTTTGAACATTTTAATCTGATCTTAACATCAGTTTTTGTAAACATCGTTTAAAGACGTCATTTTACGACATAAGCGCCGTTTCGGCAAATATTATGGTTTTAAACCATATTATTGACCAAGACTTGATACCTACTGATTTTTAAAAACTTATTTTAAACATATTTATAGTAGGTACATGTTATAAACTCAGAATCTTAAATAATTTATAAACTATGTGTAAAATGACCAAAATGCCTACGGTGCATAGTTTGGTCATAAAAGATAATTTACACATATAATTAACATCCTACTGATATTATATCATAAATAAATTATTTTTCCAGAATACTTATAATTATGACATTAAATTATATTCAAGTTCCTTTTATACGGTATATAATTACCAAAATGCCCTTATGAGGCATAGTTTCGTTTTAAAACCTTAACAGGCATATAAGTTGATATCCTACTGATATTGTAACTTATTTAAAATATAATGGCATATAGAACTTGTCCATGAATTATCTAGTTACCCGATATCGCTAATATGCGCACGGTTAAGTATATGTAACTATTTTACGAAAATTCACCGAAACGGGCTTAACCTTGTCATTTAAGTTTCAAAATCCAGAATATTTATAGTTTACCCATATTATACAAGTCAAAGTACTTGTCGGGTTTAAACTACATTCTATCCGATCATTGTTTAATCAAGGGTTATACGTCTTGATCATGTACACTACGGTCTAAGTCTATGACTTAAATAAAGACCGATAGTATTTAATTGGTTAGCTTATGCCATAATCCAGACTAGAGACTTACCGGTAAATGCTATCTGCATGTTAGTACTTTTGTATACGGCTGAGTTATTGAAATTTAAACGAAGACTAGCTTAGGTAAATACTCTCGACTTATTTTCCCTATATGGGCTTGGGATAAGGTAAATTATTACCGCTTGGTCCAAAATGGGGTCAATCGAATGCTCGTTTGTGGCTAGTAAACCCCATATTTCGTTTTAATCAGTTTTGTTTGATAACTTAAACATCGGGGGTTAAATTACCGTGTCCTGGATATCCTCGGCTCAATACATTAGTTATTGGCCACGACCTTAGCACGGGGTGTAGGCAAACACCTGTCAGATGCTCATATGCAAATTACCCAAGACGTTGGGGATAACTCCTTCATGAGTTCGTAAGTGGTGTGTATTTAATCATGTCTCGGTTTCTGTCCTGTGCCCTGTATGTATGGACAAACATGTGAATCTGATACAAGGTTGCAAGGTCAACTTTCCCAAGTTAATAAAAGATTTTGTGCCGTTTTGCACTTAAAATTATTTTAAACTTTTCAAAATGAGTCAGTTGGGTGTATTTACCAGCGTAAGCTGACGTATCGTTCAAAGGCTAAGTTGCAGGTACAATACGAATAGGCTGGAAGCTGCTCGGTAGTGATAAGAGGATCTTGCAAATCCTAAGATCTGCCCTAAAGCCTGTTTTATATTCTTTCTTGTACATTTTATGATCCGCCTGTGGATCTTCTATAACGAGCTTGTATATTATTTTATTTTATTTTTGAACATTCGGTTTGTAATAGTAATTTTACTCCAAGACTTCCGATGTGCTATGTTTAATTGACAATGATGTTATCAACTTACGTCACGATACTCCCCATCTGGGCCCACCTGTGTCTGGATTTCGGGTTGGAAATCCGGGGTGTGACAAGTTATCCAAAGACCAAAAGATCACAAGATGTTTGAAGACAAAATTACACTATAAAGTTATTGTCAAGGGGGAGTCTGTTGGTGCATATTGTGTGACAACAACTTAATAGTTTAATAGTTTCGTCTGTGGATATTTTTTATTGGGCTTAGCATTTGTGTTTAGCTTGTTTAGAGTTGTAATCGGCTTTGAGAATGGCCTAGTCCAGTATAAAGCCTAGTATGCAGACATGTAGTATAAATACATGTTGTGCATTAGGGTTTTAGGTGATGAACTAGGAAGAACAACAGAGAGGAGTGTGAGAAATCTACAGAGAGTGTCTGAGAGATTTCTAGTGAGTCTTGAATTGATTGTAAACCATTGTGTTGGATAATCAATAGAAGACAGTTTGAAGGAAATTGTTTGTGTTCTTGTTCTTGTTTCTGTGAAATCTGATCTAGGGGATTCCACACTCTAGATTGGATAGACGATTCTGTTAAGATCCATACGGACTAGGGGACCTACATTTTTTATCAGCTTCAAGGCGCGACTTGTTTCTCGAAAATCAATCTTCGTTCTGGTTATCATCAACTTCGAGGCCTCGAAGACGATATACCTAAAACCGCATTTCGCACACGCTACAGTCATGCCTTTTGGTTTGACTAACGCACCTGCGGTCTTCATGGACTTGATGAACTGTGTATGCAAGCCTTATCTTGACCGTTTCGTGATCGTCTTCATTGACGACATCCTAATCTATTCCAAGATGCGAGAAGTGCACGAGCAATACTTGATTCTTATCCTTTAGCGTTTGCGTACTGAACGTCTTTACGCCAAGTTCTCCAAGTGTGAATTTTGGATAAAGGAGGTTCAATTCCTTGGTCATGTCGTCAACGAACTCGGTATTCATGTTGACCCCCCAAAAATCAAAGCGGTGAATTGCTCCTAAGTCTCCGTCTGAAATTCGTTCGTTTCTCGGTTTAGCTGGTTACTACCGTCGGTTTATCTCGAATTTCTCCAAGATCGCCGTACCTCTCACTTCCTTAACTCAAAAGGATAAACCTTTTGTTTGGAATTCCGAGCAAGAGGAATCTTTTCAAACGTTCAAGGACATGCTTTGCAATGCTCCTATCCTAGCACTTCCTGATGGTACCGACGACTTTGGCGTGTATTGAGATGCCTCAAAACAAGGTCTTGGTTGCGTTCTTATGCAACGGGATAAGGTTATCGCTTACGCGTCACGAAAACTCAAGATTCATGAGAAAAACTATACTACGCACGACCTTGAACTTGGTGCAGTTGTTTTTGCATTGAAGATATAGCGACACTACCGTTATGGTACAAAGTGTACGGTCTTCACCCACCATAAGAGCCTCCAACACATCTTCAATCAAAAGGAACTCAACATGCGTCAACGTCGTTAGGTGGAATTGTTAAACGACTACGACTGTGATATTCACTACCACCCAGGTAAGGCGAATGTTGTATCCGACAGTCTTAGTCGGAAAACTTATGTTAAGAGTATACGTTGCTACTAAACCTTGGGAAAGCTTCACGAACTGATTCGTGTGCCATAATACTCAACCGTTAATGAGGGTAACCTCGCTAATGAGTTGAAGTGTGGTGTTGAACACCAACTCATGACCAAATCCAATGGCATTATGTAACACCTCTTAAAATCGTGTCCAATAATATAGTGACACGTGTCATTAATTTTTATATTAAGTCTATTAAAGACTAATAAGGACTAAAGGTGTCAACATACTCAAACTAAGCCTCTAAGTGACCCTTTGATGTCAACATGCATAAACCGAGCCTCTGAGTGACCATTAGTGTCAACATGCTTAAATTAAGCCTCTGAGTGACCATTAGTGTCAACATGCTTAAATCAAGCCTCTGAATGACCATTAGTGTCAACATGCTTAGCCTCTTAGTGACCATTAGTGTCAACATGCTTAGCCTCTGAGTGGCCATCAGAGTTAACATGCTTATACTGAGCCTCTGAGTGATCCTTATTGAAGTCCTAACTCTCATATGAGCCACTGGTTGGACGAGAGGGACCAATTCTGTAAATATGTAAAAGTTGGACAATGGAGGGATTAAAAGTGTCAACATGTTAATTTATACCTCTGAGTGACCTTAACGAAACGAGAGCTTGACAATGTTTGGGCATACTCCTGGGTATGCCAAATGTTGGCTATGGAGGGCTAATTATGCTATTATAGGTGTTTTAGAGGTTTTATAAGTTGAGGAACTAAATGTGACAAATTTGGAAAGTTCCCATAAGGCTGTCGCAGGGCAGGAGAGACACTGGCCATGTCTCTCGCGGGCCGCCAGAGGCCTATATCTGCAGAATAATTGCTTGGCCTCCACACATGTTTCCAAAAACCATTTGATTCGAAACTAGGGACTTCCAAACTGCAATGTCACGTTTTAGGACACTTGTAAGCCCCCTCTAACACTCCCTAACACCTGGCATCACCTCCTTCAAGCTCTCCAATTATAAATAGGTGCAATGCTTCACCATTTGAACTTGCACCTTTCTCATTTATCACTCTATCTCCCTCATCTGGAAGTTCCTAACTGAAAGGAGCATCTAACTTAGTTCTATTTCATCCTAGGAATCACTTGTATATGTTCCTTTCTCTTTCATTTTCATTTATAGGCTTTTATAGCCAAAAGTTAAGCATTTTACTAAAAATGCTTTGACTTTCGGTTAAGACCATTATGGTCCAGCCATTGTTCGTAACGATCATGGCTAAGTGATCGTAATAAGGTAGGTGTTAATCCCTGTAAAGGGCACCTCCTAAAGATCACGTTTGGTAGACTAATTGATGGGTTAATGTTTTAATACTAAAAGTCAAACAGGCCAGTTTTCGAAAATATTATAACCTAAGCTTATGTATGTTATGAAACATGTTTTGACACTTAAACAAGTTGGTAATAATTATTAGAACATGTGAGAACATGTTCGGCTCGTCAATTTCAGTTCTAGGGTCGGTTTGCAAACGAAAGTCGTAAAGTTTGACTTCTGCTTTGACTTTCGATTCTGACCCGATTTAGATTAGTTAGCTACTGATATAAGGTTGCATTATGATCGTAATATGATGTAGCATAACCCCCTGAGGTT
Source organism: Scalesia atractyloides (assembly GCA_947069175.1). Classification (NCBI taxonomy): domain Eukaryota; kingdom Viridiplantae; phylum Streptophyta; class Magnoliopsida; order Asterales; family Asteraceae; genus Scalesia; species Scalesia atractyloides. The sequence continues at coordinate 90,726,595 of CAMTDV010000026.1, read as the reverse complement.
ATATTACATGATCATAGTCAGAATCTGAGTTTATGGACAAATTCCGTTATTATGCCATTTTGACTAAAATGCCCTTTTTCATAAAATGAGGTTTAATCGATAACGAACTTGAAAATTAACTACCTACTGATGCAATATCATAAGTAAGATTATTCATGATTTCAAGTCAGGTTATATACTGAGTTTATGTACAAGTTCTCGTATTATATCAATAAATGAAGATAAAGCCCTTGTGGCTCATAAAAAGGTTTTAATCATATCTTTTCATATCAAATCTTTACCTACTGATATGTTATATTAAATAACAAATCTGAAACAATTAAACTTGATCTTAACATCAGTTTTACTAAACTTCCCACTAAATCCTCATTTTACGACATAAACACCGCTTCGGCGCAAAATATGGTTTTAAAATCATATTCATTAACCAAACCTTGTTACCTACTAATTTTAAAACTTATTTAAAATATTTTTACAGTAGGTACATGACATAAACTCATAATCCCAAATAAATTATAAAATTATGTGTAAAATGACCAAAATGCCCCTATAGTGCATAGTTTGGTCATAAATGATAAATTACGCATGTAATCAATATCTTATTGATATTATATCATAAATTAAATATTTTTCTAGAATACTTATGCTTATATCATTAAAATACATTCAAGTTCCTTTTATGCGGTGGATAATTACCAAAACACCCTTATGAAGCATAATATTATTTTAAAACTTTAACGGGCATGTAAGTTGAGATCCTACTGGTATTACAACTTATTTAAAGTACAATGGCATATAGAACTTGTCCATGACTTATCCGGTTACCTGATATTGCTTTTATGCGCACGGTTAAGTATATGTAACTAGTTTACGAAAATTAACCGAAACGAGTTTAACCTTATCATTTTAGTCTCAAAATCTAGAATGCTTATAGTTTACCATATTATACAAGTCATAGTACTTGTTGGGTTTAAACTACATTCTACCCGGTCATCGCTTAATCTAGCTTATTATACTTTTTGATCATGTATGCTAGTCGGTCTAAGTCTATGATTTAATTAAGACCATTAGCATTTTAATCGGTTAGCTTATGCCATAATCTAGACTAGAGCCTTTTGGTAAATGCTATCTGCACTTATTTCATTTTGGATACGGCTGAGATATTAAGTCTTGCATTTTAAAATCAAGAAGTAGCTCAGGTAAATATTCTCGACCTATTTTCCCTATACGGCTTGGGTTACGGTAAACTATAACCGCTTGGTTGGAAATGGGATCTATCGAATGTCGGACTGTGGCTAGTAAATCTGCATATTCCATTTTAATCAGTTTTGTTTGATAACTTAAACATCGGGGGTTAACGATCGTGTCCTGGATATCCTTGGCTCATTACATTAGTTAATGGCCACGACCAAAGCGCGGGGTGTAGGCATACATCTGACATATGCTCATGCTAAATTATTTTTACCCACTAGTTGGGGATAACTCCTTTCTGGGTTCTTAAGTTGTGTGTACGTTAATCATGTTTCGGTCTCTGTAATTGGGCCCTGTATGTATGGACAAACATGTGAATCTGTTAACAAGGTTACAAGGCTGATTTTCCCAAGTTATAAAAGATTTTTGTGCCATGTGCACTCAAAACCATTTTCAAATGTTTTCAAAATGAGTCAGTTGGGTGTATTTACTAGCGAAAGCTAACGTATTTTCAAAAGACTAAGCTTGCAGGTACAATACGAAATAGGCTGGAAGCTGCTTGGTAGTTTATATAAGAGGATCTTGCAAATCCTTAGATCTGCCCAAAGTCTGTTATACATTTTTTTGTACTTTTTATGATCCACCTGTGAATCTTCCATTACAAGTCGTTTGTATATTATTTTTTTCGTACTTTGAACATTTTGTTTGAAATGGTAATTTAACTCCAAGACTTCCGCTATGTTGTGTTTAGTTGACTATGATGATATCAACTTACGTCACAATATTCCCCACCCGGGCCCACCGGTGTTTGGATTGGAAATACGGGGTGTGACACATTATGTACTATCTGGATCGTATTTAGATCCTGAACCGTGACTATCTTCATGACCTCTTGATGAGTGAAGCTCATAAATCTCGGTATTCTATATTCCTAGTGCTGATAAGATGTACCATGATCTTCGTATGTCTTATTGGTGCCTGGTATGAAGAAAAATATCGCTTGCTACATTTCGAAATGCCTTACTTGAACATCAACGTCCCTCAGGCTTAATCGAACAACTAGAAATTCTTGTTTGGATAGTATTGCCATGGATTTCATCACCAAACTCCCTCGTACATCGTCTGGTCACGATAGTATTTGGGTAATTATCGACCGTCTGACCGAATCTGCTCACTTCTTTCCCATACGTGAAGAATACCGAGTCGAGAAATTGGCTCGTATCTACACGGATGAAGTCATCTGTCATCGTGGTGTCCCCGTCGACATTATCTCAGACTGTGATGGCGTTTCACTTCCTATCTTTGGCAAACGTTTCAAAAAGCTCTTGGTACTCACCTCAATCTCAATACTTCTTTCCATCCTCAGTCTGATGGTCAAACCGAGCGTACTATCCAAACTCTAGAGGACATGCTTCATTCTTGCGTAATAGATTTTGGTGGCAACTGGGATATGCACTTGCCTTTGGTCGAATTCTTGTACAATAACAGTTACCATGAGAGTATTCAAATGGCACCTTTTAAGGCACTGTATGGTCGCAAGTGTCGATCGCCTATTTATTGGCAAGAGATCAGGGAAACTCAAATCACCAGTCCCGAGCTTATACAAGAGACGACGAACAAGATTTTGCAGATTCGAGACAGCCTGCTCAAAGCCGAAGCCGACAAAAGAGTCACGCAGATAAAAGGCGCAAGCCCTTGGAATTCAACGTTGGTGACTTTGTACTTCTCAAGGTATCCCCTTGGAAGGGTGTGGTTTGTTTCGGAAAGAAGGGAAAGCTCGCTCCTCGCTATGTGGGTCCTTTCAAGATTCTCGAAAGGATTGCCAAGGTAGTGTACCGACTGGACCTACCACAAGAGCTTAAGAACGTTCATCCTACTTTTCACATCTCAAACTTGAAGAGATGTCTAGCTGAAAAAGGACTCCAAGTCCCACTTGAAGATCTTCAGATCAATGAGACCTTACACTTTGTGGAGAAACCAGTCGAGATCATGGATCGAGGCACCAAGCAATTAAGGCGCAGTCGAATTTCTATCGTAAAGGTTCGGTGGGAAGGAAAACGCGACTCTGAGTTTACTTGGGAAATTGAAAGCGACATGATGACTAAGTATCCGCATCTGTTCGTTACATCTTCCTAAATTTCGGGACGAAATTTCCTAAAGGAGGGGAGACTATAACGCTTCGCTTTTTTGTAACTTTCTGTTTTTAGTATGTTTGCTTCGTGATTCTATTTTTGAAAAGTCTAAACCTTATAATCGTATCTCATTTCCGTATCTTTGTAAATCCAAGGCTTTGATTGTAATCAGATTGATCAGTTATACAAAATTCACAACCTTCATACGCATTTATACTTATGTTCGTACACTTATTCTTTATACAATGTAAAGTTTCAAATTATCTTGTGAATTCTTCTCGTGCATTCGTAAATCTTAAACATTTCAATCAAGCAAAGCAATTAGCGAATTAAACGTAAAATACATAGACTTTTGGCATCATAAAAACTTGTCACGTTTATGCTAAACACTTAGCACCTAACTAGTCTTTTTTTTTGGTTATGTAACACTCTTATTGTTGGTATTATGCTTCCAAACAACCCACACTTGCATTATAAATAAAGTATAACAATTAAACAACAATTAAACCTAATTATGTTTTTAAATAACAAAAAAAAAAGAAAGGAAGACAGCTTCCGGCCGCAAGCTGTCCCCTTCAATATGCTTCTTGTTTCAAGATTTCCAACCACCTAATCTTCATAAATGCTAACCTAATTTAAACCGTAATCTTCCCTATATAAAACCCCACCTTTCCCCAACCTTTTCTCACTTTTACAAGCCACCAACACTTCACAAAACCTCCCTAAACCTCCAGAACTCACTGTTGTCCTGCTTCAGTTTGCAAGTGAGTTCTAACTCACTTCCTTTGATGTTCAAGGCTTGTTTCTTCTTCTAAAACACTTGGATAACCTATAGGAAGGTTCTCACAAGTTTTTTTGGGTAAACTAAGGTGAAACCTCATCATTTTGAGGTCCAAAAGTGTCTACAACTTTCTGCCCATTTTTATTTCTTTCATAACTTCAAAACTTCAAGTTTTAAACATGTTTTCTTCCTCTACATTGTTTGACAAGCCTCTTGGGATGTTAGCATAGGTTTTCCATGCAAAACCAAGGTGGAACATTACCATTTTTATGGCCAAACTTTCTGTTTTGGAATTTAAACTTATAATTTTTTCTTAAACTTGATTTCTCTTAACAACTCTATGCTACATGTGCCTCTAACCAAGTCTGTGATTAGTGAGCTAGCTAAAATTGTTTCATACAAATCAAGAGGTATAAAATGCCTCTAAACTTGTTGTTTTACTAAGGGTCTTAACCTAGAGGTGTTGAAACCATTCAAGCTTACAAGCTTGTGTTTTGGTAAAGGTGTGATTACATCGAGGCCTTGGCTATCCAACTTTCAATCCACCACCTCACTTGATGATTTCTATCCACTAAGCTATGTTCCACCTTCAATTGAGTAACAAGGCTATGACACATCCCCAAACGTTGCCATGTTCGGGATGCACGCACCTAGCTTGTTTACTTGTTCGATACATAGTTTAGTGAAGTATCTTACTTTTATTTCATTCATGACCATCGGGATTGTCCTTGTGACAATTTGTGTATTGGTGAATCTTACGAAAGAGGTTAAGGACGGTTATCCCCCTACCTCCATGCATGATTTCTATGACTTCCATAAAATCCATGAATTATATGATAAACTTGATAATATAATATGTAACATATATATGTAAATAAGAACTATAACCGAACCTTTGGCAATGACCGTGTGGTTACTTTTCCTAATATTAGGTTATTTTATCTAAGACTTAACCATCGTTACGGTTCTATTGGGAATGACCCATCAAACCACGAACACCCTATGGGACTTATAGTATCAAAAACGAGCGTTAACGTCTAGATAAATACTTTTGACTATACATACTTTTGCATACTTTAGATTCCTAAATTAACAAACTCCATTCTCATTCCAATACTCACACACCCATGTTTCCTTGTGTAGGATAACTCGGTGTTCGTCCCCTAATCAACCAAACACTTTCACGTATTTAACTTTGCAAAACTGTGAGTACATTCGACACACTTTTTACGCTTTACACTTTTGGGTAAAATATGTTAACCTATCAAAAACACACTAAATCACACTTTTACTCTATGCAATCACACAAACAATCCGTCATACATGCTATAGTTATGTGATACCTGATTTGTTTACTTGGAACATTCTTATGTGATACTAATTGTCATTAACTTCGTACGAGCTTCCCCTTAATATGTATAGCGCTATAGGAGTAACGCACCGCCCGTATTTTTGTGGTCATGTTAAGATTAATCTATTATGCGGTGACACTTGAGGATTGACTTGTAGTTCACATGCCTTGTTTACATTAATCTCGTATGCTAGCTTAAACATGTGGATCTGTTTAAACGGTTTCTTATTATTACTTATGCTATGATTCAAACTTGTGTACTCGCCAATACTTGTTATTGGGACTATACTTTTAACTTGTTGCAAGTTGAGGATGTTGATGTGATGTAACTTAGTAGGAATGTCATAGAAACACACTTAAAATGCTAAGTTATTTATTATGTTTTGTTGAACTTGTCTTTGAATTTATATTGTATCTGAATTGTGTTGCACTTGACATTTTGGTGAAAGAAACGAAATGAATTGTTTAATTAAATATTGTCACATTTAGTGTTATGACGTCTCAAGCAATCTCGTTCGTCTCACTCTGATGATTCCTCCATCGATTGGGGTGTGACAGCTCACATGAAGATTGAACCCGCGAAACATTATGGGGTTGATCAATTTTTGCAGCAAGGGCTCCAATCTGCTCAGTAAGAGCTGTATATGTATCAACAACATGCACCCCTGAACGAGAAGATGTCCTAGCTCTCTCCCCGCCTTGACGAGAACTCGACTTCTAAGCAACTTTCTCAATAATCGGGTAAGCTTCATTAGACATCTTCGTTCCAAAATCACCCCCTGCGTACATTTCCAAATGCTCCCGCGAATCATAGTTGAGTCCTTGGTAGAAAGTCAATATCAGCTGTCTTTTGGATAACCCATGGTGTGGGACATCAATAAGAAGATCTCTAAAACTTTTGTAAGCCGCGTGTAAGGACTCTCTATCATCCTGTCGGAATGTCATGATACGGTTCTTTAACTTGGCTGTTTTTTCTGGAGGAAAGCACTTCTGCATAAACAGCTCTGCCATCTCATTCCAGGTGGTAATGGATCCTGCGGGAGGTGATAAAAGCCAAGCTCTAGCTTTGTCTCGCAATGAGAACGGGAAGAGTCGCAACCGAACCGCGTCGTCAGAAACTTCTCGTATCTTAAAGTAGAGCACACCTCAAGAAATGCAGCAATTTGTCGACCAGGGTCCTCGTGATCCTTTCCATCAAACTGCACCGAATTTTGCAACATGTTGATGATGCTGGATTTAATCTCTAAATTCGGCGCCACCACAGTAGGTCGGGCGATGCTAGGCTGCAAGCCTTCGCCTCCTAGACGGCCGGTCATCGTCTGCCATGGTGTTTCCCCCCTCGACCTCTGATCTCTCACTCTTAGTAGGTATCTCCGGCTCGTCAACTGTAGTTGAGATTTGTTGTGCAACAACGCGGGACCTTTCTCGAAGTCTCCTACTCCTCCTCAGGTCACGTTCTTGTTCATCAGATGGCTCAACAGCACCGGGCGCGGGGGTTGAGGACATCAACCTGTAATGAAGGGATAAGCATGTCCCGAAACAAATAAATACAATATAATATAATATTAAATTAATAAAATTTCTCTTTTTTTAAATAAATTCTCAATCAGTTAATTCGAATTCAAACAAATAAATAATCTTGCATATATATATATATATATATATATATATATATATATATATATAATATATACAAGTAAATGAACAAATAGTCACAAGCATGTACACCGGTAGAAGAATAAGTCAGGTGGTTCTAAAAGCTCGCCGCATTCCCCTGCAACGGTGCCAAAAACTTGACGTGTGCGTATATATACATATTTTTACAATGAATTTTACACACGAACTCGGTTTTAGTATTTATAAAAATGATTTATACCTTAACATTAAAACACACACAAAAGGACAAGTGTACCCTATCATATATGTAGTAAAGTATGGGTAAGAACCAGATGTCGATCCATGGACGCAGGCAAACGCTTATGTACTAAACCATTGTCATTAGTCTACCGGTAAAAAGATGTGTGAATGAGTTTTTAACTAAAATTATCTAAAAATGTATTCTAAAACATAAAAGACTCCCAATACAAAAATATAATTTTTTATCTTGTTTTATAAACAACCTAAGCATGTTAGCTAAGTTAGAAATGTCACAAAGGCACTTGATCAATCTTCCAATTATAAACACAATTAGTACCCCTTTCGGGAATCTTAACATGATAATCCTTTGAAAAGTTAACGCGATAAACACACTTTAACCACATAAAATTATTCATTAACGAGCTATTGATATATTTTCATGCAAATCTTTTAAAAATAAGTTAGTCATCCGTTAAGAGTTTTCTAACCTCACTTTATCAAGGAAAGTAATACCAATAACACAATACAACCACCGAGACAAGCATAACGTAGATCATATCACAAACCTTTCCATTTCGCAAGTCGTGAACACAAATCTACTAAGTTAGGCATTTTAAATAAAAATACTAAACAAAGATTATGAACCATGTCAAGAACTCGCAATAACACCATATAACCCGTTAAAGCCCTTACGTGGAAGAAAGCATTCTTGATCAAAATCAGATTATCTTTTATTAAACCAATACCCATTTCTAGTTTCATGGTGTAAACACATTAACAAGTTAACAGTTTACCAACAAATGATTAGTTAAGGGGTTTTTTCAACATATCCTAACTAACCATTTAGTAATCATCCAAGATAAACAACCACAACCAAGAATCCAACATCAATGAACCAAGTTTTCCAGATGATCATCAAGATTCAAACGTGATAAAGTTGCCAGAGCTTCATTCAAAAAAGATTACAAACTAAAGATTGTTCATGAAACAAGTATCTTATTATCATTACACTAATACGTAAACATCATATCAGTTCTTGCAAATATGCTCAAAATGTATGTTAAGAACAAGAAATCAAACCATAAACAAGCAAGGATTTGACGGATTGGATGATGGATGAGCTTCTTGCAACTTTGAGGCTTGAAATCGACCCAACCAGGTAGCTCTCGGACCCCAGAAATTGCCCAGAAGCTTGGAAAATTACCCAATAATTTGACCAGTAGCGTCCACCCTGTCTTATAGAAAATCTCATATCCACACGGCCGTGCTTTTATTGCACGCCCGTGCAAGCATCAGTGTCAGTGTGATGTCAACTGCAGGGTATGGGCCAGACAAGTGGACGATTAGCGGAAAATTTTCAGATGTGCACGGTCGTGCACATGGGTCGCACGGCCGTGCGTGGTCTTCAAACAGTCTGTTGATCAGTGTTCAGGTAGTGCACGGGAGTGCGCCTAGGTAGCATGGTCGTGCGTGCCGAGAAATCAACTGCACTACCTGGTGCACTGCCAGTACTCCTGAGACTGCGAGTCGCGCACGGTCGTGCTGTTGGTTTGCACGGCCGTGCGTGAGCTGTAACTTCAACAGTTTCTGCAGAATTCATTCGATATGCTTGTAAATCCCACTTTTTCTCCAACTTTGTCTGTGGCACGCCATTTAAGACCTGAAAATACAAAAGTGCCCGCTTAAGTACCTAAACAATGAAATTTTAGTAAAAACGCAAAACAGGAGTAAAACGGGGGACTTATATATGTATAATTTAACGTATATCAAACCTCCCCACACCTGAACTTTGCTTGTCCTAAACCAAACTTAAAGCAAAAGAATGCGGTCTCCCGAAGGACCCGTACATCTAATATTTTACAACGCTACATAAATATTTGGCGGCCAATCGGTTCTTCAAAAAGTCAACATCAAACATTTCAAACCAAACAAGCATATGCGAATATAAGCAAATATAACCAAAAAGCAATGTTTCCGCTTCCGATCGACTTAACATGCAAATCCTCACATTTCTCACAATGTTCACACACACTCGGTTATATTTATGAATAATAAATGTAATGTGTATGTGTAAAACACTTGACGCCGAGGCGATGAATCATGCAATGTCATAAGCTTGTCAAAAAATCTACCAACTAGCATGCAAAAAAGCATAAATCAAGAGGTCTTTAAAGGTTGTAATGGTGGGCAATGGTTTTAGGTAGGGAATGGACATTTAAAAGTGGTTAAATGGTTAAAACTCGGCAGTTATTTCTAAAAAGCGCGAATGAGTCACAACTATACATAAATAACGCATAAACGGACGATTATAACCATATCTAGCTAGTCACCGAGATTGTACTATTCAGCACTTAAAATTGCTCCAATTTGATCTTCTTTCTTCTATTTTCGGTTGCTATTTTCTGTTGTTTTTTTCTTTTTTGAAAAAGTAATTACAAACATTCACAAGTGAGATAATAACTATAACGGAGTTTTAATGCAAAGGTTCAACAATAAAAGGCTAAATTTGGCTAAGTGGGTTAAATGGGTGTAATCGGAAAAACACGGGAAGTTGGCTCAACATGGTTAACTAATGGAATGATGGTAGGTAAGGAAAATAAACAAAGAAAAATGCTAACACAAGAAGGGTATCCTAAGTGCCTCTATGACATTCATGTCCTTTTCACATATTCATGATCTTGAAAAAGTATACTAATGACAAGTTCTAAATCACATGAAACATCCGGCTCACTCGTATTCCAGACAAAAACAAGTATCTTATGAATTGAAAGGCTCAAATATGCTCACGTAATTGAAGGAATGGGTATGAATGTAAAGATAAACATGCAAGTCTTTCTTTTTGTTTTCACGTTTTTAGTTATCATTTTTTAAAAATCAAATTGGCTTGCCGGTTTTGATCGTATCTGATGCTTTCTATAAACACAACTAACCATTTTTGTATAAAGATTTTTTTATATATATACGAGGATAAAAAAAGTTACCCCTCCCCACACTTAAACTTCACATCGTCCCCAATGTGAACCAAAAATTAGTTAAGCAGCTATCAATAGCTAAACTAAAGTGTGAAAATGGCGAATAATACTCCCTAGAGTTGAAGAAAACTTGGAGAAATTTGACTTGACCGTCTTTCTTCCCAACTCTGTGTGCCTCCCCATGTACCTGCAAAGCTCGTCATACTAACCAAAACACAGGATAACGCAAATGATTAAAAGATTAGATAAATAAAGGGCTATCCATCAGTTAAAATTAAATAAAACAAGCAATAATAAAGTGTTTTGAAAAACAATACATAGCCACGGGGTTTTTAAAGAAAATGTGGTCAAAATGTAAACCCCCAAAAGAAACAAAGTAAACTACGAAAATAAACAAAGACACCAGCAGCCTCAGACGGTACACTCCTTCCTCCTACTAGTCCTCCTCGTCGTCTTGGCATGCACCAGATGGACCCGCCTCATCATGTCCCAGGTTCCCAAATGGGAACTGTGGAGGATCGCCAAAGTAGTTCATAAAGGCTTTGTGGAGCCCTCCGAAGATATACGAGAATCCAGCATGCATCTCTTCTGGCATTGTGTTTTGGTTCCCCTGCGTCTGTTGAAATTGTCGGTAGAACTCTTGATAAGAAGGGATGCCAGGTGGCCAATCCTGCTGCGTTTGATACTCATGCTGGTGTTGGTGCTGGTACTGATGTTGCTGACCTGGTGGTGGTCCTAAGAATACTTCCTCGTGAGCATGTGCCTCGTGGTGGTGCTTCATGTCTACATTCTCTTCTACCTCATCCTCTGATAGCGGTAGGAGTGGGTCCGAAATCTCCCCATTTAGGCCCCTGAACCTTGAGTCGTTTCCGATATCCACTATCAAATCCATTGCTCTTAGAGAACGAAGATCCATGTCACCCCCCGTGTGAACCAGCTTCAGATTGTTGACTACATCATCTGTCATTATCTCGATGGCGTATGCGAGCTGGGTCACATATTCCCCACCATGGATCTCACTACTCGTTGACCTCCCATCACTGTTTATAAAGAATTCAGCCATTCATGCGGCAAGGTTAATGTGTACCCCATTCACTGTGGAATACAAAAAAAGCAAGTCCGGTGTGGGAAAGTTCCTGGAACTGTCCATGCAACCACAAATGGTGTGGCTCATAACCTGATGAAGAACCCTAAGGAGCGGGTCCCTCAGTTTGGACGCCTTCGCTCTTCTAGCCCGTAGGGTGGCCCGACTGCCACATGAGACTAGAAATCTGCTCTATCCTCATCACTGTCGAATTTTAAATATTGGTAAAAATCTCGGAACCTATTTCTTATTTATTGTAGATACCTAATTTTTTTGGCGAGCTTTGCCACCGACCATTTGTGCCATCTACCGCCTAACCTAAACTGTATACTCTTTGCATTTTTAAAGTCCGGGTTTTCACTTCTTGGTTTATCATATGAGTAAGAAGCAAAAAACTTTAATGTAAGCTCTAGGTAGACGGGTCGTTCAGTGTTCAACAATCTAGCCATTTGGTAAGAAATCATATCTTGAAGTCTTTCGGATTGATTTAGGGCTTGCATTGCCGCCCAACTCAGCCTCCTAGGCTCCCCGATATGACCTCTTTGGTTCTATAGCGTTTGCAGTTTGTTGACGCATGGTCGTTCCTTTTATTTGTCGGGGTCGAATTGGATGAAGGAATGATCCATCCACACGCAGGCACACAACAATATCCGACCAGATTCAAAAATTTTCAGTCCTGACACCAAGACAGTGTTTTTAAAGCATTTTGTTCCTGTCTCAGATGGCATATGGCCGTGCGAGCCAAGTGCACGGCCGTGCAGATCAAAATTTCAGATCTGGTTGCCGGGTTCACTGCAGCGACTCAGGATTGCAGTGCCGTGTGGATTAGACGCATGGACGTATGTCGACTGCAGATTACTAAAAATTAGTCCATTCACTGATTTCAACCATTTTTATCTCACATCAAAGCATTTTCTCAGTGAATGGGCCAAGGGTTCGTGATTGGGACTTGTGATTCGTCCAATGTATCAAGAATTAGGGTTTGATTTGCTTTTATGAAGAAAACCCCAAGGTTTCTTGAACAAGAACCCTAATTTACTCCTAAAACAAGATTAAAAGTATAAAATAAGGAAGAATCCATACCTTGTGCAAAGATTTGAAAGAATTTCTTGCAAAAATGGTTAGTTTGGGAGAGGGTGCAACAAGAATGGTAGTGCGGATTAGGGTTGCAGTTTGAAAATAACTTTTACTGAAAAGTCGTATTTATACTCTTTAATTTTACTGTTCAGAAAAAGATACGCACGGGCGTGCGCCGATGTGCACGGTCGTGCAGTTTCAAAAATGCAACGATTTGGTTTAAGTTTCTCGGCTCACACGGGCATGCAAATAGGCCGCACAGGAGTGCGTGTCCAAGAAGACAGGTCGCACGGTCGTTTGTTACAGATGCAATTATGAAGTGCATGGTCGTGCATATCATGTGCACGGCCGTTCGGCATTTGGGCATTCTCCAAACAGATTTCACAAAATGCTCCAACCTCCGTTTTTCAGCACAATTCACCATCTTTTCAAGTTTTTACCTATTTGTGCTATTATTTCAACTTCGGAACTCACAAGGCATGAATTAAAACAGTACAAACCTACACATTACCGAAAAATAGTAAGCATAGAAGAAAGACTAAAATTTTTAATATTTACAAATTTACCCCTAGCATGCTAAACACGCCCGCAAAATTTTTTTCAACGAGTCGATAGCTAGACTCCCTTCCCCATACTTGTTATGTGTGCGGGGCGTGGAGTTCGATCACCTCCACCGCCGAATCAACTGGTCCATTGATATAGAGCTTCAAACTATGACCATTGACATTAAAAGTTACCCCGTTGGAGTCCTCAATAACGACGGTTCCATACGGGAATACCTCTTTAAAACTGTACGGTCCCGTCCATCAGGATTTTAGCTTTCTGGGGAATAAACGAAGCCGCCAGTTGAACAATAAGACGAGATCTCCCGCTTGAAATTCCTTATGATCTCTCAAACGCTTGTCATGCAACCTTTTGACGCGTTCCTTATATAAGCTAGAGCTCTCATAGGCATTATTCCGTAACTCTTTAAGCTCATGGATTTTTAAGAAGCGAGCCTCACCGCCGCTCTTTAGATCCAAATTCTCTGTCTTCAAAGCCCATAATGCCTTGTATTCCAACTCCACTGGCAGATGACATGCCTTTCCATAAACTAGCCTAAACGGAGTAGCCCCTATAGGGGTCTTATATGCAGTCCGAAAAGCCCAAAGCGCGTCATCTAATTTCTCTGACCAATCCTTGCGGTTTTGACTTACCGACCGCTCAAGGATTCTTTTCAAACCCCGGTTTGTGACCTCCACCTGCTCGCTTGTTTGAGGATAGTGTGGCGTGGATAACTTATGATGAATACCATAGTGAGACAGGGCTTTTTCAAGCTGCGCATTGCAAAAATGCGTTCCTCGGTCACTAATGAGTGCATTCGAGGCACCAAACCAGGCAAACAAACTTTTAAGAAACCTCACAACCACCCTGGCATCATTAGTGGGTAAGGCTTGCGCCTCGGCCCACTTTGACACGTAGTCAACCGCTACCAGAATATATTTGTTGCCGCGTGAGGATGGAAACGGGCCCATGAAGTCGATACCCCACATATCGAATACTTCACAAACCTGAATCAAATTCTGAGGCATCTCATTGCGCACGGATATATTTGCTGCCCTCTGGCACGCACGCTCTCACCCATTTCTACGCGTCATGAAAGATTGCGGGCCAATAAAAACCGGAGTCTAACACCTTCTTCGCAGTGTAGTTTGCTCCGTGATGACCTCCGGTGGGCCCTTCATGACATTGGCGCAAAATGTCAGTTTCCTCCGCTTCGAACACACACCTACGAATCACTTGATCTGCTCCAACTCGAAACAAGAATGGGTCATCCCAAATGTAATGCTTAAGATCTGTGAAGAACTTCCTCTTTTGCTGATGCGTCAATCCTTTGACAAGGATTCCACAGGCAAGGTAGTTCGCAAAGTCAGCAAACCAAGGTGACTCATCACTCACTTCCACACTCATGAGGAACTCGTGGGGGAAATTGTCGTTTATTGGTTCCTCCCGCATATCCTCAGAATCTCCACGCTCAAGCCTCGATAGATGATAGGCTACAACATTCAACGCAATCTTCTTGTCTTGGATCTCGATATCAAACTCTTGTAGCAACAGAATCTACCTAATTAGACATGGTTTCGTGTCCTGCTTGCTGAAAAGATATCTAATAGCCGCGTGATCCGTATATACAATCGTCTTGGATAACACAAGATATGATCTGAACTTGTTGAAGCAAAAACTACAGCCAATCCTTCTCTATGGTAGTGTAATTCTCGTGAGCATCATGCAAGGTCTTACTGGCGTAGTATATCTGGTGGAAGTGATTGTCCTTCCGCTTTCCCAAGACTGCCGCTGTCGCGAAATCGCTCATGTTGCACATAATTTCAAATGGCAACGCGCAGTCTGGTGCTACCAAAATAGTGGCTTTGGTAAGCCTTTGCTTCAGAAGGTTGAATGCCTCGAAGCATTCATCCGAAAACACATATGGAGCATCCTTCTCCAACAAACAAGTCATGGGTCTCACGATTTTTGAAAAATCTTTAATGAATCTCCTGTAGAACCCGGCATGACTAAGAAACTCTGGATTGCTCAAACTGAGGTCGGGGGTGGAAGTTTAGAAATGACATCCACTTTAGCTAGATCAACCTCTAACCCTGCTTGCAAGATTTTGTGCCCGAGAACTGCCCCTTCTTTCACTATGAAGTGGCATTTCTCCCAGTTGAGCACAAGATTGGTCTCTTCACACCTCATTAACATCTTTTTCAGATTTTTAAGACAATGATCAAAGGAACTCCCAAAAACAGAAAATCATCCATGAACACCTCTATGGAGTCCTCAATCATGTCATGGAAAATAGCTACCATGCAGCGCTGAAACGTCGTTGGTGCATTACACAACTCGAAGGGCATACGCCGGTAAGCGAATGTGCCGAAGGGGCAGGTAAAGGTAGTCTTCTCCTGATCCTCAGGAGTGATCAGAATTTTAAAGTAACCCAAGAACCCATCCAGAAAACAATAAAACGACTTCCCCAATAGACATTCCAACATCTGAGCGATGAATGGAAGCGGGAAGTGGTCCTTGCGGGTGGCGTCATTTAGTTTGCGGTGGTCAATGCAAACTCGCCATCCGGTGATGGTACGGGTCGGAATAAGCTCATTCTTATCGTTAGACAACAATCACGCCTCCTTTATTAGGTACCACCTACACAGGGCTCACCCAAACCGAATCAGAGATAGGATATACTAACCCTAGATCTAGCAACTTAATCACCTCTTTCTTCACGACATCTTGCATATTCAGGTTCAACCGCCTCTGAGGCTGCGCACACGGCTTGTAGTCATCCTCCATCAGAATTTTGTGAGTGCAAAAGGAAGGATTGATGCCCTTGATATCCATAATCTTCCACGCCATGGCTCTCTTATGAAGTTTTAGAACCTCGAGAAGTTTTCTCTTTTCCTCTTCCTCCAAAGATGATGAAATGATGACCGGAAGGCAACACTCCTCGTTTAGGAATGCATACTCGAGATGCGGTGGGAACTCTTTCAACTCCAATGATGGTGGATCCTCAACCGAAGGCTTCGACTTTTCTTCAACCTCACGATCAATCTCCATAAATCTATCCAGAACCATCGTCACCGATTGATAAACCGCCTGCTCAACTCCGTGGCCCTCTTGTGTATGCCACTCGGTTCCCACACAATACGTGTGTGTCCGAATTGATCTCCTCAATCATGCCTTGGAAATGAGAGCTCACAAAAGTATCAACAATGTCGACATAATAGAGCGTATGTCCTGACTTTGCGGGTGCTGCATTGACCGTTTAATGTCGAAGGTCACATGCTCGTCATTAACACGGAGCATGATCTGGCCAGCGGCCAAATCAACAATCGTCCTTGCAGTGTTGAGAAACGGGCGTCCGAGTATCAAAGGCACTTTTGAGTCCTCATCCATATCCAAAATAACAAAATCCACGGGAAATACGAATGTGTCGATCTTAACAAGCATATTTTCAACGAACCCACGTGGATATTTGATTGAACGATCAGCAAGTCGAATGCTCATTCTCATGGGTGACGGCTCACCTAGATCCAGCTTAGCAAAAACCATAAACGACATAAGGTTTATGCTTGCTCCCAAATCAGCAAATGTGTGGCTGACAGACATGCTGCCAATACAAGGAAGGGTAAAACTACCTGGATCTCACATCTTTCAGGTAAACGGTTCTGGAGAATGGCTGAGCAGTTTTAGTTCATCAACATACAAGACATGTCCTCAAGCTTTTGTTTATTTGTAAGGATGTCCTTCAGAAACTTCGCGTACTTAGGCATTTGAGCCAATGCTTCAACAAATGGTATGTTTATATGTAATTGCTTAAACATCTCAAGAAACTTACCATATTGTTCTTTGTTCCTTTGCTTCTTCAACCTGCCCGGGTACGGAACTGGAGGAGTATAGTCTTTAACTGGCTTCTGGAGCTGTGCCGTACTTGCTAGGACTCGCCTAGCGTGCACCTCTCTGAAGCATCACTATGGACCGTCATAGTGATTGGTGGTGAGTTTGATATGTCAGGTCCCATGGCTTTACCACTCCTTGCCTTCACTGCATTAACATGCCCTCTTGGATTTGGCTCTGTATTACCTGGAAGACCACCCTAAGGCCTTTCAGATAACATTTTAGCCAATTGGCCAACCTGATTCTCAATGACCTGAATGGAGGTTTTCTGACTTCTCATCTCCCCTTCTTGAGCCATGAAACGCTCCTCGTGCAGCTGATAGCGCTTTTCAGCTAACTGATTCTCATTGTTAGGGTTGCTTAAAAGTTATGCCATCATTTCCTCCAGATTAGAGTTATTTTGAGGGGCTTGCTGCTGGGAACTGCTCCCGGCACCCTGATTATGGTACATATTCGAATGTGGCTCGTAGGAGTGACTATGAGACTGAAAAGACTAACTGTAGGATTGTTGTGGCGTGGGAGCGCGCTGAGCGTCTCCAAGTGGGTTTTGCTTACCAGAACCAGTCTTCCACCCAAAGTTTGGGTGATTCCTCTATCCCAGTTGTACCTCTTGCTGTAAGGGTTATTTTGGGGTCTAGTTTTGTTTCCTAGTTAATCTACCTCCTCGTGGCCTGTAAACATAACACCCTATTCACACGCACCTAGTTCGTGTGAAATCCCACATTGCTCACATGAAGATTGAACCCGTGAAACATTATGGGCTTGATCAATTTTTGCAGCAAGGGCTCCAATCTACGCAGTAAGAGCCGTATATGTATCAACAGCATGCACCCCTAAACGAGATGATGTCCTAGCTCTCTCCCCACCTTGACGAGAACTCGACTTCAAAGCAGCTTTCTCAATAATCGCGTAAGCTTCATTCGGCGTCTTCGTTCAAAGATCACCCCTACGTACACGTCCAAATGCTCCTGCGAATCATAGTTGAGTCCTTGGTAGAAAGTCAATACCAGCTGTCTTTTGGATAACCCATGGTGTGGGAGATCAATAAGAAGATCTCTAAACCTTTCCCAAGCCGTGTGTAAGGACTCTCTATCATCCTATCGGAATGTCATGATAAAGTTCTTTAACTTGGCTGTTTTTTCTGGAGGAAAGTACTTTTGCATAAACAGCTCTGCCATCTCATTCCAGGTGGTAATGGATCCTGCGGGAAGTGATAAAAGCCAAGCTCTGGCTTTGTCTCGCAATGAGATCGGGAAGCGTCGCAATCAGATCGCGTCGTCAGAAACTTCCCGTATCTTGAAATTAGAGCACACCTCAAGAAATGCAGCAATGTGTCGACCATAGTCCTCGTGATCCTTTCAATCGAACTGTACCGAATTTTGCAACATGTTGATGATGCTGGATTTGATCTCGAAATTCGGCGCACCCAAAGTAGGTCGGGTGATGCTAAGCTGCAAGCGTTCGACTCCTGGACGGCCGGTCTCATTCAACTGCCGGTCATCGTCTACCATGGTGTTTCCCCCCTCGACCTCTGAGCTCTCACTCTAAGTAGGTATCTCCGGCTCGTCAACTATAGCTGAGATTTGTTGTGCAACAACGCGGGACCATTCTCGAAGTCTCCTACTCCTCCCCAGGTCACGTTCTTGTTCGTCAGACGGCTTAGCAGCAGCAGGCATGGGGGTTGAGGACATCAACCTATAAGGAAGGGATAAGAACGTCCCGAAACAAATAACGACAATATAATATAATATTAAATTAATAAAACTTCTCTCTCTTTTTTTAAATAAATTGTCAATCAGTTAATTCGTATTCGAACAAATAAATAAATAATCTTGCATATATATATATAATGAACAAATAAACAAGTTTGAACAAATATTCACAAGCATGTACACCAGTAGTAGAATAACTCGGGTCGTTCCAAAAGCTCGTCGCATTCCCCGGCAACGGCGGCAAAAACTTGACGTGTGCGTATATATACATATTTTTACAGTGAATTTTATACATGAAGTTGGTTTTAGTATTTATAAAAATGATTTATAAATTAACATTAAAACACACACAAAAGGACAAGTGTACCCTATCATATATGTAGTAAAGTATGGGTAAGAACCAGATGTCGATCCATCGACGCGACTAAACCGTTGTCATTAGTCTACCGGTAAAAAGATATGTGAACGAGTTTTTAACTAAAATTATCTACAAATGTATTCTAAAATATAAGAGACTCCAAATACAAAATTATAATTTTTTTCTTTTGTCTTCTTTTGTAAACAACCTAAGCATGTTAACTAAGTCAGAAATGTCACAAAGGCACTTGATCAATCTTCAAATTATAAAGACAATTAAAAAGATAATACAAAGTAAATAAAGGGCAAATTTTTTACCTCCTTTTGCTCACTGTGCTCGCGGTTGCTCCCTGGCCTCACCGGCCACAGCATCCGCTGCCTCCTTCCACCACTTGCACTCCTCCGTAAGGGTGGCAGTAGAGTCTTCCGCTTTCTTTTTCCACCCTAGAACGGACCATTCTTCGGTCTGCTGGGCTTCGGCAAACTTTGCCTTCTCAGCCTACAGCTCAGTTTTTTGCGCAACCATTTGCGCCCGCTCTTGGACTAGGTCCTGCTTAGCAGCTTCAAATTTTTCTTGTTCTTTATGCATGCTCCGCCACTCCTTGATAATCTTATGTGTGTTGGAGGCGGAGCTAGCAGCTACCTGGAGGTACGCGCGATATGTTTGTTCATGGGTCTGTTCTGCGCGTGCGCGTATTTCTGCCATGGAAAAGTACCTTTGAAGCACCCACGGCACGCCAGCCAGTGAGAAAATTCATCCCATTTCTTCAGTTTTCACATAGGGGTGTGGATCTCATTAGCACGTCCTTTAGTATAAGACCTGTAATAGTAATCACCCGAGGTTTCGTCCGGGCAAATCGGGGACCCTTTGACAGAAGGGCACTCCCCAGATCCTCCGACCTCATCCCTGGGCACCGGCTCGCTGCATGAGCCCCCTTTGGAGCATCCTTAGCAACCACGTCAACCGGTTCAGCCACCACTTCAACAGGTTCCACCATCACCTCACCACCCTCCACCACTTCAGGCTCTACAGCCTCAACCTCTACATGCACCTCCGCTACTCCGACAGTTGGCTCCCCACCTTGTACGCTTGATGCTTGTGCCGTTTTAGCTACAGGTGGGGGCATTTGAATCTCGACTGGCGCGACCGGAGCTGTGGGAGCAACAAAAACTGTTTCACTTCCCCCTGCAGGATGACAAATAGTTAGACAAGTACAACATGAAGAAAAGTGGTGTAAAACAAGTTAAAAGGTTTTGACCCAAGGAAAGTATAGCGGCGAGCGCGTCTAAACTCCCACACTTCCCTATAATCTTCCGCCCAGCCTTTTTGGAAGGCTGCACGGAGATATCACTCTTGGGAGCCGTCATCCTCTTGAGGGGCTCCGGACTCGACTCCACGTTGATCGGATCCTCTGGATCAGCAACCAGAACGTATGCCATCTCCCGTGGCTCTGGTTTTGGCTTCCGCAGACCTACAGGCGCAAGACCCTCTAAGGAATCAGAGAATACTACATAGTCAGTCCAAGTGTCTGGTGCAGAACACATACCTTTGGGCGGGTCTGCCCTGGGCTGAGCCATCCTCTTCTCCACCGCGGCGCTTGGCCCCGCGCACCTCTTCTTCTTTGGATCTGGGCCAATGCCCAAATTCTTTTACGCTCCTGCACAATGGCGTAACACAGTAAGCAATCTACAAATGATATAAACAATCAAACTATGAAGGCTTACCACTCTCAGGCGCGAGGGCCTCCAGATCCTCATTCCTGGGAAGCTCTTTTCCAAGATTTGCATCACGTGGGCTCCTCCGGGCCAAGGGTGATATTCTCAATCCACCCCTCTTCCCTTTGGAACGCCACCACATACAACGCCACCCCTGGAAAAAAATACGCATACAGTTAGTCTGCGCACAAGCCGAAATCAGGAAATAATGAGAAAATAAGACAAGAGTACTTACTCTTCTCACCCTCCATGTAAACGGGCTTCTCCCGGTGGTTGGGCTTCCAGACTAAACTCATTCCCGCCGTCACCAACGCCCTCTCTAGCAGCTGTAACGCCGGGATCTCCTTAATGTCCTTATACTAGGACTCCACCATTAGTATTGGAGATCAACAGCAATATCCTCCACCCTCTGAAGTGCATCCGAAGGGGTATAACGCCGGCCTTCACATAAAAAAATTTTGTTTTCCAACAGCAATAAGACTTTGGGAGAGAGGGCAAAATCTTCTTGGCCTGGATATGGTGCTGAAAAAATAAAACCCCATGGAGCAGTGTAATTGGTAAAAAATCCTAAACCGGTCAACGGTTGGGGTAATACCCATCGACCGGCATAAAAACTCAAAATATTTAATCCTTAATATCCCCATTGGATTGAGTTGGGAGATGTGGAATGGGTAGAAGTCCAAAATTTGAAGAAAAAATTTGGTTGTCGGTAACCGGAAGTTACCATCGCCGAAAAAAATCAAAGAATAAAGTAATATAGCCTGCCGGAGTATCGGCACCAGTCTTTCCCTCAGCCAGAAACCGGGCATCTCATTCTTTAGGGAACCAGAAGCCGGAGACCAAGCGTTGGAAACTCGCGGCAGACCACTTCAACGCCGGCAAAGATGTCGACACCTCCATGGCAGATGCACTGTCTGGACCCCTGGTCGCCATTTGAAATCGTCTGAAAGGAAGAAGAAAGAAACAAGAAGATTTTAGAAAGCAAGAACTTAAGAACTCAAGAATTCAGAGAGAATTTCAAAGAAGAAGTTTTGCAAGCGTGAATGGAACCCTAGACGGTTCCGTTATTTATACCCATCGCACATAAATGCACATAAAAGGATTCTTATAGTCCAACACTCTACCTACTTGCCAACATGCGTATAGGAGAACCACTGGGCTGGGGGAACTTGGAGGGGTATGGTCCCAAAAACCCTGCGCCTGCGCAAGGAACCATACCCTCAATGGCAACATACTACAAGAATAACCTTGCACACAATGTGCAATGATATGCCATTCTAGAAACCAGTAGGTTGCCTAACAACCTTGCGCACAATGTGCAATGGTATTGCAACCTTGATACTAGTAGGTCGCACAACGAACCTTGCGGACACTACACAACGGCAAGTTAGACCTAGAAATGCATATCACACGACGAACCTTGTGCACACTGCGCAACGGCAAGTTAGACCTAGAAGCACAGGACCCTTGACCCTACGTGGATCAAACAACCCTCTAGCCGCGAAGTCCTAAAACCTTGCACAAGGCCAAGAGCAACATGAGAGCAACTCATAGTCTTGAGAAAAGGACTCAATCCCTACAACTCCGCGCTAGTCAGAAAGCACTGATAAAGCCACGCGAAATGGAGAAGCGCAAAGAGGCGTTGACCAGTACAAGGGTACCAAAGTGGCAGAGCTGTGACCCAATGGCCGCTCGGCAGGTTGTGTCAGACTGCGTCGCATGAATAGTAATACAGAGGGCAGACTACACACCAACCAAACTCACGCCAGCGACTGTCACACAATCTCCACTTTCGGCTGATTACAGATCTGACACCAGGGACAGCTGCCATGACAAATGGCTCTATTCAACATCAGATAAAGCGCACCTCCAGCTAGAGATCATTAATGATCGATGTAGAGGAGACAAAACGGATATCCTGGTCGTCTGGTCCGGGCCTAAGGCCCATCAGCCCGTCTCCTACATACCTATCTTCGGTTATAAAATATGGATCAGGCCACAAGATAAGACACATGCTTTCTAGCTCACTCACTAAATACTACTTACTTGCTAGTTACCTTGCAATCCCAAGTACTTATTCTCACGCTGGAGTGTGGTCACAGAGAAAACCCTCCCCTTTCTCTCGTGACGAGGCTAACGGCATTGCTAGTTTTGCAGATAACTCGAAGTGAGATCACCCAGAAGAGCGAACGAGAGACAACCTTTCATGCAGAAATATTAAGCTTAACCCAAATATCCCTGGATATTCCTTGTGGTTAACTAGTGTTTCTTCAGATCTATTTTGGGTAAAACATGTAATAGATACAGCTTCTTCCCAAAAATAAGTTGAAAGACCTACAGCAACTAAGAGGGTTCTTGCAGCCTCAACTAGAGTTTGATATCCCCTCTCTACAGATCCATTTTGTTGAGGAGTTCTAGGCAGAGAAAGCATGAGCAATGCCAAGCTAAGTGAGGAAAGAGCTTATTTTGGCTTTTTTAAATTTTGTTTCATTATCACTTCTGATCTTCATCACTTTCGATCTCATTAAGTTTAGTATCCTTTTAATGAAGTTTATAACAAGATCAGGTATTTCACTATTTAATTACATAAATTCTACACATGTATACCTAGAGTGATCATCAACAATCACCAACATGTTCCATTTCCAAGACATACTTAGAGTACTGACTAGTCCACAGAGATTCATGTGAAGTAGTTCTAATAATTGTTGAGAGAATTGTTCCTGTATGATGCCTTCTTAAATTTAACCACTTCCAAGGATCAACAAATTTGATCTTTCTTAGGTCTAAAATCAGGCAGGCCTCTAAAAAGTTTATATTTTGAATGTTGGGCAATAATTTTGAATTTATGTGTGATTATCTTCTATGCCAAAGCTAATTTACGTTGCCTGAATTAGTTGCCATTAGATAAAGTGTTTGATTTTACAATGTGGTTTTGAAATCCACATAGTAAAAAAAATGTATCTTTTTCCTGTCATGTAGACTTTGCCATCATTTAAACCTTCCAACTGACAAGAGTTGGGTAAAAGAACAATTTGTATCCTTTATCACAGAATCTACGTAAACTAAGAAGGTAATATATTAAAGACCTTTTACATAAGCTACCTTCTCAATCATAACTTCTCAATTTGTGATACTCCCATATCCCGTACTTGATTTTCTATTGCCAAAATTAATTCTCTTACCTAACTTTTATGTGTAGTTGTTGAGTAAGCTCCGATCCCAGTCATGTGCTTAGAGCTTCTAGAGTCACAGAGTCATATTTGTGACATATGTTGGTGGTTATTTAAGTAAACTAGAGATCTTTAGGTACCTAAGTTGTAGGGGTATGGTCCCAAAAACTTTGCGCCTGCGCAAGGAACCATACTCTCAGTGACAATTCACAAGAATAACCTTGTGCGCAATGTGCAACAGAGCACCTTTCTTGGAACTAGCAGGTCATACAACGAACCTTGCGCAGTCTGCGCAACGGTAAATTAGACCAGGAAGCACAGGCCCCTTGACCCTATGTTGGTAGACAAACATTGCATGCAACGGGCAATGGTACTGCAAACTGCTCGCACAACGGCAAGTTAGACCAATACTTACAGGTCGCACAATTAGCCTTGCGCACTTAGTGCAACGACAAGTTAGACCAACCCATAAAAGTCACACAACGAGCCTTGCGCACTCAGAGCAACGGCAAGTTAGACCAACTCATAAAGGTCACACAACGAGCCATGCGCACTCAGCGCAACGATAAGTTAGACCAACTCAAAGGTCACACAACGAACCCTGCGCACTCAGCGCAATGGCAATTTAGACCAAACGATATAGGTCATACAACAAGCCTTGCGTACATGGTGCAACGACAAGTTAGACCGAACAATATATGTCACATAACGAACCTTGTGTACTTGGCACAACAACAAGTTAGACTTAGAAGCGCAGGCTACTTGACCCTGCGAGGACCAAACAACCCTCTAGCCGCGAAGTCCTAAAACCTTGCACAAGGACAAGACAAACATGAGAGCTACTCATAGTCATGCAGATAAAAGGATTCATCCTGGAAACACTGCGCTGGCTAGAAAGCACTAACAGCCTCGCAGAAGGGATAAGCGCAAAGAAACGTTGACTATATACAAGGGTTCAGAGTTGCAGAGCTGTGACCCAATGGTCGCTCGGCAGGTTGTGTCACACTGCATCCATGAACAATAATACAGAGGACAGTTTGTACACCAACCAAACACACGCCAGTGACTGTCACACCTATTCCACTTTTGGCTGATGACAGGTCCTACGCCGGAGACAGCTGCCATGACACATGGCACCATTCAACATTCGACAAAGCATCCCTTCTTCCGGAGATCATTAATGATCTCTGTAGAGGGACAGAACGGATATCTCTGGTCGTTTGGGTCGGGCCCAAGGCCCATCAGCCCATCTCCTAAACCCACTTACTTTCGGCTATAAAAAGAGTATCAAACCACAAGGTAAAGCCATCTAAAACAATCTACATGATTTCCTGCTAACTCACTACATCCTCGCTATTACATTGCAATATACAAATACTTATTCTCACGCTGAAATGTGGTCATGGAGAAAACTCTCCCCTTACCCCGTGACGAGACTAACAGCGCTGCTAGTTTTGAAGATCAGCTCGAAGTGAGATCACCTAGAAGAACGAACGAGATATAACCTTTTATGTAGAAAAACTAAGCTGTAACTAAGATATCTCCGAATACCTTTCGGTTCAGACCAGTGTTTCTTCATAAGTTATCTTGGGTCATTGGTAAGTATCATTTTTATCTCTTTACAAGGATTGTTCCTAATGTTTTGTTGAGAACATTCTTTGTATAGGATTTGGCGTTATTTTTATTTTTCTGTGATTAAGGTTAAGTGTTTTCTTTTATCAACAGTTTGTATACAACAATTTCTTGGATTGTGTCAAAGATTTCTTTGCTGGCACATTTCTTTAGAGTGAATATGTTGTATTTTGGACAAGTCTTGTTTGTTTTGTTTTCTGATTCTGACTCTTGTGATAATTTTATTTTGTTTTATATGTTTTATATTTCTTTGTTCTTTTCCTTTTGATTGCATTAGAATCATGTTTCCCATCAAGTTGCAAAAAGTTTGGCTTTTGATATATCAGACAAGGTTGAAGCGTCTAAAGATTCTGAGTCTGAACTCTACTTCATCAGATGATGCTCCTTGATTAGTTGGTTTGGTTTCATACCATGACACATATATTATATTTCTGGTATGTCTGGAGAAATGACCATACTTCCAAAAGAGCAATCAGTTCGTGCATCAATATTCCTATTAATTACCGATACATGATTAACCTTGTTGAGTTTGTCTTTTGCAGTTTGTGGTACTTCATTGTTTTTATAGCCCAAACTGAATCCAGAGGAGTTAGCTTGTTTTCCAATAAAACATATAAAAGTAATTGCTTCTTTATAACTTCTCACACTTGTAACTTTTGCATGAATCTTTCTATGAAGGGATATTCTCTCTTGAAAGTCCCTGGACCCCTTGGATTGATGACAAACACAAGCGAACATTGTTCTTGATTGAGACATAAACAATAAATGAGATAATAGAGTAACTCTTTCATATTATTCATCATTGATTATAACTGAAAGAGTACACATCTTTTCACCTAGATAAACCGTCACTAAGACCTAAACCACATTTTCTCTCTTTAAACTCTCCCTCTAACTACATAAGTTATCCAAAAGTCTCCAAAATCTATCCTAACATAACACACACGCACATATATATATATATATATACACATGTATATAGAACAAAAGTATAAACTCGGACAACACAGACTTGTCCGAGTTTAATACTCTAATTACTGACACATGGTAAACTCTGATACATATTAGAGTTAAACCCATAAGTACTTACAAGTCAAACTGCGCACTTAAACTCTGATCCATCTTCCTACTTAAACTCTGACAAGTTATTTTGTGATAAAATTTGATGGCTATTCCATAGCTAAACTTTGACACTCTAACTTGTGTTGACTAGAATTGCATAACACAAAGTTACATGCAGGTTACTACATTTACATGTCACTCTCATAAAAATCAAATGTAGCTGGTAGTAAGAGTCTTGAATCTTTAATACTTTTACATTGTTTAACAAATTCAACCCTTTCATTTTTTATCTTTTCCATTTGTTGGATGAGTTTGTTCTTATGTAGCTCTAGTTGATTTCTATTAGATTTAAACTTGACTATGTCAAGTTTAAATCTGTTATTCATTTTATGGAAGTCAAAAATTAGCTTAGTAATTTGATTTGGCAGATTTTTGTCAAAAGTTCTGATGAAGTATGCTCCTTTGCCATGAGACAGAAATTAGCAATATCATCTTCTTCATCGTCTGATGAAGAAGAGTCAAGCCAATTCTCTTCTTCATTTATGTGAGTTTCGCCCTTGCTCACCCTCCTTTTTGGCATCTTCTAGTTTCTTGAAGTAATACTCTAACACCTATGACTTTCTTATTTTTACAGTCAGAGGCATAATGCCCTTTTATTTGACAATGCTAACATATAATATTCGTTTTATCTATTTCCTTTTTTATTATCACAAGAGTTCTATATCTTTGAATTGTTTTATTTGAACTAGATTGACCGTTTCTTTTATCAAAACCTTTAAAGTATTTAAACTGTTTTGCTAAAACTGCCAGAGATTT
This sequence comes from Scalesia atractyloides, assembly GCA_947069175.1. Lineage (NCBI taxonomy): Eukaryota > Viridiplantae > Streptophyta > Magnoliopsida > Asterales > Asteraceae > Scalesia > Scalesia atractyloides. The sequence continues at coordinate 90,699,248 of CAMTDV010000026.1, read as the reverse complement.
CCAAATACTGAATATATGGCTTAGAATCACTCTGTTCATTTTTATTTATTGCATTAGGTGATTTATTTGAAAATCTTATGGGCATGGACTCAGGTCTCACAATCCTTCCTCTAGCAGTGTCTGAAATAAGAGCAATGGGACCACCTTTCTTTAAAGATCTCACCCTCTTGGGCATGGAAAATACTGAACAAATTGCTGAATTGCATTGTTTCTAGGTCTATGGTGGCTCGTAACAGACTGGTTAAATGCCTCCATTATTTTGGTAGATCTTGAGTAAACTGGATAAATCTTTGTTAAGATTTAGTTAAACCGATTATATGTCTCCATTAGAGTCTCACCTCATAGATGCCGAAAATATTCATCTTCATGTATTACCGTAGAGCATCAGTTTTTTTCTACATCTACTCTCCATCATCAAAAGGATTTGCCAAACTATCTCATATTTCGTTGGCAATTTCACATGAATCTACCTAGGAAAATATGTTGACTGGTAAAGCCATAATCAAGAATGATTTGGCTTTGAAATCTTTCTCCATCAACGCACATTCTTCAGTGTTCCAACAGGATTCGTGTTTTGGAACATGACTTACTAGAACCCCTGTGGTAGAGTTGGTTGCTGCAATACAAGGTACTTCTATCATTGGAATATATGGACCATATTCAACAGACCTCACATAGTCTTTGTCAAGGTTGTCAAGAAAATTTGTCATCCTTATTTTCCATTAAGAGCACTCAAGTAGAGGTGGTTTCGTAGTCGAGCCACCTGTTAAGCTATTATTCCAAGATTGCATGTTTGCCATAATGATAATAGGTGTTTTCATCAAAAAATTAACTTTAAAGAAAACAAAGTATTGAAATGATCTTGAATAATGACTTTATTCAGAGGCTCTGATACCACTTGTTGGTTCGAGATTCATCAATTGATGAATAAAGAAATTAATGGTTTCAAATAAACAGATTTTAGCTGGTTTGTTTTATGTAGAAGTTGAAATCAATACATGACAATCTTGAAGATATAGATTTTTATATTGTTATTCAATTTGTAAATGATTTACAAGTATGAATATTAAATATGTTTGCTAGTTAAAACACATAAAAATTCTATGTAGGTGGAACGATTGAGTTCGGGGTTTGGTGAGAGAAAAGAATTTTGAACTAATTGAATGTTGTCTTCAAATCGGTTGCTTTCTACTTTTGGTAATATTGTTATTTATAATATAAAATTCAAGAATGTGGGATAAATAAGTTTATTTATCCTAATTTGTCAACTTGCACTTTAGCCCTTTGAAATCGGTGCACAAATTGTCAACTTCTGCTTGACTTCTTTAGCTTCTTGAAGACTTTCACTTAGAGTCTTCCATTAGTGAGGTGTATAAATTTTACTACAAGAGTCTCGTATTTTGATTGGTGGCTTAACCTAAGCTTAGCAGTTGATGGCTTCTGATAATTACTAGGTCTTCTGAAGCTCCTCTTCATCATTTGATAATTTTCTTCATCGTCTAAGCTCATTATCAAACGTCTGAAGATCAGTCTTCCGTTCAATTTAGTCGTTTGATATCGCTTATTCTATGCCTCATTTAAAGTTCTTCTACATGAGTTGCTTCCTTCTAGAGAACTTCAACTATGGCTGAGTGGACTTCAAACACTTTATTACTAAATTTAGATGATTGTTTTTGTTATCCGTTGCTCCTCAGCTTCTTGCGTTTTTCTTGAAGTTTCTTTTTAACATTTACTATAAAAATGAACTAAAACCCCAAACGGAAAACTAATAATGTTAGCCTTAATAGTTAATACCTAAACTCGATATTAACACAAATCACAAAACCTATACTTGTTACTTTTTCTCTTAGTATCTAAACTTGTTATATTGACAAAACTACATGCACCATTTATTTAATTAAATATTAATTTTATATATATATATATATATATATATATATATATATATATAATATTAAGTAAAATTATATAAATAAAATGCCCATTTAAACTTACCAGCTTGTTTAAGTTTGATATATGAAGTTTGGGCTCAAGCTCATTTATTAAACGAGCCAAAATAAAACTTCAAATTAAAAATCGTGCAATATAACTTGAGTTTATAACGAGCCGATCTAAAACTAAAAAAACAAAAAAAAAATATTATGGTAAAACAACAACCTATTAGCAACTAGTATACAAACTATATAAACACACGAGCAATGAGCATATGATTATAGAGAGAAACATAGAATGTATAATTCTTATTCACTGAGTTGTAAACATGCAATACAAAAAACCTCTATATATAGTGTTCTTACATTAATACAAAAGACATGAAGAGACGGGAGTTAGAATGTTACATTAATAAAAAAGACACGAAGAGACGGGAGTTAGAATGTGGATAGTAACCATAATATAGTTTATTTATAACACTTTCCCTTGAGTATCCAGGTGATAAAAGAAAACAATGTATTATATGCTTGGTGGTGCTGCCTCGTTAAAAACCTTGCTAGGAAAACCTAGTGGGACAAAACCTAAGCTAAGGGAAAAAGAGTGCAGCGCGTATTTTCTCCCCTGATAATTTTGGATCAGATATGTTGTCTCATTAAAAACCTTACTAAGAAAATCCAATTGGATAAAAGTTAGTGAAGGGTAAAGAGTGCAACTTATGTAAAACTCCCCCTCAATATAATATGTATCATTTCAAGTAACAAGTCCCAATCTTCTATGAAAGTTGTTGAAAAACTTTTGTAGTGAGTGATTTGTTGCTTGATGTGCAATCTATTAATGAATTTGATGTATGATTTTCATGTAAAACTTTAATTGCCTCCTCTTTGTTAGCTGATACCCATCCATGAATGTGTTTTGTTAAGCATTCATAAAACTAACCAAACTTGATGATGGGTTAGTATAATATGAACTCACACCTCTTGTACCATAAGGTATAGAAAATATATGTTGTACCCATTACATTATCTTCTCACTATACATGGTTTATATTCTGTTAATCAATTTCATGATATATGTTCGTGTATAACTAGCAAGATATATTAATACAATTTATTTGTAAAGATGGTACTTCTGGACCAAGGATTTTTGTTTTCTATTTTCATTGGAGATGATAGAGCTATTTTGTATATCAACTACTCGGACATCATTGAATGTCCTTAGACCATAAGCTTTGTCCATATGAATATGTCCACCATCATCTAAATGTATTATAATATTGATGGATAATTATACAAATGCCTTTTCTGCATATCAAGCCATAAATTTGCAATACCATCTTTAATATTCAGGAGAGATACAATGACATCATCAACATATATTGTAATACTTGAAAACCTCATATTGGTCTTTTAATGAAAATAAATGGACCAACTACACAATATATATTTCTATTTTCTGAGCTCATTAGTAAGTCGATTATACCATATTCGACTCGATTATTATTGTCCATACAAATCTTGTAAACTTTATAGAACATTTCTTGAGGTTTATGTATCAATGCTTCGGCATTTACAATCCACCACAAATTTCTTTCCATCTTTATAGATATATGTATATGTGTGCTCTTTAGGAGTTTTGTCACATTAACTTTCTCATTTAACATATTGATTTCTATATCATATGTTCAAAATTCATATTGTACCATCTCTTATTTATTGAGATATCATAATTAGCACGTACACGTTTTCCATGTATGTTTATTGATGCATAAAAAATTACATTGTCAAGATGTTTCAATTCACCTTTAGGGCACTCAATTGCCTTACGAAACTCACCAGGAGTTCTTGTTGTATTCAAATATGAATCTGTGTACAACGATCATATTGTTCTCGAGAACTTACATTACATGAATTACATAAGTTAAATTCTTTAGGACTTTTATGTAGCTTTCAGTTTCAAGTGATACAAAACATTGATTAGATGCTTATCAATTCTCTCTTTATATTACCAGACTAATTAAATACTTGAAAGCTATTGCATCCACCACCAGAGAATATGTCTCCTCATAATTAATCATAGGTCTTTGTGAAATCCTTGTGCCATCAATTGTTGATCCATATAAAAGACCTAATTATATTAAATATATTTTACAACTTCTTTTGTATGGATTGTTGGTCCAGAAACTTTCCGTGTCATTAGAGAATTCAACTCTGTCTTATTTGCGTCTTTATATTTTGGCCAATTATTTCTATGTTTACATTCATAGGCAGATCTCATATCTTGATCCTCGTCATTTAATCATTTTAAGCGCAATATTATATACAAAAGTATAACGACGTCGATTTTATTTCGATTCCATACATATCTTAGACATGATACAACTTATTGAGATCTCTTTATTTTCAGGTACCTAAGGTTCTTCTTGAACCATCATGTCTAATGTCTTTTCAGAAAATCTTATTACTATAACCTCTACTTGACCATCTTAATTACTTGTTCCAATTTTTAAAGAATTTTATTATTGGAATCGACTAGTCTACCACGTTTCAGGCGTGCAATAGACTCGTCACAAAATATGTGGTTGTCCACTTTGGACACAAATATAACTGGAGCATAAGCAGTTGATTATGTAACTTACTTAGTCACTCTATTTAGGTCATTGAACTTGTCTGGTAATTTGTTTATTAATAATGGTAGATGAATTATCCTTTGAACTTCTGATTCACCGTTTATAGTCTGAGGATCAAGATAATATGATAACTCATTCCACGTTTCACTTTCCAACTGCTTGTTATCTCCCCCAAATATTGGGAACATTCATTTACTAAAGTGAAAACCAACGAGCTGTAAGCAAATCTCTCACCAATGGCTTTAAGTATATAACCATAGACAATTTTTTACCCAACATATATTCTCAACCCTTTTAGAGGTCCCAACATTGTGCTAGTGGTGGATCAATATTATCTATACCGCACAACCAAAATCTTAGAAGAGACTTATTTGGTTCCTGACAAAAAACCAACTATAACGGGGGAAATATGATGACGTATTGACTTGATGTGAATTAATGTTGTACATGTAAAATCACATGTACCCAAATACAAATATGAATTGTTGCTCTTACGATCATTGGCTTTGCAAATAATTGTAACGTTTAGTGATCATCTCAACAAAGTAATTCATGTATAAAGATAAGCTATATGAAGTTCAACATTTATTCCAATAATCATTAATAACTTGGGAATTGAATTCACCATTATTACCACAATAAATATACCAATCCGGATTAATATGTTTGCTATCACATTAGCTAAGCCACAATCACACAAACTTCAGGTTATGGATTTGATAACCATTTAGACGATGCATCGATTTAAAAACACTGAATGGTATCATGTTGGGATATGCATATCCTTTAATCACTTCCAGAATATTTAGAGATGCACACCCTCCATTGTTTGGTAAATATAAAATTTCTCTAGAGCGCATTGCATGTTAATTATTAGCTTTAAGAATCTTCTAGTTCTTCATTTTCACATTATTATTGACTCGATGTGGTCTAACCGATCATGCGAATTAAGTAAATAATCATGATACATAAACTTCTGGTTTATGATCTTATGTGTATTAGGACAACGCATTATCATTGCAAACTATCATGTTATATAACTTTTATCATTTTCACATTTTGGTCTCATATAACCACTCCCTTAATTTGTTATTTCTAGTAGCCAGTCTCATTTTTAACATCATTACACTTATCATGGTCGATCTAAAATCACATTCACTTCTAGAATGTAGGTGAACTGAAACACCATTCAATATAAAATCATATTCATTTCTAGAATGTAAGTGAATCGAAACAAGCTTTATAGCTTTTATTCATTACTCGGTTATACCAGATGTAAAATCATTTCAAACTTTTCATACTCTCTAATGATATTGCTACTTGAGGAGCATATCTCATGTGTGATAAATGAAAATTTTATATCCACTTTTTCCACATACATTATTTTCTTTTCACATCACATCAATTGAGAAGTAATTTTATATACGAGTCATATAATTTTACTAGTGTAAAATCTTATAAACTTCTACAAACTGATAGTGAGATTTAGGGAGTATAACACTTCAAGAGTTATATCTAAACATATTTTCTCTTTCATGATAGTAATGATAAACCAGAACTTTGGTTTTGTTGTTATATTCAATGATATATTCAATTATATCGATCGTATAAACAAGGCACAATGTAAAATCAAATTGTACAATATATGACATTATAACATTGTTATGATATTATAAAAACAAGTTATAATAAAATTTTATGCATTAACATATTTTATCACTTATAAACAAATATATATAAATCTATCTCAATATAACCCGATGAGATGCGTATCACTCTACCTTGAACACCGATAGATACAAACTAAACAAATATTTCAATAAAGTTCCCAACATATAATAATTATTATTTCCAAACAATTATTTCTTTTTAATCTTTATAATAAAATAATCATTAATATGTTCTACTTAAAAACATATCGAGAAGTATCTATTTTATTTGCAAAAATATCTTTTCCCACAAAAACATCACATATTCAAGTCTTATTGCATAAACTTTTAATGATGTTAAAATACAAAGATAGCATCCATAAATAGAAAGGGCAGATAAAATCAATTAATAGCAATAGAGTGACTTGAATTCATATTTTTTAAACCCAAATGATTAACAAAGAATGATATGATTTCCACTAATTTAATCAAGAAATCTTACATATAAAAACATAACCTAATTCTTTTGATAAGAAGAGAAAACAAAGAATAGTGAAACAAAAGTAATTGACAATATGTCTTTATTTTTCTTAAATCATCTTATCTTATATATATATATATATTTTTTTTTAAAATTCGTCATTATTTTATTTGTGAGATATGTAAGCGGTTTAAATCCACTTATGATCACAAACAAAAATAACATCATCATGTCATAAAATAAGATTATTATTATTAGTTATTATAACACTATTTAAATAGGTAATTATCCCTATAAAAGTAACATAATATATTCGGAATCAATAAAATGTATCAAATCAGAACTATATTGTATATATTACTCTAGTAGTAATTTTATTTACATTTAAATTATAATCAACCGTTAAAAGAGATCATGATATATTATATTAAATTAATATTTGTAAAACCATCAATTACACAAAAACAAAAATATTATAGAACAAGTTTTAACTGACACTTTGTTCAAGTATATGGCAACAACATATTAATGATAATAACTTACAAGGAGAGGGTGATGCATGTTGATAACCAGTTATCATATCATATTATACACATTATTAAAACAATATATATTAACTTTATGTGAAGGAAAAATCAGCAATACTAATATATGTGACTTATTTAATCCAAATCCAAAACTAAGTTAGATGATTCAAAATAAACTAAGAATTAAAATATTCAAAAGAAATGCATATATTTTTTAAGTTAGACCGTCAAATTAGCTAACCCTATTTTTCAATCATGGCCCATTGGCCCCTTTTAGTATTCTTAACTTTCGCATAAAACGTTTTAGCGAGTAGAATTTCCGAGATCAAGAACCATTATATGGAAAGCTCATACATGCACTTCATAAACCAAGTAAGGAGTATTAATGATAAATTACTAACCTGGAACCAAAACAGAACTCCCAAGTCCCAATATAATGTTTTTAATAATTAGAAAATAATTGAATAGGGGCATTTGTTACCTCTCTACCTCTCCAACTTTCTATCATTGAAGTGCAACAATCTTCTCTTTTGATTCGTTAGTTTCTTTTTCATAGTTGTGAAAGATTAATTCCAGCTGGAAATTAATCCACATCAAAGTGAAGGCGGCCAAAAACATATAGCACTTTTGTGCTGATAACGTGTTGTAAAACAACCTATTAGCAGCTAGTATACATACTATATAAACACACAAACAAGGAGCATATGATTATAGAGAAAAAGATAGAATGTATAATTCTTATTAATTGAGTTGTAAACATGCAATACAAAGAACTTCTATATATAGTATTCTTACATTAATACAAAAGAAATGAAGAGATGAAAGGTAGAATGTTACATTAATGCAAAAAACATGAAAAAACAGAAATTAAAATTTAAATAGTCACCATAATATAGTTTATTTATAAAGTATATTATATTTACCAAAATCAATGGTCAGAAAGAAGTGAGGGGCATGGGAGTGTGGTGCAGAAAGAAGCATAGGAACTGAAACTCTTATCTGGCAACACCACCACTAACCCAACCCAACCCAACCTAACCCTTGTTCCAAACCCCATTTCTTCTCGAAGCCTCATCTCTCTGCCTGCCTGCCACCAACCCTCCGCCCCCAACCACCGCAACTCCGCCGTTCGACTCCTACTTAACCTCCTCCGTTCAGGTTTCTTAATTCAATTGAATTTCTACCAATTTACATTATTATTCCAATATGTCTATTTACTCTTATTCGCCACCACTGTTTTCATCACTACTGATAAATAGATTGAATTTTATAAACACTCAGTTGTGATTATGGATTCAGTACACCTTAACATTCTTATTGTTCCAATTGAAGGTATAGATTAGGCATACATATATACTCTTTCATAAGGAAATAGGAATGGATAGTCTTTTATAGAGGTCATGACCTAATTTATTCTTATATAGTTTTGTGAAGGTTTCAATTGTTTTTGTTCATCTGCAGAGAGTAAGTATATCTAATGGCAATCGTACCGGGAGGGAGTACATGGGTGGCTCAGTGGGGAATGCAACCTCAATTGATGTCCAAAGCTTCTTCCGCCATGCATTTGCCACGGTGCGTACTGTTATAACCTTTCAAAGTCAAAGATTGTGTTCGTTAACCGTTAAGTAATGTCACCACGTGAATGAGCCATCCTGTGCTTTATTTCTGCGTTACTGCAAATTTTGCGCTATTGATTTATCTAATCAGTGTTTTTGTAGTTTTTTTCTCTTTCAATCTTGTTCGTACAACGTCTGGGCTTTTTAGTTGTGGTTGACCTTTCCGGTTTTTTGGATCCTTAAGCTAGAAAATTTTAAACAGAATAGACGTGTTATCTAGGTTGTCGGGACAGACCAAAGGAGGTCATATTAGTAGAGATTCTAGATACATTATTGATCTGTGTCTACGCATGCATATGTTTGGAATTTACGCGTCGAATCTTTTCGCATTGTTAGAAATACTTTGAAGATCTGAACTCATTTGTATTAGAGATGGGTGTTCTGTTGTAAGGATCTCTTTTACTGACATTCTCAGTTATGCTCACCTATCTAAATGGATCCGTTAAGTTGTTCATTTAGAGATTCCATTTCATGTAGGGATGAGTGGCATGCTTTGCTGGTACATTACGGTGCAGCGATTATATAATATGCTTTTGTATACTATGTGTTTTGTCTACTTTATACGTAACGAGAGGCTGATGAATTGATGTAACTTGAATGTATCTTACTTGAAATAACACTTTACCACAAATTTTATCATTGGTTCATTGGTAAATGGAATGTTATTATAAGGTCATGAAAATCATTGTAAGCACAATGTTCATATGACAGTTTGAAAGATAAGAACATCTATGCGTCAAATAATCTATAGGTATTATTTTATTAAACATATGCATTAAAATGGTTACAATAGGGCTCTATAATAATCTATATATAGAGATACATGCTACACATGAGTACCCTCTAGGCTATGCTAAATACATTGTGCACATCTAGTCTAATAATCTGATATTAATTAATGTGTAGTTGAAAAAATCTATAGGTAGCCTTCAACCACACTTTGTGGCATGTGCTATACTCAAGTGCATTACAAATACATGTTTGATTATCTATTTTATGTATAGTTTACACATATCGTTCTAGATAGGTCTAATGTCTGTTTGGTTTTTCAGTTTCTCAGGCAATACAAAAGAGTTGGCATCACAGTGTTCCGCCTTCTGTTCGCAAGGTTCGTTGCATGAACTATACAATATCGGGTCATTTGGTAAATCTCATTACCGCAGAGGTGGCCGCCTCATTGTTAGGGCTGAAAGTGTAAGTTTGCTGTCAGCCCATCATCCGTAAAAGAGTAAATATATATTTTTTATTTCTTCTCCTTTTGTTTATTACAAATGTTGATTATTTAAGTGTATTCACAGGATTATTATACAGTACTTGGCGTTTCGAAGAACGCTAGCAAATCAGAAATAAAAAGTGGTTAGTAAAAGTCTAAGCTAATTGTATAATATCTTGTCAACACCTATTTTATATTCCAATATACTTGCTTGCAACAACTTGTTCTGTATCAGTTTCTAGGAAACGCGATTGCGAGTTTCGTAGGAACATATTTGTGTAATATTGTCTAAGAAACTGGTGTGTGTTTGGACAGCCTATAGGAAGCTTGCAAGGAGTTATCATCCTGATGTTAACAAGTAAGTTCAACTGTCACTTTCAGCTTTACAAGCACTCAACTATTCTGATTCAGTTTAACTGACATATGAAGCATTACCAGTGTCCAAATACCGATTTTGATTTGCAGTTTTAATGTTTGCGAAGTGACGGTTATTTTATCTTGTGAAAATTTACGAGATCATATAAAATAAACAATCATTGTTATGCATTTTGTGAGTCTTTAGTTGGATATCCAGGCTTCAAAAGATCGTAAAACTATCTTTTCTGATGCTTTGCTCGATAAATTCAAGCATGTAGCTGTATCTTGTATACTTATTACTCTTTGCATCAAGTACACGAATTGTCCCTGTGGTTTACCAAAATTTTGGATTTGATCTCTAGCTTTCCAAAAGTACACGGATGGTCCCTGTGGTTTGCACTGATATTGTTGCTTCTTTCAGGGAACCAGGAGCTGAACAAAAATTCAAGGATATTAGCAATGCTTATGAGGTACCCCATCCTACCTCATATTTAGTAAATTGAGATGTCATTGGTTACTTATAAGCTTTTCTTTATCAATATTTTAATGGATAAGTTATTATGCAGGTTTTATCCGATGATGAAAAGCGATCCATATATGACAGATACGGGGAGGCTGGACTTAAAGGCGCTGGCGTTGGTACAGGGGTCAGTTCTTTTTTTACCTAAACAGTAATAATTTATTTCTACAGATATCCAGATGTAGCAATTTTCTCATCTTTAAAAGCTATGCATCCCCTTTGAGTAGGTCTGTAGATGAACCGAACGAACACGAACAGAGGCGTGTTCGTGTTCGTTCATTTAACTTTAACCCAACACGAACACAAACCTATATTTGAACACATTTTATTGTTCATGTTTGTTTATTAAGAAAATGGGCATGTTGGTGTTCATTTGTTTTAAACCTAAATGAACAATTCACAAATGTAAACAAACAAACTTAACGAACCTAACATGACAAACAATAAACAACACAAATGAACATAATTAAACAAACATAAATGAACATAAATAAATGAGCATAAAGTAAATTTTTTTATATATTAATGATTAATTATGATAAATTCCGTTGGAAACCCCTATTTTTGTTACTAGAAAGCCCAATTACCTATTAGTTATATTTATATAAGTAGTTAGAAAGTTCCTTTTATGTGTACCATTTATATAAATTTAACTACTTAATGTATTTAAATTGAAATGGGCATAAACAAATGTAAATAAACGAGCATAAACGGATGTTCACGGACATAAGTGAACGAACAAAACGTGTGTTCATGTTTGTTCGTTTATTAAATAAACGAACTTCCCGCTGAACAAGTTCACAAACAGTTCATGAACGTTCGGTTCGTTTACACGTCTACCTATGTGGTCTAAAGTTGGTTTGCATTTCTATGTGTTGACAGGATTTCAGCAACCCGTTTGATCTGTTTGAATCATTGTTTGACGGGTTGGGCGGAATGGGTGGAATGGGCGGCATGGGTGGAAGAACGTCGCGTAACAGGGCTACACAAGGCGAAGACCAAGGCTACAATCTGGTTTTAAACTTTAAAGAAGCCATATTCGGTGTTGAAAAAGAGATCGAAGTAACTCGTCTCGAGAGCTGTGGAACTTGCAATGGGTCCGGTGCCAAACCCGGGACAAGCCCATCCAAATGCACCACATGTGGTGGTCAAGGTCAAGTGGTGTCTTCCGCTCGAACCCCGTTGGGAGTCTTTCAACAAGTGATGACCTGCTCTTCTTGTAACGGGAGCGGTGAAATCTCGACCCCTTGTAATACGTGTAACGGGGACGGCCGCGTAAGAAAATCCAAACGAATCAGCCTCAAAGTGCCAGCTGGAGTCGATGCAGGCAGCCGTTTGCGGGTCCGGTCAGAGGGTAATGCAGGAAGAAAAGGCGGGCCCCCAGGTGACCTGTTTGTTATGATTGATGTTCTTCAAGATCCTGTTTTAAAACGAGACGACACAAATATTCTCTACACTTGCAAAATATCATATATTGATGCTATATTGGGGACGACTCTGAAAGTTCCGACTGTCGATGGGATGGTAGATTTGAAAATCCCGGCCGGGACCCAGCCTGGAACAACACTTGTTATGGCCAAAAAGGGGGTCCCGATTCTGAACAAGAACAACATGAGGGGCGATCAACTGGTGAGAGTGCAAGTCGAAATACCAAAACGGATGAGCGGGGAAGAAAAGAAGCTGATTGAAGAACTCTCAAACCTAAAGAAAGGTAAAGTTCCCAACAGCAGTGCTATATAACAGTGCAAATGGGTAGTGAATATTTGACAAATGTATTCACATATTTGAAACGGATTTCTGAATCGGCCCCACGAAACTAGTGCGATTTTTAGGGTGTAGATCATGTAACATGAATCTATACACGGTTTACATGCCGGTTGAGTGGGCATTCGAGAGGGACTGTTATAATTTATAGTTGATATCTTTAGCAGGATTTTGGATTATGCTTAAGAAATGTATATTGTTTTTGACTTTTCCTTTTGTTGATTGAGCTTCATGTGTTCTTGGATCATGTTTTATTTGTTCCTGGCTTGCATTGCATATAACGCGATGTCATCTAGAGTTGATTGGTATCATCGTAAGCTGAACAAAAAAACCGACATGTCAACATCTCAACCGGTCATCAGGTTACCGAATGACATGTAACTAGATCAACATTGCTCATTTAAGTTAAAAGAGGGCTTGAGCTCTTAACACGTTTAATCGAGCACTCTGTATGAGTAATTTTTGAAGCTTGAGTTTGTTTCGGACTCGACTATGTTATTATTTCAGTTAGTTTTATCACAACAGCATAACTATATATTAATCATGTTAATAAATTATTATATTTATGTAAATTGTAGGCTCGTAGTGTTGTATGAGGTTAAATGTAGGCAACTAAATAAGCTCACAAGCATTTACAAGACTGCACTTGAAGTGTAGAGTTCAATTTACGTTTGAGCTCATTTTAAACTCGGGTCGATTTAGGCTGTTAACGAGCCAATGTCGAGTAGCTCACAAGAGTTTGGTACATTTACACTCTACAACATTATTCCATCCCTGGTCCCAAACCAACAGTCAGTGAGAGTATGAGACTACATGGGAACATAATAATACAAATTACAACATTTTATTTTATTTTATTTTATTTTAAAACATTTTTAACATGGAAAACTGCTCTGTGATGACATGAGATAATTTGCAACGATACGCAAGCTAATAAGATTCAAACTGAAGATGTTAAACGTTGTTGGATCAAAGTCTGAGCGCCTTCAACGAGTCCCTTTACGACTTGAGCAGCTGGTAAGATTTCGTCGATAAGTCCAACGCCTTCGCCTGCATACATCACCATGCTTTCAATATCACCTGTTGTTGTCTTGTTTGGAACCGTACCCGCAAACCGACGGATCTCTTTTTCCTATATAGTTTGACCAAGAAAACAATTCAAAGTCAAAAATTTGATCTTATTGTACGTCCATATGATTTACTATTGTTAAAGTAAGTGAAAGATATGCTTACCATTCCATGTATCGTTGAACGGCCAATAACTGGTTGATTAGCTTCGTTCTCATGATTTGGTAGATTTCGCCATTCCAAGAAGAAAGGTGTTTTCAGGACACGTTGAGGTGCTCCTGGCCACCTGGCACGACCATATACGTTTGTATACTCTGTTTCGCTCATTTCGACCAACTTTTTTTTGTACGCTGGGTGAGCATAGCTCTCCTCAGTCGCAAGAAACCTTAACGAGAAATGTAACTTTAGTTTCAGACCCCAAAATCAGTTATATCAAGTAGAGGTGGCAGTTCTTACCGATTTACTAAATTACGGGTAAGTCAAACGGTCGAATCAAAAGATTAGCTAATATGGGAATGGGCCAAATTAGTGCAAGTCACCTTAACTCATACAGCCTCTTACATTGTTTTTATTTAAGGATACGTGTTTATACTTTTAAAAGGAAAAAGAGTGTTAGCGAGTTAACACAACGCACCCCATAGCTTACTCGAAAATGACCCGTTTTAACCCACTACCCAGACTGTCTATCTTGCCAACTCTAGTATGAAGAACCAATGTACCTGGTGCCTAAGCATACACCTTGCGCTCCGAGAGCCAAAGCAGCAACATATCCTCGCTCATCGACAATGCCACCAGCAGCAATTACTGGTATACCCTTAGACCCAACAAGATCGACCACCCGTGGTACCAACGCAGTCAATGCTTCCTGTCAACGTAAAGAAGTGATTTTGAACATTTAATGCTTTTTTTGGTCTAATATAACTGAATTTAGATCAACTTATCGTATCGATTAACAAAGATGCAAAAACCATGTACCTGACCAATTACGTGGCCTCCTGCTTCATGACCTTGAACTATTATAGCATCGACCCCTGCATCAGCAGCATGCTTTGCTTCTTCAATGCTTCCAATCTGGAAACAAGATTAATGTTACAAAAAGATTACAGACAATGTAGATAAATGCAGTTAATATCGGTGATATATCAGTTATCGGTCCCCATTTACAATATCGTATCGATATTTTTGGCAATATTGACCGATTTTCCCGATACCAGTACCTTTCTTCTTAGTTCTACCATTCGTCTGTTAGTGTTTTAAGTCTTAACTGTTAATTGTTAGTGTTAAATGTTCGTGTTTTAAGTCTTAACCAGTTCCTCCTTGCTACCATTGTTAGTGTTTTGCAAGTTGCAAAAGGTTAATTTGTTAATAGTAGGCGAGTATACTAAATCGTTAGTGTTAACTTGCTATATATGTAAATTCTGCATGAAATTAAAATTACCAATATCCCACTACGATAACCTATATCTCAAATATTGGTCCTTGACCAATATCCAATTTTTTACCACATTAACTGCATACTGCAGATTCATTTTGATAAAGCCAATGAGTAGGTTGTATGCAATGTAAAAACTCTTTGGATGACTTTTGATCTATTTGACCCATTTAACCATTTCTTATTTTTCCATTTGAACCATTACAAATGGGTCTAAACCACACCTTTTAACTATGATCTCCATTCTGTTATTGTTAAATTCTTAAGGATTTTACCCATTTGACCCGTAAGAGATAAAACATTACCAAAACCATCTCACCCGTAACTAAACCGGTCAAAATTCCAAACTCAATTCATTACCAAGATGGTGTTTACACTCAACTAGTGAATGAGGGCTAACCTGGGGAACAACCTTGACCCCGGCTCGATGAGCTTCAGCGACCACATCTTTCGTTACTTCGCGCCAATAAAGCTGCAAAACCGCAACCTTCTCTTCAAGCACACACTTCAAATTCTCCTTGTGAGGAAACGCCAAAACAATACCCACTCCAAATGGCTTATCAGTCAAAGCCTTTGTCTTCCTTATAAGCTCCCTTAAATAATCTGGACATTCCTGTTACAAAGTTTGAACTAAAACCCCACTTAAAACCATTAATCTACCACATGACCCACCCCAACTTTTACAACAAGATTAAATAAATAATCATATCATAACAACTAAAACATTTATACTGACCCAATCAGGAGCTCGGAGGATGCCGATAGCACCGGCGTTAGCAACGGCAGCCACAAGTTCTGGGCCGGAGATATCTGGTCCTAAAGGTGCCTGTATGATTCCGTACTCAAAACCCAGTATGCCTCTCCAACCCATTTGTTTTTTTAATGTGTTTGTAGTTTTCAGGAAGGTGAAGGTCGTTGTTATAGATCACCGTGGGAAGTAGAGGACACCGATTGCTTACGTAAACCTGCACTAGATCATTATGAAAATGATGATAAATACTAATCGGCATACGTTTCTAAGGCCGAAACGAATTTCTCCACCTCTTTACCAACAATTGAAAAGATTACTTTATTGCTGTAAGCTCACTTAGTTAGAACACGGTTTACCAAAAATAACATCTTTAATTACTAGGGTAAGATTTTTAATAATAAATTAAGGTTTTATGGTTTCAATTTTATAATAAGGGGTGTGGTTCGCGTAATATTTTGAAATTGAAAATTAGAATTTGAATGAATTAGATTTGGATTTTAAACATTCTAATAGAATTTGGAAAATGTTGGAATTAGAATCTTAATTCTGTTCTTGATGTGTTTGACGGGCAAATAGACTGCAATCTCTCACCCCCACCCTCGTTGCCACCACCGCCGAACCAATCAAGCCTGAACAAACCTCGGCCGGTGAAACCGACTTGACCCACACTGCCGACAAGACTTGTTGGCTCAAACTAAACTCGTCCCGCATCATTGGTTTGACCTGCACTTCCGACCTAAACCGACTTGGTCCGTGAAACCAACACGACCTTCAATCCCCATCCTCAACAGACCTCTGCCCATGAAATTGACCAAAACTGGGTCTCACCGTCGAACCAGACTGAACCCAGATCCTAACGTGGACCCTGACCCACACCATTTCTTGATACCGTGCGGGTCATCGGCGTGCTCGGTCAGCTCGAAACGATGCGGGTTGGCGTTGTGCCGGGCCGGGCCAAGACATTGCGAGTCGGCGTCGGGTTGAGACGATGCAAGTCGGTTCAGTTCGAAACGATATAGGTTGGTGTTGGGTTGAGTCAGATCAGCTCTAGTCGGGTTAAGATGCCATAGGTGATCGACGGTGATGGCTTGTGGGGTGGTCAAACCGATGTCCGAGAGGTCGAGTGCGATGGATGGCGGCAGGGTAGTGAATACAACACTATTAACGGGTCAAAGATTCTAATGAATTTACTTGGAATTTCTTCACATGTTTGAAGAATTTTGAATTCCTTTAGTTAAAGGAATTCGAAGGAGTTCATACCAAATTCTAATTCCTCTGTCAATCAAACACATCAAAATCGGAATTGAGATTCCGATTTCAACAAATTTTATGAATGAAACATCTTAAGAGTTGGAATTTAGATTCTATTTCCATTGAATTCCTGCGAACCAAATGCATCCTTAGTGTATTAGGGCTATCGTGAAGGTCCACTTAGAGGATCAAGATAAACCTGCTTCCTTGTTTATGCAACACACACACTAGTGCGGAATCCAAGTGTGTATGCAAACCAAAGCAAGAGCACAATCAATATAACAAGAGATATATCTTCAAATGTTCACTATATTGATATGTAGAGAGACTCAGTGCATAGTACTTAGACTGTTGAATAAACTGTTTATCTCTCTATACGCTCTCAGTGCTCACCCTTAGAGTCACTCCTTGCTCTCACTCTCTCTATCTCATACTGAGAAGTGCATGTCTGCTTATATAGTGCTAACACCTAGTAATAGAACGAAGAATGTCACTAGTCGTACGAAGCACTACAAAGATACGAAGAACATTCAGACATGGTTGCTCGTACGTACAGGTTATGGCTCGTACGAATGAGTAAGTCATTCGTATGACCAATCAATGTTCTTTGTTAACACAGTCACTCGCATGAGCATGCAATGACTCGTACGAACATACAATGGCTCGTACGAGCAAGCAACTTGCTCGTACAGAGCACTTTTTACTCGTACGAACAAACTAAAAGTCGTACCAAATCAAGATAGGAGGATATCTTGATTTGGTCAACATGACCAAACTTTACAGACACAACAAACAAAGACCGTACAATCACTGTCGTAACTAAGAACAAGCGACAGACATAAAAGTGTATCAACAACTCCCCCTTGGATGTTGCTTGTTCTTCGGTCTTTATTTCTAATGGCCTACTTCGGACTATGAGCTTCCGATGTGAATACCAAACTGAGTCGAACCAAACCGAATCGAGTCGCATCCACACAAATATACATCAACAAACTCCCCCTTGGATGCTGCTCGTGATGGTTCGGTCTTCATACTGTCAGATCATAAGATGTCTTCACGCGTCACAGTCAGGAGGTGCATCAGCAAACTCCCCCTTGAATATATCTTGTGGTGTTGATAAGTGGTCAGCTATCAATTGATCTTCTTGATTCATGGCTTGCATTATGTTGTGTCTTTATTCCCGTAACTTGTTTTCTTCAAACTAGACCTTTTTGCCTTTAGCTTGCTTGAATATCACATTTGTACACACAACAAAGCTAAGCGCGTAATGAGAACAACTGTAGGGATTTAATCAACCTTAGAAGATTTTCATTGGAGAATTTCATGACACATTGATTTTAAGCATAATCATCACATGATACACATGATACCAACTTTTATTCAACCACCTTGAAGAGTTTTTAAGATTGTTCAATTTTAATCCATTAAACTTTAAAGCTTGTCATCTTCTATCATTTATGAAGATGCAATTTGTTTTCTGGCTTACAATCAGGATTTTAGATAGGATAAACTCGAGTTCCAGCATTGGTTAATCAAAAATAAACTAGAAGCAAAATCTTTTTGGCTTTTATAAGATTTATATTAAAACTCCCCCTAAAATCTTTTTGACATTTTTTCAATTTTTAAATTAAAAAACGGAAAGCAATCAAACAAGTAATTATTTACAGATATTCTTTTGCAAATTTCGAGGGTAAGAGAATCATATGATACAGATATTCATGACGCATTGATTTTAAGCATAATCATCACATGATACACATGATACCAACTTTTATTCAACCACCAACTAACAATACTTGAAGAGTTTTTAAGATTGTTCAATTTTAATCCATTAAACTTCAAAGCTTGTCATCTTCGATCATTTATGAAGATGCAATTTGTTTTCTGGCTTACAATCAGGATTTTAGATAGGATAAACTCGAGTTCCAGCATTGGTTAATCAAAAATAAACTAGAAGCAAAATCTTTTTGGCTTTTATAAGATTTATATTAAAACTCACCTAAAATCTTTTTGACATTTTTTCAATTTTTAAATTTAAAAACGGAAAGCAATCAAACAAGTAATTATTTACAGATATTCTTTTGCGAATTTCGAGGGTAAGAGAATCATATGATACAGATATTCATGACGCATTGATTTTAAGCATAATCATCACATGATACACATGATACCAACTTTTATTCAACCACCAACTAACAATACTTGAAGAGTTTTTAAGATTGTTCAATTTTAATCCATTAAACTTCAAAGCTTGTCATCTTCGATCATTTTTGAAGATGCAATTTGTTTTCTGGCTTACAATCAGGATTTTAGATAGGATAAACTCGAGTTCCAGCATTGGTTAATCAAAAATAAACTAGAAGCAAAATCTTTTTCGCTTTTATAAGATTTATATTAAAACTCACCTAAAATCTTTTTGACATTTTTTCAATTTTTAAATTTAAAAACGGAAAGCAATCAAACAAGTAATTATTTACAGATATTCTTTTGCGAATTTCGAGGGTAAGAAAATCATATTAGTATACAGTCATGCCAAAACACCCTTGTTGTTTGATTAATTAACATTTAGATAAGTATTCTATATCAGTTATCGGTATTATTGTCCACATAAGCTTAACTTATCAGATGTACTCGCGGTTGGGGGATACAATTAACGTATGATTTATACTTACCGACCGGTGTTCATCCACTTCACAACACATTCCCGTATCAAGATATGCAGGAGAGAAAATCTTACCGACGAGTATACTGCTTATCATCTGTTTTGATGTATATGATGTGAGATACTCACTTGTTTTGATTGAAAACAAGCCCTATGTGATTAAATCACTTAATGATGAGAAACTTGATTTTCAGATGCATGCAGGGCACAGGCTTAAGTTCGTGAACAGGTTAGTACCATCGTACTGACAAAGAAATAAACTTAATTCCCACATAAAGCTGTGATATTTTATCACTTATTTTTGAGTAAATGTGATATTTTTATCACTTATTGATAGTCGTATGCAGTATTTACACGTATGTATGATATCATGGAAGTTCTAGACTTGCATCACCGTTATTTTTTGATAAAAGATTCAACCATGATACCTAGATGATAAGCAAGCATAAAGACCGCATATCTCAGATCCTCGGCATACTATCAAATGAAATTTCGGTACCAAGAACATATGCCAATGAATGGTTCCCACCTGGTCTTCAGTCGATTATGTTTATATCGCCCTGTGCACACTTTAAAATGATTGTGAGCCTACCGATATATTAAATATAGAGCTACTTATCACTTTTCATTTTAAGTTCAAAGAGGTTTTGATAGACCACTAATTTACTGTCATTTTCTCTTTTTCTTGTTAGGAAACTCATTTTTGTTTTTCTCATGTTTTTGTATTTTTCGGATTGGAATTTACTCTCCCTACAATGCAAAAAGTAAATTTAAACCTTTTTAAATATATCTTTTTGGATTGTCCTTAAGAAAAATATTCACAAAAATGATTTGCCGATGTGGATTAACTCATGTTTTACCTTGATGCCATTCACCAAAATGAATATTATAAAAGTATCAAAATTTTTGAAAAATGAGTTGGCATGTTGGTAATCGGTGTGGACCACAACAACATTGATGAGTTTCATATTGAAACAATCGCGTATGAGGTGATACTTGAGATCATTGTGTTTGGTCTGGAGTGCTTGTACGAGATTTTTAGAAAATTGTAAAGCAGCTTAAATATCGATGGAGATAGGAGAGATTAGAAATTTGAAACCGTAATTCTGCAATTTCTCCGTGCATTGCCAGGAAACTGTGTGTTCTCCCAGCTGGATATCCACCCGGTGTGGATTTCAAGGTTGATTTTGTAGCTACTTCATATAACTGAGAAATCTCTTCACAGCAACAAGAAAATAAACCTCCGGGTCCGGCTGGTAAGAAGCAAAAGTGCATGTGGAGAAGCTTGTACACATAATCTTTGGATGGTCCATACATGATGTTGTCCACATGTTTTTGCATCAACAAAGGTCTTCGTCTTTCTCCTTGAGAAGTAGTGTGCGGTTGTTCAAACCATGCCAAGGCATCCGCACACGTAGTTGGTTTGTTCAATCAAGCACATTTTCTTCAATCACACCATGGAGAAATGTACACTGCACGATCATCTTGTAAGCTTTGAACTTCTTGTGGAAGACATAAGACATGAATTTTTGATAATCTTCCGACGTGCTGCAGGCGCGTACATTTCGATTGAATCTATCATGTGGATCCGATCCAAGCCTTAAACAAACAAATTTTTTATCTTGTCGAAGTTATCAACTTCATTCACCAATCTTTCTTCATTCATTGGACATTATCTTTTCTTTCTCTCCAATCAAAGGCAACAACTCCTGGATATAACGATGTTTTGGAGCCACATGTCGCCTATCTTGTGCCTGGATGCTCCACTATTAACAAATCTATGATTATCAATAGTTTCTCCTGGAACATCCTGCACACTTATTAAAGATTAGTTGGAGATGAGGACCCAAGCCTTCATTGACTTGGGTCGTCCGACATCATCGAGAATTGGAACTTCGTTTTCCCGATTATTCGGAATGAATTGTGCTTCTCCTGAGACAATTACCGGTTTTGGTTTCCTAATCTATTTTTGTTTATCAATTTTATCATTTGATTGTGTTTGGACAACCTCCGGTTTTAAAGCTTTTTCAACAGCCTTTTGTTGTTTCTTTCTCTGTTTTATTTCTCGTTGTTTAACACGACGAGGGTCATATTTTGGCGAAACAGATTTTGTTTGGTAACGTTTACCATAGGGCGCATCAATTTTGCTTTTCCCTTTGTGAGATATGGACAGTTTTTAACAATGTGCCCATACTTACCACACTCAAAGCATGATCCCGTTCAACAAACCTCGGAGTTTATAAATGTGGTAGCCTGATGATAAACTTCGTGATCTTGAGGTACTTGGTCCTACATCACAATAATTTGTGTGTTGTGTGTAGTTGTTCTGACTATTTCTCTTTAAAATTTTATTTTGTTTAACAGAATACGTGTTGGATTTGTTTTCAAAAGATTCAATTATTAGTCCCTCGGGATCTTACGAAGTTCACATTTCGAATTTTCTTCTTGTGTTGGCTCTGTTTGCTTTTTCCATTTCCTTGGTTAGCATGATTTTGCTTTCGTTGATTGTTTTGAGGTTTCAATTTTTGATTTTCGTATTTCTTTCTAACTTCGGTTTTTAGGAGAGGAACACACTGAGTTACTACAACTCTTGGGCTCAAATTACCCAAAAACTTACTAGTAGAATCCTCGAAAACTTTATCAATCAAGGATTGATTAACATTTTTTATGAGAAAATCTTTGTTTGAGTAAACTTTGTCGGAACCAATCAACGTATAAAGCAAGTTCATGCTTTCACATGTTTCAACATGAGCTTTAGCAAGCTTGTCTTTGGCAATCACACATGGTTTCACTGGAGGATCACAGAGAATGTGATTTTTGTGAGGTACATTTTCCTCTTTTGTTACCGTATCTGACTGTTTAGGTTTGTCCTCATCCGATTCGTCATCCGAACTATCATAATCCTCAATGATAGGAGGATCTTGATTATCCATAGATTTTGAGTCATTGATGTCATCCGATTGACCTTGTCTTGAAGATGTGCCCTTAGTGAACCCTAGACCAGCTGTAAATTCATCTAGATCCAATGGAACAGTGGGTTCAAATTGTGGCATATCTTCATCATCTGGAATTTTGGTGTAATTGTGCCTAACTGGGGGGGGGGGGGGGACAAGCCTGATAACCTATGCATTTCACATCACCTTTCTTCTTTGAACATCAATGATGTGATCCAAAACATATCTTGAGTTGGAGTAACTGTCCAACTTGAGTTTGATTGCATCATGTTCACACTTTGCACAGGCTAGCTCCTTGTTCGTTTCTTCAAGTATGTTAATATAACTGTTAATAGGTGTTTGTTTTCTCAAAACATTCTTGGTTAATTCATAAACATCTTTCATTAAAGTTTCAATTGTTGTTCTAAATTCTTTTTCGTTTTTCTTAAGAGTTGTGTTTGCCTCAGTGCACTTCGTCAGATCTACAATCAAAATCTGATGATGCTTCTTTATGAGATTAAATTTACCTTCAAGTTCTAAGTATTTACCTTTTAAAGCTATACATTCAAAACACTTAGACACATTAAGTTTATCGAAACTTACCTGACTGGATTGGCAATCCAAACGGGTCATGAATGCTGCACGAAGAGTGGAAGATCCGATTGATGAAAGATGCTTGGAAAACTCATCAGATGGTCCTTCAGTTTCATGCTCCAAATCTTCTTCACTGCTATCCATCGATTCAGTTTCAGTGATCACCTCATCTACTTCAGCATTAACATTTTCAGATCGTTCTTCACTCGAGGTTGATTCTGTTTCATCTGAAATGCTGCTATCCCATGAACTGTCATCATTTCTGGATGATTCCCCTTTGTTATATTTTTTTGTAATTTCAGCATAGTATGCAGTTCCTCCTTCGCTATTGTTCCCAATTGAATAGACCAATCACAACGTTCATCTGCTTGAACTACTAGTGCTCGGTTGGAATTATTTGAAGGAACCATTGCTCTTTCATTGTTAGTAACTTGATTCCTGTTGAAAGGATATTGATTTCCTTGCTGTGGAAGCTTTGTGCATTCTCTTTTAAAATACCCCTTTTCTCTACAGTTGAAGCAAGTAACTTTTCTTTTGTCAAAACCTTGTGGAGTATCCTTGCTGCTTTCTAGATTAGTTCTTCCTGTTTTCTCCATAAAATCTTTTGCCCTTCTCACTGCACTTGCAAACGCCCATTTGATATCAATTAACTCCATCTCCTCCTTATCGATTTGAGCATAGTCTTCACTGGTTAAATTGATGTTACCAATTTGTCCATCTACTATTCCGCAATAGGAGTTCACCAGAGTGTTTAGAAGCTCCATGTGTTCCCGGGCAACTTCCACACTTATCTTAGAAAGGTTTGATGTATCGAGTCTGACAGTGTTGGAATTTGAGGGTTGAAAGTTTTTACCATAGAAAGCTTGTTGTTGAACTTGTGGTGTAACAACTTGTGGTTGAGGAAGATAAGCTTTAGAATTAAATGCTTGTTCATAAGCTTGAGGAGTTGAACGAATATCTTGAGGTAGGGGAAGAAAGGCTTTTGGATCAAAAGCTCGTTCATAAACTTGAGCACTTGAACCAACAGACTAATCTGGTTTAACTTGCGGCACAAAAGGATTTGAATTTGACATGAATATTGTTTGTAGCTTCGGTTGTTCAACTGTACTTATACCTGGGTTAATGCCTCCAAAATACATTTCTGGATTTTGTAGAACTGGAAATTGTTTTGCTTTGCGAATTTCTTCTTTGTTTTTGTTTTCAAGTTTCTGAACAAATTTGTAAATGCTGATCACATCCATTACACATGTATGTTTTAGGAATTCAATAAATTGATTCCACTTAGGTGGTAAGGCATCAGCAAAGTGCAAAACAATCTCCGGTTGTGATGCAATAACCTTGTATGAGTACATCAAGCAAATGATAGAAACGAGTTGTCATATCATTAGCATTTCACTTCCATAAACAAAAACCCTTCAAATTCTTTCTTTAAAAGATCATGTCGAATTTTTCTCGTAGCTGCATTTCCTTCTCCTCTTGTTTTTAACGAGTCCCACAAGCTCTTCGTAGTTGTACAATACATAAATTGATGATAAATATCTTTGTGAAGAGCTTGCGTAAGAATAGCAAAGGCCTTCTTTTCTAGATCATAGGCTTTTTTATCATTCTCATCCAATTCGGCTAAAGAGGCTGAATTTGATACAACGTCTTCGAGAGATTCTCTGTACGGATAAGTAAAACATGTCCACAATTCGGTATTCTGACCAAGAACATACGTATGAAAATGACTTTTCCATGAAGATTATCGCTCATATGATTTAACTTTGGTGGACGGTTGTTACTTCCAGTTTCACTTTCGCTAAGGAGAAGAGTTTGTACGCTTTGAATTTGATTTGTAACAAAAGCCCATTGACCAGCGGTAATTGTTTGTGGAGGTATTAAAGATTTTACCCATGAGGTTGCGGAGCTAGATTGTGATGAATCTTGATTTGTACTTGAACTACACCCCCAATCCCAAGGATTTGTACCTATTTTGTTCTTGTTTATGAAAATTAAAAGGTTTAAAGGTTATTTTTGAAAATAATAGTCTCCTTTTAAAGTTCACAATTTTAAAAACCACAAGGATTTGAAAAAATGAAACACGAAAAACAATCAAAGAAGATAGGTTCTTCGTACGAATCAATGATTCGTACGAGTGACAGTCTGCTTCGTACGAGAGACACTTCTTCATGCGAACGAACTTATTCTTCGTGCGAACAAGGTTCTTCGTGCGAATGACTTGGTTTTTCGCACGAACAGCCTTGTCCTTCGTGCGGATGGGTTATTCGCACATATGTTTTTCGCACAGGGGAATCTTTTTGCAGGGTTGGTTGGTGGAAATTTCCTTTTCTTTCACAGACTGGTTTTCGAAAGTGTTCAGTTGTCTACACAATTTTGGTTAAAAAGACAAACATTCCATATCAGCTTTTTAGTTAAAACAGTGAAGTCCAGAATGTCCAGAGATTTGGTCAACCCTACAAGAATATGCCGGTGAATTTTCCGGCAGTGTTTCACCTGAAAATATGTCGAACTTGAACTTTGATAGAAAAGTTTAAGAAAAACCAGATCCTAACATGTCTCCATGTATTCTAACAAGGTTTTTATGAAAATTTTCTTGATACAACAAGTTTTAACTAAGTTTTAAGCAAGTTATCTTTTAAAAACTTATGTTTCCAAGTGAAAGTTCAAGAACACTTCCTGAAACCCTCACAACTAGCTCAAATACAACACTAAGCTTGGTTTTAACAAGGAAGAGAGCCAAATCTATGATACCACTTGTAGGTCCACTTGGAGGATCAAGATAAACCTGCTTCCTTGTTTATGCAACGCACACACTAGTGCAAATCCAAGTGTGTATGCAAACCAAAACAAAAGCACAATAAATACAACAAGAGATATATCTTCAAACTATATTGATATGTAGAGAGACTTAGTGCATAATACATAGACTCTTGAATAAACTGTTTATCTCTCTATACACTCTCAGTGTTCTCTCTTAGTGCTCACCCTTAGAGTCACTCCTTGCTCGCACTCTCTCTATCTCATACTGAGAATGCATGTCTGCTTATATAGTGCTAACACCTAGCAACAGAACGAAGAATGTCACTAGTCGTACGAAGCACTACAAAGATACGAAGAACATTCAAACATGGTTGCTCGTACGAACAGGTTATGGCTCGTATGAATAAGTAAGTCATTTGTGCGACCAATCAATGTTCTTTTTTAACACAGTCACTCGTACGGGCATGCAATGACTCATACGAACATATAATGGCTCGTACGATCAAGCAAATTGCTAGTACGGAGCACCTTTTACTCATACGAACAAACTAAAAGTCGTACCAAATCAAGATAGGAGGATATCTTGATTTGGTGAACATGACCAAACTTTACAGACACAACAAATAAAGACCAGACAATCACTGTCGTAATTAAGAACAAGCGACAGACATAAAAGTGTATCAACATATCGTCCCTTAACTTTTATTAAGTTTTACGAAAATGACCAAAAATCCCTCAAATAACTAGAGGGACTGTATTTGTAACTAACTCTATTTTGATTAAAGGGGTCATTTTATAATTTCTTAAAATTAGTATTAAGCCTCCCCGAGTTGTGCAGGGGGTAAAACCGTGTGAAGTAGTGCTAATGCCACACCAACCACTAGTGTCATCAATACTGGAAAAGCTCGTAAAAGAAAAGAAATAAAAAAAATGAAAAACAAACAACCCGAACGAAAAGTAAAGGTAAAAATGTTGAACCATGCATGTTTGTTGCGGCATGCTAATGCGTAAAAATTAGACAGAAACATAAAACATTTAAAATAATAACTAACGCAATCTAGGACCCACACATTGCAATGAGCAGTTAAACGGGAAAAATATATACAAAAACATTGAATCATACACGTACATTGTAGCATGTTAACTCGTATAATTTAGAGAGAAGCTTAAAATAAAAAATTTGTAAAAGACGCAAAGTATAGAGGACAAAAGTTGAATGAAATGTATAGAGGTTAGAAGTAACACAACAGAAAAATAAAAAGATTATCACAAAGCATGATGTACAACGATAAATTCATATCAACTTTGCAATGTATAACGCCATTATGTAAAAAAAGAATCCACTAAGGCTGGTGGGTGTGATATGGGGCTTTATCACGCCATATTAGCGTCACGTCACATAGGGGGCTTTAAAGTCCATTCCTTTAACTTGTATGCAATGGTTTAAAACCCCCATCATCATTACTTAATTATTATTTTTTATTTAAATTTAAACAATATTTAATTTTGATATATTAATTTAAATTTAATCTTTATTTAATTTATATGTTAATTTAAATTTAAATAACATTAAAAAATATAAAATTCACAATTTAAATAAAAAAACACAATGTCACTAAATAATACAATGCTTAAAAGGTTAAGCTAAAAATACACATCTTCACTTATCGTCTCCTCCTTGTTCACGACCAAACCATAAGTACTCGGTCAGATCAACTTGAAGGTTAAGATGTGTGTCCCTGTCACATATCCTTGCTCGGATAACTTCTTTTTGAGCGTATATGAGTAGTGGGTTTGTCGGTTGGTTACCTTCATTATAACTCTCTACACAAAACATTCTGCCCGAGTCCTCCAATATCATGTATGCAGGATGATGCACGTATACATGACGTTTCTCATTTTACTCTTTTCAAGTATCCTCGACGGTTGGGAAATGATAGACCATTTCTTTTTTAATACACCGAAAGCCCGCTCGACATCTTTTCTTGTCGACTTTTGTTTCTTCTTGTAATACAATCTTTTCTGGTAATCTGAACACGAAAGAGTTTTCGCAAACGTCGCCCACTCCGAATAAATACCGTCAACAAGATAATACCCATACTTATACTCCACGTCGTTTGCATAGAATGAAGTATTTGGTGCAACACCATCTATGACATTGTCGAAAAGACCCAAAGATTGTAAAACAACGATGTCATTGTTTGCACCGGCCATACCAAAGTACACATGCCAAATCCCTAAATCTTGAGACGTGACCGCTTGTAGTATTAGGGT
Source organism: Scalesia atractyloides (assembly GCA_947069175.1). Taxonomy (NCBI): domain Eukaryota; kingdom Viridiplantae; phylum Streptophyta; class Magnoliopsida; order Asterales; family Asteraceae; genus Scalesia; species Scalesia atractyloides. The sequence continues at coordinate 90,670,838 of CAMTDV010000026.1, read as the reverse complement.
AGGACCCTCGTGGTCACCACGATGGTGTTGCCCTTTCCAAGCAGTTGGACATGTCGCCCACTCCCAGTGCGTGCAATTAAGACTACCCAACATCCCGGGAAACCTGTGTATCTGCTAACAGGCATCGTATAAAAGTGGAACGTCGGTAGTGGTCGGCATCCTCAAATATCGCCTTCCGTAAAGAAAATTAACACCTAATATAATAGTGTTAATAAACAATAAATGAACACAACAACAACAACAAAAATAATAATACATTCCTAGATATTTTCAAGACAGTCACGACAACTTCTGGCTGACATCGTTAAATATTCGTCTCACGCATCACTCGTTGTGTCGTACGCAAGTTGCTGAAATGTGGCAGCACACTATTGTATTCTAGAGAAACCAATTTTGTGACCAAGACTTTCTTTTTGTGTGAAAAATGGATATTGGGCCGCAAGATCATTAGAAATTCATAAGAAATGACGACAGCTCATACGAACCCACGCCTAAACTGTCCATCGCCGTACATCGGATTTTCACCAAATTAATTGTGCATTAAACATTCAAAAATAAGTCTCTGGTATGCGTTGTAGACGATTCAGCTTCTTCTCGCAAATACTGAATCGCCTCCTGCGTCACCACGATAAGCATATCGTCGATCATTCCATCAGATGAAGAGCTCGATGAATCAGATGAAGAGTGGGATGACATTTTTGTTATTAAAATGATTGGAGAGAATGTGTGTGCTTTAGTGATTGGTGTGTATTTTAGTTTGTAAAAATATATATATATATATATATATATATATATATATATTAAGAAATCTTATTTTTTATTTTTTGTAAATAAAGGACCTTTGGCGCCCCCATGGCGGTGGAGAAGTGAGTGTGGGTCACCAAAGGGCGCTATTTTGGCTGATTTGGACATGGGCGGTATATTACTAGCTTACAAACCCGTGTATTACATGGGTAAAATATCAAAAAATTAGATTCACAATTATTTTAATATATAGGTGTTATAAATTTATACAAGTTGAATATTGAAAAATGTAAATCATAAACCTTTATATAATCCTTATCACACGGTTAAAATTTGTAATAATATTATAATCTGATACAAATTATGGATTTTATCACACGAATTGAGGAAATATAGCTATAATCTTTTTAAAATTGTGTAATACCGTCAATAATGTAATAACATTATAATCTTATCACACGGTTGAATATGTGTTTTGTTGATTGGTATATCAATTGTTATTATTTAAATTTTTCGTGTGATAAATTTAATCGCTTTTTGTTTATAAAATTTGTGTGGGGTGATATATTATAAATTAAAATTATAATATTATTTGTATTAATCTATAACGTCTTTTTACAACAAGGATAAAAAATATTTTTAAATAAAATATAAGTACAATTGTAAAATTGAAGAAAAGAATGTGATGCAGAATTAACTAAAATCTTTGGTTAAAAGTTTAAAAATTTTATAGCATTACATTTATCAACATGTTTAATAAAAGGGATTATAACGTAGTACAATTATAAAAGACAAAAATAAATTTGTAATAATAATCAAAGTATGATTAAATTAAACTAATTAGTATTTTTAGACAAAGATTTGTTGAGAAGATAAAGTGAATTCTATGTAGGGTTTTTTCTACAAGTTCAAATTGAAAATTATTTTTATAAACTAATACCTGTATTATTTTTAACAAATCATAGAAACATTAAATCTAATAAGAAAGGTTATTGAATAAGAGAGTGAAATCGCATAAAGTGTAAGAGAGAACATGTGCATTTGATCAAACAATCAAATGGTTGAGATTAAGTGGTCCCCTAATTAAAAATTCATGTAATTGAAAAACAAGGAAAACAAGTGGGGGAAAAGGCAAGATAGGAAAATCCAATATTGTTGACTCATCAACCCACTTTCTACGTGATTTTCAAATGACTATAATTTTTCCGTCACATAATAGCTTTTTTTAAATTACACCGTATTAAGGATTTAATTCTCTTTAATTTGAGTATGCTATTGCTATAGTTTTCTTAAATTAGAAAATATGTTTTACAAGCTATATAGTTACGTGATTGTGTAACGTTACGTGATTATGTTCCAATATGTAATTATGTACTGGAACATAATCATTGAATACCTAAATCACGTACCATATGTGCAAGCAGTATCAAATTCTCAATGCAATACTGCATCTATAATCACTTACCAAAATGATCAGTGAATATCCAAATCACGTACTAGATACTCAAATGTATACCTAAATCTAGAACCGCGTACCGTGTGGGAAAAATCGTAACAAATACTCTATGTAATAATCACGTACAATTTGTGGAAGCTAGTAACAAATGCTCAATGTAACACTACATCTATAACCATGTAATGCCTTATATTGCAGATTCAATCACGTAATAGCATAAAAAAAGTTCTCATTATCTTGAATGTATAATCATGTTATAAGCATAACTTTAGTAAAAAAATATTATACAATAAAAAACTATATTAACGTAATTGCGTGCTATACATAATCAAGTGACATTATGTTTGTTACATATAATACGTGATTATAAATGCAAGGTCACATTAAGCATTTGTTACTGCTTACACATGTGGTATGTAACTATGTACAAGAATATAATCACATAACACTACATAAATCATGTAATTTTGAAGCTTATAAAGTAACATTTTTAAAAATTAAGAAAACTATAACAATAGTTTTCTCAAATTAAAGACTTTAAAATACTCGTTAATACGGTATTTTTTTTTAAAAAGATTGTCGTATGAAAAAGTTATAGACGTATGAAAATCAATGGTGAAGTAGATTCAAGGAAGAATGACCATAATACCCTTCCCTCATAAAATTGAAAATGACACTTATCAAACCTAAATTATCTCCTATACTTTGCATAAAAAAATCCTTCTTGTACAAAGTAGGTCAAATTATCTCCTAAATTGAAAAAGTTTACGTATGTAATTTACTCATATGAAATTTAGAAAACAAAAACAACCGTACCCAGTAAATCCCACCAATGACAAAAGCGATTCGTAGGGTCTGGGGAGGGTGAGATGTAGGCCAACCTTATCTCTATCCGTGTGGATAAAGAGGCTGCTTCTAGAGAGACCCCCCGACTCGAACATTAGAAATTTAGAAAGAATAATTAAATATAATAAATAATATCTTTAAAGGAAACAGATTTGATATCTTTTACTGAGATACGAACCGAATAGTATATTTGATATTATTTATTCATTATATAATATTTTTAAACAAAATATAAGTAGAATTACGAAATTAAAAACGAAACTTTTATATGACATTAATTAAAATCATTTTATTATAAGTTAGATTTTTTTCATGAAAATTTGTTTTGTTAAGGTTTAATTAAGTCTAAAGTCTACTTATTAAAATCTCTTAATTTTTATCAACTCTAGAAATAAATAAATTCATGGCTTTTTTACAAAGCTAATTTTACGAAGCTTTAAAAAAGGCAAAATCAGAAAAAAAAAAAAGGAAAGAACCAACAGATAAAAATTAATTACTTTCATAAAAACTACCTATTAAAACCCCTTGATTTTCATCAAGTCTAAAAAAAACTATTTTTTACAAAACTTTAAATGGCAAAAACAGCAAATCAAGATTCTAACACCATCTCATTTCTCAATAAACAAACATGTAAGGTGTAAGCCAAATGTTCTTTAACTACTTTTACATCCAATCCAATACAAAGATATATAACATACATAACAAAAACGTGCTTCTAAATGTACATTTTTGTAACACCTCCTAAAATTGTGTCCAATAGTATAGCGATACGTATTGCATTTTTTTATTTTAGTCTATTAAAGACTAATAAGGACTAAAGGTGTCAACATGCTCAAAACTGAGCCTCTAAGTGACATTCTGATGTCAACATGCATAAACTTAGCCTCTGAGTGATTGATATGTCAACATGCTTAAACTTAGCCTCTAAGTGACTGATATGTTAACATGCTTAAACATGGCCTCTGAGTGACTGATATGTTAACATGCTTAAACATGGCCTCTGAGTGACTGATATGTCAACATGCCCAGCCTCTGAGTGACACCAGAGTCAACATGCTTATAGTGAGCCTCTGAGTGATCCTTTACGATGTCCTAACTCTCGTATGAGCCACTAGTTGGACGAGAGGGTTCAATTATGTAAATATGTAAAAGTTGGATAATGGAGGGGTTAAAAGTGTCAATATGTTAATTTATACCTATGAGTGTCCTTTTAACAACCAAGAGCTCGATAATGTCCGGGCGTACTCCCGGGTATGCCAAATATTGGTTACGGAGGGCTAAATATGCTATAAATGTGTTTTAGAAGGTGTAATAAGTTGAGGGGCTAAAAGTGACAAACTTTGAAACTGACCATGGGGCGCTCGCGGGGGGGGGGGGGGGAGGGACATTGTCCATGTCTCTCGCGGGGCACGAGAGGCCTGTGTCTGCAAAAAATTTGCTTGGCCTCCACACATAAGACCAAAAACCATTTGATTCGAAAATTTGTTTGGTTCACCCTTTGAACTTGCACCTTTCTCTTTCACAACTATATCTCCCTCCTTTGGAAGTTCCTAACTGAAAGGAGCATCCAAATTAGTTCTATTGCATCCTAGGAATCACTTGTAAGTGTTCCTTTCTCTTGCATTTTCGCTTATATGCTTTTATAGCCAAAACTCAAGCGTTTTATGGAAAACGCCTTGACTTTCGGTTAAGACCATTATGGTCCAGCCATTGTTCGTAATGAGCATGGCTAAGTGATCGTAGTAAGGCAGGTGTTAGTCCCTTTAAAGGGCACCTCCTGAAGATCACGTTTGCTAGAACAATTGACGGGGCAAAGTTATTGTATTAAAAAGTTAAACATGCCATTTTTCGAAAGTATTATAACTTGAGCTTATATATGTTATGAAACATGTTTTGACACTTAAAAAAGTTGGTAATAAAATTTAGAAAATGTAAGAACATGTTCGGCTCGTCAATTTCAATTCTAGGGTCGGTTCGCAACCGAAAGTCGCAAAGTTTGACTTCTGCTTTGACTTTTGATTCTAACCCAATTTAGATTAGTTAGCTAGTGATCTAGGGTTGCATTATGATCATAACATAATATAGCATAACCCTCCGAGATCATATTACATGATCATAATCATAATATGAGTTTATGCACAAGTTCCATAATTATGCCATCTTGACTAAAATGCTCTTTTTGCATAAAATAAGGTTTAAAGGATAAAGAACTTGAAAATGAATTTCTTATTGATGTAATCTTATAAGTAGGATTGTTTGGGATGTCAAACCAGATTATAAACTGAGTTTATGAACAAGTCCTTGTATTGTGTCGAAAAATGATGATAAAGCGCTTGTGGCCCATAAAATGGTTTTAATCATATATTTTCAAAGTAAATCTTTTACCTGCTGATATGTTATATTAAATAACATATATAAGACATGTTAACAAGACCTTAACATCAGTTTCCTTAAATGTCGCATAAATCATCATTTTACGACATAAGCACCGTTTCGGCGCATAGTATGGTCTTAAACCATAATTATCAACCTAGACTTGCTAGCTACTTGTTTTAAAACTTATTTTAAATATTTTTACAGTAGATATATGATATGAACTCAGGATCTCAAGTAATTTATAAAATTATGTGTAAAATGACCAAAATGCGCTTTCAGTGCATAGTTTGGTCATAAATGATAAATTTCACATATTATCATGTTCCTACTGATATTATATTATAAATTAAATAATTTTCTAGAATACTTATGATCGTAACATTAATATATATTCAAGTTCTTTTTTATACGGTGTATAATTACCGTAATGCCCTTTTGGGGCACAGTTTCATTTGAAAACCTTAACAGGCATATAAGTTGATATCTTACTGATATTACAACTTATTTAAAGAATAATGGCATATAGAACTTATCCGGTTACCCGATATCGCTGACATGCGTACGGTTAAGTATATGTAACTAGTTTATGAAAATTAACGGAAACGGGTCTTGTCATTTAAGTCTCAAAATCCAGAATGTTTATAGTTTATCCATATTACACAAGTCAAAGTACTTGTTGGGATTAAACTATATTCTATCCGATCATCGTTTGATCTAGCGTTATACGTATTGATCCTGTACGCTACTCGGTCTAAGTCTATGACTTAAATAAGATCGTTAGTATTTAATTGCTTAGCTTATGCCATAATCCAGACTAAAGACTTGCCGGTAAATGCTATCTACACTTAGTACTTTTGTGTACGGCTGAGTTATTAAATCTTGCGTTTAAACGAAGACTAGCTCAGGTAAATACTCTCGACTTATTTCCTCTGCACGGGCTTGGGTTACGGTATACTATTACCGCATGGTCGGAAATGGGATCAATCGAATGCCGGATTGTGGCTAGTAAATCCACATATTCCGTTTGATCAATTTTGTTTGATAACTTAAACATCGGGGGTTAACTACCGTGTCCTGGATATCCTCGGCTCATTACATTAGATAATGGCCACGACCTTAGTGTGTGTGTAGGCATACACCTGATTAGACGCTCAAAATGCATTACTCACAAAGTTAGGGGAATTACTCCTTCGTGAGTCAAAGTGGTGAGTACGTTAATCATGTCTTGGTTTTCGCACTGGGACCTGTATGTATCAACAAACAAGTGAATCTGTTAACAAGGTTACAAAGTAACTCTCCCAAGTTATAAAAGATTTTGTGCCAGCGTGCACTTAAAACATTTTCAAAATGTTTTCAAAGTGAGTCAGTTGGGTGTATTTACCAGCGAAAGCTGACGTATTTTCAAAAGACTAAGCTGGCATGTACAATAAAAACAGGCTGGAAGTGCTCGGTAGTGATTAGAGGATCTTGCAAATCCTAGATCTGCCTGAAGTCTGTTTTACATTCTTTTTGTACAATTTGTGATCCACCTGTGGATCTTCTATTACGAGTCGTCTGTATATTATTTTTGTACTTTGAACTTTTGGTTTGTAATAGTAGTTTTACTCCAAGACTTCCGCTGTTCTGTGTTTAATTGTCTATGATGTTATCAACTTACGTCACGATATTCTCCACCCGGGCCCACCGGTGATTTGATTGGCTGTGGAAAGCCGGGGTGTGACAGGTTGGTATCAGAGCCAACGTTTGAGAGAATTAAACACTAGCCTTTTGTGTTTAATCTCAAACTTACACAAGCACATTCCTTAGACTTCCGAGTTTGGCTTTGACCTAGGATTACTCATCTCATTATTAAGTTATTAGTATTGTTTTTGAATTGATTTTAACAAGAAAATGTCGCCAAGAGTACGAGGAAGAGGCAAAGGACCAATAAGGGGAGAACCTTCAGGACATATCCCTTCACATCCCCATCACCTGAACCCCTACGAAGATTCGGGGGATTCATGGCCAATACACAACATTTACCTACCCAAACCCAAAGTTCGTACCATTCGTATCATTCGCACCAATCACACCACTCACGTCATTCTTATCATGATGAGTTTAACCCCAACCAATACTTTAATACACCCCCAGCCGACCAAAATCAGTTATACCAACCCAATCCCATGGACGAGGACTCCAACCTGGAGATGCCGCGTCAGGATCACACACACATCCCTTTGAAATCTCGAGCGATTCGAATTCCTACGCCGGATCGCCATACGAAGGTCCTAATGAATGGGATCAATACTGGAACAAATTTACCTTTGCTAACACTCCTTCCCATCACTCCCAACCACCTCCTGTATAAGAAGATGTACATATGGAAGTGGTGGAACAACCACAACCACCACCTGAGCCACCGAGGAGGAAACCTGGAGCACGTATGTCGGTACGTGCGGGTCAACGGTCAGGATCACTGCCACCTTTACCCAAAACTTACGCTATAATTCATGAGGGCCCACAAATGGGTGGACCCTCCAATGCTTCACCTGTGGTGGAACCAACGCCATCACCTGCAGTTCAACCACCACCATCGGGTTATAATAACCCTATCCCAACATATCCGGATATATCTGGATATGATCCTTTTAATCCGTCTACGTTGGTAAATTACCAGACACTTTCGCATGACCCTTATATGCAAGCGGTCATGCATAACGCACTTTACCCGTCTCCTTTCCCACCTGTTTATCCAACTACTGGGCATCCAAGTCATGGGTACCAGTATCCTATTATGCCACAACCACAACCACAACCTCCGCTACCACTTGAGGCCATCAATGAGGCCTTAGAACGAATGAAAGAGATGCAACAACAAGCGAAGAAAACGGAGAAGAAGATGAACAAGTTCTTCAAGAAACTCTCCAAGTTGGTTGAGGGAAAGAAGGACGAGTGAAGTCTCTTCTAATAATATATGATAGTCTCTGCGAGGACATTGTTATTTCTTAGTCCCTGCATAGACGTTGTTATTTCTTTTAAGTCCTTGCATAGACAGTTTGTTTCAATTATTTTTAGTATTATAATTTCTATTGAAATTTAATGAAGTATTTTAGAATTATATATATATATATATATATATATATATATATATATTTGTATATATATATGTATTTATCCTCTTCAAGCGAGCGTCTCGATTTTACTCGAAATTTATGCTCTGATATATAATTCCAAAAATATCTTAATGGTTTGGTTATGCCAAGTGGCACGGACCACACATTGGCCAAGAAATGATAGTTAAGGACAAAGGCCTTCTATTAGGATAGTTAAGAGAAGTTATCCTTCTATCCAGAGGTGGTGAACTAGGTTCAAGCCTCCAAACTCGTTAAGGTCCAAAGTGACCGGGACTATTAATCAACCATTAAGCTACTCTTATGTTAACAATAAGGAATGTCCATACTCCTGGTAGTGTGACTTGAGGAACCACAGTAGTACTCTATATGATAGGCCAACGTGCCGTATTATGTCCATTGGGGACAGGCCAACGTGCCATAATTTACATCCAAAGTGATGTGGGCCAAGGTGCCATATGATAGGCCAACGAGCCGTATTATGTCCAAAGTGATAGGCCAACGTGCCATATGTTATGTCCAAAGTGACAGGCCAACGTGCCATATGTTATGCCCAATGTGACAGGTCAACGTGCCATATGTTATGTCCAAAGTGACAGGCCAACATGCCATATTATATGTTTTTTAGTGATAGGCCAATGCGCCAGATTATGTCCATTAGTGACAAGCCTATGAGCTATATATAATTGTCAATTATGACAATGACAGTTGTGACATTACGATCCACTGTCTAATAATATATGGACTACGTCCAGATTGTAATTTGCCTTTGATGGTCCTATTAAGACCTAAGCCAAATATAGATATAATAAGCCTAAGAGCTGTGATGTCATTCACACTAGCTTAGATAGGCGATGGATTGTTATATCCAATGTTTAAAGCCAATATGGTTGTTATACCATGGCTAAGAGAAGTTTTATTTGGTATTAGAACCAAAGCTCCAAGAATGGCTAACTCAGACGAGGCACAAAGTAGCTACCGGGATATTAACTCTAACAACGCTGAAAACATAGCTATTAATAACGATGATTTCCAATCTCGCATAGATGCAGCTGTTGGAAAGGCCATGGAAAAGGCTATGGAAAAGGCCATAGAAAAACTTAGGGAGTCGAGTGCTACTCGCGACCATTATCTATTGCACCATCCTCAGCTTGTAAGGAGAGCTCAGTTCACTCTTCAAATGCGAAGAGTGAACCAAAGAAATTAAAAATTGCTGATAGGTCTCGTTCTTTAAAAGATGGATGTACCTACAAATATTTCGTTTCCTGTAAACCCCGGGATTTTAATGGGGAAAAAGGAGCTGTAGAAGCCTTGAAATGGCTAGATGAAATGGAAACGATAGTGGATATCAGCGGATGTTCTGATAAGGATGTGGTTAAGTATGTATCACAGTCCTTTAAGGCGATGCCCTAATTTGGTGGAAAACTATGATCCAATCTAAAGGTAAGGTACACCTATACAACTTAGGATGGTCTAAGTTTGTTGACTTAGTCAAGGAAGCTTACTGCCCACCTCATGAAGTGGAGAAGATAGAGTCAGATTTTCTGACTCTTACTACGAAGAACCTAGACTATCGGAAGTATGTTTCTGACTTCAATTCCCTATCTAGGTTAGTTTCCTATTTAGTCACTCCTGAACCCAAACGCATTACGCGTTTCATCAATGGTTTAGCGCCCGAGATAAAGGGCATGGTAAAGACTGCTCAGCATAGTACCTATAGGTCTGCCGTGGACCTATCTCTCTCCCTTACCTTAGATTTAGTAAGGCAAAAGTCAGTCAAGTCTGAGACTGACGGAAAAAGAAAACGGAGGAAGATAACTCCCAAAGATTCAAAAAGAAAGGAAGATTTGGGTTCAGAAGGAACCAAGATAAGTCGGGCATAACATCGACATGTAAAAATTGCAACCGCAGACATTGAGGACAATGCAGTGTGGATCAACAGGTCAAACCTGTGGTATTTGTAAGAAAAATGGGCATAAGACCCTAGAGTGCAAGGATCTTAAGAATGCCGTCTGCTATGGCTATAATGAAAAGGGGCATATTAAGTTTAACTGCCCTAAGAACCCCAGAAATAATGATGCAAAGCCAGGAGAGGCTAAAAAGGGAAATGCTCGAGCCTTCCAGATGAATGCCAGGGAGGCCGTTAATGACAATTACGTTATAACAGATACATTCCTCATCAATGATGTATATGCTAGAGTTCTTTTCTATTCGGGTGTAGATAAATCTTTTGTTGATCATAAGTTTAGTAAGCTATTAAACTTGCATATAAGAACTCTAGATATAACCTATGAGGTAGAACTTGCTGATGGAACAATAGAAACATCGTCTTCCATTCTTGATGGATGTGTTATATCCATTAAGAATCATTCTATCCCTATCTCTCCGTTGCCAATGAAATTGGCAGGGTTCGATGTAGTCTTAGGCATAGATTGGTTATCCCATAACCAAGCTCGTATTGCCCGCGATAATAAACTCATCGAGATTAAAACCCCATCTGGTGAAACGATCACCATCTCTGGATATTCACACTACGGATTGCCGGACAAGGTGTCACTATTTAAGGCATCCAAGTGTTTGGGGAGAGGCTGTGTCATCTACAGGGCACAAGTAACTATCAACGAGCCTAAGCCAAATATAGAAAACCTTCCAGTTATCTCGTAGTATTCCGATGTTTTCCCTGAAGAACTACCAGGCCTACCACCAGATAGGCAAGTGGAGTTTAGAATTGATATCCTACCTGGATCAGCACCGGTAGCCAGAGCCCCATATCGCCTAGCACCGATGAAAATAAAGGAATTAAGAGTTCAATTAGATGAACTTTTATAGAAAGGTTTCATATAACCTAGTTCCTCACCTTGGGGAGCTCCAATTCTTTTCGTTAAGAAAAAGGATAGCTCAATGCGGATGTGCATTGATTACCGTGAGTTGAATAGGTTAACAATCAAGAATTGTTATCCTTTACCTAGGATCGATGACTTATTCGATCAACTTCAAGGTGCTAGCTATTTCTCTAAGATTGATTTGAGATCAGGATATCATCAGCTGAAGGTTAGGTTAGGAACTGTAAGTCCCGATAACGAATCTAACAAGTATCACAAACCTAATCAGTAGCGGAAATAGCGATTAGGAAGAAGAACAAACTTTGAATTAAGAACAACTTGCATACACTAGAAAAGTGTTTGATACAAGTTTTGCAAATACAACTCTCTAACCTTCTAACCTTGACCTAAGACATGTATTTATAATACTCACTAAGCCTACCGTTTACAACCCTAGGCCCACAAGGCACTAGGAAGCCCAAAAACCCCTCTAAAGCCCAAAAGTAGCTCTAATGTGTAAACCTTTGATAATATAAGCCCAACAATCTCCTCCTAGGTTTACAACATTAGGCATTCTAGTCTTTCAGTTGCGCATCCACTCCTAGCCTTCCAGCTATAATACCTGCAACAGCTGCTGTCTAATCCTTCGTACATACTTCACATAACTCTGCAGTTCAGATTTGATGAGAAGCAAGAACCTGCAAGTCTTCATCGTGAAAGCTTACTAACTCAACCACGTCATTCACCCTGAACGCCTTTTCCTTGGTTACAATCACTACGCTGCCGACCTTCGGATCATACAACCAAAAGTTAAAGTTCTTGAGAATCCCTCGTGGAAATGTTGGAGCGACCGTTATAACCAATTCCTTATATGTCGGTAGCCACATCACTGATTTGAATCTTCTCCCTGTATGCGCATCACGAACTCCCTTTGCAGCTCGCAAGTAGGGTTCGGTAGTCTTCATCGTCTTAAACCCGTTCTTCACCTCATGTTCCAGTTTCTTGAAGAATCTCCAGCCAGGGCCACGCTCAGTTGTATCATCATCGGCATACGGAGCTCACAGTAAATCAGTAAGACATATTTCGTCCATGTCTCGAACTAAGATTCCTTCGAATAATACTCTCGAGTCCAATCCTGGCAAACAATTATCCACATTTTCTTTACGTGATCATACATCCAGCTTAACACCTTCGATTTATTCTCGACCTTGCTGTAGTAGCTAGAACCGAGCTATATCACATATCGTTCCGATTGGTTTGTTGGATCTTTTAACTGGAAGTTTTCGTCAAGAGGATTTACATCAACGTTCTTCATCAGTACCATCTGTTTCTTCTTCTGAGTCGCTGGACGCTTCTGGCTTGCTGTATATTTCTTTCGTGGATCGCCCAAATAATCATCTAATCCAGCTTGGCGTTCAGAAGACAACTGTTCAGCCGCTAGCCTTTCTGCCTCACTTTCCTCTGCCGCTCGTTGCTGAGCAGCTCGGTGTCTATGCTCTATATTCATCCAGATCGTCCGTAGGGTCAGAAAATTCCCTTCCAAACTTATTCTCCAATTTGGCTTTCAAATCGAACACCATGATCATTAGCATAGTAACATCTCCCTGCAGCTTATCTATAGTTTGATCTCTAACACCCAATCATGTTTGCAACGAAGCAATTTGAGCATCTTTCAATATAACTTCCTGCTCTAAAACGACCACTCTCTTCTTCAGATCTACAACGTCAACTTCCACATCCTCATCATCACTATCCACCTACCAAATTCAAAAGCACGCTTTTTTGATCTTCACAAATATTCCTCATAAGCATCGTCACCACGACCTACACCATTTCTGCCTGCCTCATAACTTCCTGCACCCATCGAACTTCCCCCAAACTCCATCATTTGTAGTACTGTGTCAGCCGGAATTGAGACAACAGTAGAATGCGTAGCGATATGAGTGGTTGTCGGTTCAGATAAAACGGGAATATCAACTATTGGAGTGTCTGTAACAGATGTAGCAACTGAAGATAAGACAGCAGTAGATGTCACCAAAGCAGACTCTTCAGAAGCACCAACAACACGAGCGTCAGATTGACTGGATTGAACACTCGGCTCTGTTCGCCTCCTCTTAATCAATGGAACTTCATCCTCTTCATCTTCATCATCACTTCAACCATACCAAACCGAGCAGCAACAGATGGAATTTCCAATGGAGGATCACCCTGTGTTTCCTGGATTTCCTTTAAATGCGCAATCAAGGCTTCCAAGTTCTCGAAGGACAATTCTGGTAAAACTGGAGCTAAATTAGCATTGAACTTTGTAAGATCATCTAGAAAAGCTTGTTCTGCATCGGTATCGTCATCTGTAACCAAATCTTCTACCTCTATCTCTTTCTCTTTGACCGGCACGTCATGTTCTTCTACCACAATGGCGTTTACCGGTGGAGGAGCTGGGACGTCCTGGTCAACAACCTCTGCAAACTTTTCAAATTTATTCAGAGTAAAATGACCAACAAATACAATTTTAGTTGTCGAGCGATTCTTCTTCATGGTACTAAAAATGGTTGGTCCCATCGGCTTGATGTTTAACAAATTCGCATCTGAAGCATCCAGATCAGGATAGCGAGAATCAAGAATTAGCTGAACGAACCATGGATACAATAGAAACATTCTCTTCTTGGACTGCTCCAAAACCAGAGATACAATAGCAGAGGTGTGGGTTTGATTCGGCTGGTCGAGACCTCCTTTGTTTTCTGAAACGCACTGCAGGAACATGTGCACTAATCGTCGCCAGTATGCAGGAAACATCTTCTTAAGTAGCGGCGGATACGATCCTCCATAACCCATCTCCATTAGTACCAGAACCACCTTCTCTTTCGCGTATACCGTTGGATCGCTAGTAGTATCAACAATCTGTAGCACCTCTCTAACACAAGCTTCATTTACCAAAATCTCCTTTCCTTGTATCTGAGAACTGATATATGGTCTCCCATCCGCGCCTCTCTGATGAAATCGCGCTCTCTTTCAGAATGTATGCACTAAATCTCTGTATATGACTGGATTGGCCCGAAGAGCATAGGCAATCTTGCATGCGTTCAAACCCACGATCATCGACTGGAACTCCTGATAAAACTCAGCTGGTGGGTCCAAAAGATATCCTGCCTGGTTGTGGAATTGCTCCTCAACCGACATAACGACATCAAAAGCTTCTTCAACAATTTATATCAAGACAATAACCAAGTTAAATCACAACTAACAGAAGTTAACGGAGTTTATCAGGATGAAAGTCAACACTAACTGGATAGTTCAACCAGATTTGACAGGTTCAAACAGTTTTACGGGTTCAAACAGTTCTAATCAATTTTACAGGTTTAAACAGTTGAAAAGGTTCAAAACAGTCCAAAGGTTCAAAACCCAAAATCCAGATTTACTCACAGGTCAACACTAATCCGGATGAACCTTTTCATCATTCCGGATTAGCAAGAGGTCACTTGTATTTCGGATAAAACAACAATCCGGATTAGCCAACAGTATCTCGGATAAATTATCAATCCGGCTGAAGATTATCCGAGATGAAATCCGAGTTCATCAATTCGGATGAATATTCATCTGGAATGGAATCCGAAATGCATGTGTCTTTGAAGATCAATCCGAGATACTATCCGGAATGCTTTAAGCATTAAGACTATCATCCGGATATTATAATTTTTTAAGCAGATTTACCTAATCCGGATGAGTTCCGAGATGAACAGTGAAACAGAGAGAGAGAAAGAGAGAGAGAGAAGAATAGGGATTTCGGAATTTTGTGAATAATCCGAAATGACATTTCAGAATCATTAATATACTTTCCAGAATGGGCTAGGGCCTGACATTCCAAAGAGTCCGGATTGGGCTTTTGTCAGTCCAATCCGGAACAGTAAAGTCCAGGTGAGTCTGTCCGGAAAAGCCCAATCCGGAACAGTGATCCAAGTGGGCCTGTCTGGAAAAGCCCAATCCGGAACAGTATTATGTGAATTCTGAATTTTTCAATTTTTAAGACTTTTGTAAATTCTATTAGATTGGCCCAAATTTGAAACTCAGTAGGCCAGTCCAATATCCCTTGACAGAAACCATCTAACCAAAAATCATCAAGTTGACTAACTAAGCATCCAACTACCTTTTACCAATCTACAAAGAGAAGACTTTTAGCACACACATAAACATTAACACAGCCTTGCTAAGGGATCAAATCGTTTCAAAGGTTGACTAAGGAACATTTTTCAGTATGAGCAGGGTCAAACTGGTCTAAGCGATTGTCAATATACTTGTCCATCTAAATATAAAACTCAACCCTTCCAGTTCAAGCATAAAGACCCGAAACCTCAGACATTGGCTGTCTATCACCACAAGATTTAAGACCATGAAATCATACTCCTATAGTAAGTGACCCACTGAGTACATAGTTCGTTATGTTTGTATCATTTGGCTAACACTATCTTGGTTGAGCTCTAGACCTACCGACATATCACATTCGATCCAAAACTTTTTCCCGCTTCAACACCTTACATGTGTTAGTCAAACATTTTATCACGAAATGGTATTTCATTTCCCTATCCTTGCAAAAGCTGGTGTGTGTGTGTGTGTGTTTTTTACGATTTCTCCCCTAAATTTGTGCATATAAATGAACAAATTACGAAACAAAGAAAAATAAAGGAAAGAAAATAAACGAAACAAAAAGACAGAGGATGCCTAGGTAGAAAACCGAATCATTTTGAGAAGATCCACAAGCACTTGAAAACGTGCGTTGCTAACGGGTTTCGTGAACAAATCCGTCACATTTACATCAGTGATTTGCTCAAGCTTCACGAGTCCCTTTTCATAGCAATCACGGATAAAATGAACTTTAATATTTATGTGCTTGGTTTTGGAGTGAAAAACAAGATTTTTTTACGATTTGGATAGCGGCATCATTATCATAGTAAATTGTGGTGTTTAGGTAAGTCAAACCGTAATCCGCAAGCTGGTGTTGCATCCATAAAACCTGGGAGCAGCAAGCGTAGGCTGCGACATATTCTGCTTCCGTAGTAGAAAGCGAGACCGTCTGTTGCTTCTTGCGTTGCCACGAGATTAATCGATCTCCCAGAAATTGACAGCTAGCTGAAGTTGAGCGCATATCCCTATCTGTACCTCCAAGATTACTGTCAGAGAAAGCAAATAGTTCAAATTCAGAATTTTTAGAATACTAGAGGCCCAGTGATGGTGCCCTTTGAGGAACCTAAAAATTCGTTTAACAACATGTAAATGAGAGAGTTTAGGAATAGCCTGATAACGAGCACACTGGCAGATGACAAACATGATATCTTGCCTACTTGCAGTGAGATACATGAGTAAACCAATCATTGAGCGATACATAGTTGGATTAACAGGCGTTCCTTCAGCGTCTTCATTTAGCAAAGGTCGTTCTTCTATAGGTGAAGCCATGGGTTTTGAATCTGTAAGCTTGAATTTTGCAAGAACGTCATGGACATATTTTCCTTGATGAATCAAGATTCCCTGTGGGCTCTGACGAACTTGAAGTCCCAAAAACATGGTCATCTCCCCCCATTGAGCTCATCTCAAATTTCTTCTTAATAATTTCTTCAAATTCGCGACACAAACCATCATTTGTAGAACCAAAAATAATATCATCAACGTAAATTTGAACAAGAATAATGTCCTTATCAACACGTTTGATGAACAGGGTTTGATCAATGGTTCCCCGAGTGTATTCATGAGCAAGCAGATACTCTGTGAGAGTTGCGTACCATGCGCGAGGCGCTTGTTGCAACCCATACAAAGCTTTGTCTAATTTGTATGCATAGTCTGGCTTGTCAGGATCAGTAAAACCCGGTGGTTGTGCCACGTAGATTTCATCTTTCACCATGCTGTAGAGAAACGCAGTCTTGACATCCATTTGATATACAACGAAATCCATGTAAGATGCATATGCCAAGAAAATGCGAATAACCTCCAAACGAGCGACCGATGCGTAGACCTCATCGTAGTCTAATCCTTTAATCTGACAAAAACCCTAAACCACCAGTCGAGCTTTATTTCGAACAATGACTCTAGTGTCATCCTGTTTGTTACGGAAAACCCAGCGGGTTCCGAGAGCATGTTTTCCTTGAGGGAGCTTCACCAATTGCCAAACACCAAGCTTCCCAACTTGATTGAGTTCTTCATGCATCGCATCCACCCAGCCTGGTTCCTGCAAAGCAACATCAATACTTTTAGGTATAATTTGTGAAATTAAGCAAGAGTAGAGACAAGTATTGATATCCCCTGATTGGATGCAGGCTTGAACAACAGCATTAACATGACCAATAATATTCTCAATGGGATGGTCATGCTGTAGACGCTGCGGAATTTGTGTAGCAGGAACAGGAAGATCCGGTTGCAAGTTGGTAACACTTGCTGAAGCAACTCCAGATGACTCCCCCTCATAAGTTGCACCAGTAGGATTATTGGTGGATGAATCAACAGAACAATCTGGCGGAGTAGGCTCAGGAAACAGAAATGAACCCAAGACATCGGGAGGAGTAGACCCTTCGTTTGTCGTAGGAGCCTCTGTGAAGAAGCCTCAACTTCAGGAGTATCATCCTGATAGGTCTGACTGAGTGCTGGTTCTTGAGATTGCGATACTGGGGAAGAAGTAGATACAACATCATTAAATCCAGGTGGATCCACACTCAGCTGCTTTAATGTCTCATGTAGTTATACAACATCAGCATCGTCTTTAGGTGAGATGGGAATTGTTGGAAGGTCAGAAATTGGATTTGTACTTGCAGACACAGTTGAAGGAACATCAACATGGTTAAACAATGTGGAATAATCATACAGCCAGTCAGGACCGATGCGTGTGTCCTTGGGATTTTCCTCCAGCTAACCCACGTTATAGGTTTCAACCACTATTTTCTTGATCTTGTTATATACACGGTATGAAGTATTTTTGGAATATCCAACGAACATGCAAGGGTCCCCACGTGATTCAAATTTCCCTTTAGCGTCCATGAGCAAGAGAATACTAGGGCATCCGAACTTGCGAAAATGCTTGATCGAAGGTTTGCGACCTTCAACCACTTCGTATGGAGTTTTCATGTGTCGTTTATTGATCAGGGCATGATTCTGAATATAACATGCAGTATTGATTGCTTTTGCCCAGAAAATGAGAGGTAGCTCAGATTCAACCAGCATAGTACGTGCAGCTTCAATTAGTGTTCGATTTCTGCGTTCGCCAACCCCATTCTGTTGTGGAGTTCTAGGTGCACTAAACTGGCGGTTGATACCCTTAAAGGAACAAAAAGAATTTATGGTAACATTCTTGAATTCTGTTCCATTATCACACCGAATGGCCTTCACAGTGGTGTCTGTCTGGTTTTCCATAAGCGTGACAAACTGTTTGACTAGCTCAGTGGTTTCAATTTTATGTGTAAGAAAGAAAACCTAGGTGAACCGCGAGTAGTCATCAATAATAACCAGAAAGTATGCCTTCCCGCCAATGCTCAGAATGTCTGTCGGACCAAAAAGATCCATATGAAGCAGTTCTAAGACTTGAGACGTGGAAGGAGCGGCTTTAGATTTGTGTGGTTGTCGATGTTGTTTACCACGTGCACATGATTCACACTTTTCAACCTGCATAAAGTCGTGAACTAGTAGATCTCTCAGTAAACCACCTTTTGCTAGACGATTTAAGTTCTTCATGTTGATGTGTCCCAGTCTACTATGCCATAACATTGCATCATGTTCAGCTGTAGATGAGAAGAGGCAAAGTGAGCTTGTCAGAGGGAGCCTTGTTCATGTAAATGACATATGCATTTCCTTTTCGTGCAGCTTTAAGAAGGATCCAATCATCCGGAAAAATAAGACCTGGTTTCAGCACATAACACCCTTTCCTGGTAAAAAGGACATCCAAATGATTGTCACAGAGTTGAGACACACTTAAAAGACTGTGCTTCAATTATGGTACGTAATTAACATTCTTAAAGTTGAGGGCTCCGTTGCAAACTGTTCCTCTCATAGTAATCTTCCCTGTCTCACCACCTGGAAGGAAACAAACCCGCCACCGAAAAACTGAATGTCGTTCAATTGTGAGATGTCTCCAGTCATGTGCTTGGAACAACCATTGTCAATATACCAGAGCCTGGCAAGAGTTCGCCAGAGTTGTTCCTGCACATTTCAATAGGTTTTAGTTAGAGGCTGAAACCCAGGCCATTGAAGATCTGGGCATGCCAGTAGCATCAATTAAGTAACCTCACGGAAAATTAAATTAGTTGAGGATGAGGTTGATGATGCTTTTGATTTGTTTGTAATGGGGGCCGAAGACTGAATCTTGGTCAATATCTTAGGCCTCTAGGTTAACAAATCAGACTTCTTCACAATCCTTGGAGTGCTAGAAGGATTCTAGGAACCTGAAGGTCTTAAGGACTTGAGAGATTGTTTCTTGGCCAAGTTCCAGTCTTGATCAGAAGAGTTAGCCATAAATATCAAGAAGAGTTAGCCATAAATCGAGCCTGAGGTAGGTGATTTGGCATAGTCTTCTGATTTTAGGAATATAATGTCTTAAACGGTGTAAAGGCCTTTTGACAATTTCGAGCAATATGCCCGGGAAATCCACAATTGAAACAGCTCTGCCTCTTCTGGAAGAAAACAGTCCGTTCAGCTTGGGAAATTCTAGGCAATTTGTCTGTCAGTTTCTCGCTTGCGAGGTACTGACGGCTGATGCTTATTGTTGTTCTTGACTATTGCCTACGCACAACCATCAGCACACTTGTTAGTTTTGTGATTTGAATTTGACAATTTGGAACGTGTAGATTTAGGCTTAACTTTAACTGAATCTATTCAGCTCTTTGCTTAACAGATTCAGTTTATGGATGCTGAGTTAATTTCTCAGAATGATGAGGGGACTCAGTAGTTGCCTTTACATTTGTCAGAGACGTCTGTTTGGTTTTCTTCATTTTGGATCGGCGTGTTCTCCATTTCTTAATCTTATTTTTCAAATCACATTTCGTGACAAATTCTTTAGAGGACACGGGTGGCTCCGCAGGGACATCCTTTTCTGAATATTCAGAAGACGCGCTTGAAACGTTACAGGTAGGTGGAATCTCTAAATTTTGAAAGTTTGAGAATCCGATTCAGAATCAGTTTTAAGATTTTCATTTGAATTATCAGAAAAAGAATGCTCATCATCTGTCATTTCAGAATCAGTCCCTTGTGCTTGGTTTGAAGAAGTTGAGTCGCCCAAATCTTCTAGAATTATGCCAACATCAATGTTCACAGGGTCGGTTGATTGGTTGACTTTCTCACTGTCAACCCTGGGATTCGCATCAACAGATGAAACCTCTGGAGAAGAACTTCCAGTCTCTTCAGTTGAAACTGATGAAACCGAATCATCTATCGATGCTGGACCTGTAGCTAAATTCATGTTTTCATCACAAGAGTTATTACAGTTATTAGTATCATTCAAAACATCAGCATTCGACGAAAACCAGAGTTAAAGCTGTCAGTGTTCTCAAGACAACCAACACTGTCTTAGAATTTAATTGTTCAGGAAGAAATTGATTTAAAATGTCAAAAGCGGGCTTATAAAATTCATAATCAAAAGCCGAATTGTCTGAATTTGCATTCAGACATTCCTCTTGATCACCCTCTGTGATATCCTCAACTAAAATTTCTTCAGCACATGAGGTAGACACGTTAGTATCGTTCACGAATTCAGTTTGAGTTTCAGAAGACTTTTCTACTTTAGATTCTGTGGAGGATGTTGATTCCTCTTCCTTAGGTGTTACTTTCTCCAAATCATCTGTACTACAAGAAGGATGATCACCAGATTCATGTGAAAGTGGTGTTGAAGTAACTAAAGCATCCTCCCTCTTGAGTTCAGTTGGTTTAGAGAACTTTGGGTAATAGGGCTTCCATGGTTTAGAACGATAATCTGAAGGTTTACCATAAATCATTTTTCTACATTTTCTAGATCAGCCTTAGATTCAGGCATTCTTGTATAGTTATGATTATATGGTGGAGGAGCCCTATTGTACCCAATACCTTTGGTAAAATTTTTCTGGTAATTTGGCTGAAGGTCACATAAGTCCTTGACCAGTTCGTTGGAATTTTCAAATTTTTTATGTTTATTTCATTTTCGAGAAACTTCCCTGTCAAGGAATTTAGCTTGGCTAAGGCTGCTTGAAGTTCTACGTCCTTTTCAGCTAGTTTTAGCTTATAGTCGTATACCCAACACTGCTGTTGGTTCAAGTCTAGCTTTAGCTGAGCTATATCTTGTTTCTGAGCTTCGACCTTTTCCATAAGAAGCTTGTTCTTATGTTTAAGGGCGATGTTCTGTGACGCAGCTTGTTGGTAGTCAACTACAAGAGTTGAATTGTGGGCGCACATTTGTGATAATTTAAAACGACAACTATCAGAACAGAGAATTCGATTTACCATTCCGAAAGATCGGGCATCTCAGTTGTCTGCGCCATCATGCAATGGTTGCTGTTCTTGGAGAGATTTAAAGTTTCCATCTGAGCTGCAGCATCTGCCCAGTTGAATCCTTCGTGCTGTTGTGCCACCAATGCTATTGATTTCCCGCCGGAGCTTCTCGAGGGACTTGTAGAGGAGTTTGAGGGAGAGACTGGCACCAGCTGTCTGTCGTTGCTCTGTATGTCTGCCACCCTGGATGATACATATCCGGATGGCGGCTTCTTGCATTCCCTGGCAAAATGTCCTGGTTCGTGACATCTGTAGCACCTAGTTTATCCTTTGTAAGACCAGTCTTCAGATTTGACAATGGTTGCCGTCCATACTTCTTTTGAAACTTGTTGACACGAAAGGCAGCCATTGCAAGATTCCAGGACACATCGATCTCGTCGAGATCCTCCTCCATTATTTGATCTACTTTGGTTGGAAGAATGGATGGAGGAGTCAGATCACCGGCCAAAAAGGCATTCAAGCTGTGGATCATCGAAGCTGCAATAGCCAATTTCTCTTCGTTTTCTTTAGTGAGAAAAGCAGAGTTGGACATAGGTTGAGCAGGTACAGGCGCTGGAGCAGCAGATTGGGGAATGTTGCCTTGTTGAACTGCTTGAGGAACAGTAGGACTAAAGACCATGTTGGGATACTGAGCATGGTACTATGTCTAAACTTGAGCAGCATAAATCATAGTGGGAGTCTGAGATTGAAGACCATACACGTACTGGGTTTTCTGCGGCGTGGCGAGAGGACTATAAACCACATTTGAGCTACCCGGTGTTTGAGAATTTCCTTACAGAGGGCTATAAACCAAATTTTGTGACATCAATGCTGCATTTTGCCCTGTTATCCCTGCGGCCATCAAACTGCTATGATGATTTATGTCTCTCTGCTTGTTATCAATCTTACTTGATTTAATAGTAGCTATCATTTCCGTGAGAGTGACATCATTCAGGTTCTTTGTCTTTTTGATCATTCCCACATCCGCATCCCAACTCTTTGGTAGTGAATTCAACAACTGTCTGTTCATAGCACTATTTGTGAGAGTAATCTCAGTTGATATCATTTGGGAAACAAGCTTTACATATTGACGAATCTGGTTCTCAATGGTTTCCCCGTAGATGTGAATAAATGAGCTGAATTGTTGATTCAGCTGATATACCCTGTTTGCCTTCATATATGCATTTCCCTCATAGAGATTTTGCAGTTCACTCCATACTTCTTTTGCGGTCTTACAATTTCTAACTGCAATAGAAATATCAGGTCCAAGCGCCATGGTCAGTACAGCCGAGGCCTTTTCATCTTCCTCAATTATCTTAACATCTTATGGAGTCCACAGGTGACTGGGCTTAGGAATCTTTGTGTCCGGATCTTGATGGGTACTATAGACTATCGTTCACGGACCATTCATGATACACCTCCACACACCAGGCTCTTTTTCCTTGCAATATTGCTCGAATCGAAACTTCCATTCGTAATACTCATCTCCATACAACAAACGAGGCACTTTAGTAGAAGTGCCAATCATTTGATCCAACTCTTGATGGAGGACCAGAGTTTGAGATTGCAGGGCAGCCAAAGTGGCATTTGTTAAGTCTTGTGCAGTCATATAGCCGGTCATCATGAGTAAATTAATTAGAATTACCAAACATATTTAAATTCAATTTATTCCAAGTTTTCTAAGATGAACAGTGCTTGGTTCGAAATCAATCCGGAATGGTCAACTTAGAGACGGACAAAGCTGAAAATAGTTCGAATTGGTCAAATCCGAGTTGGATAAATCCGAATTGGATCCGAGATGATTAATCCAAATTGAATCCAAGATGATAAATCCGAAACTGAATTGAATCCGAGATGATAATTCAGAATTGAATCCAAAAAACCTATGTATCCGAAATGAGATAATCCGGAAAAGTGAATCCAGAATGATGAGAATCCGGAATAGAGAATCCGGAATCCTATCCTTATCCGAATGCAACAGTAATCCGAAATTTCAGCAACAGAAATCCGACTTCAAGGAACTGATAACCACCAACTGTATCTCGGATCCGGAAAAGAAGTAATCCGGATTGAGCAACAGTCCGGGATCAATCCGAGATGGATGATCTCCTTTGTGTCTTCGGAATCTGTAACAGTAGCAGATCCGAAATACGTGAATCTTCTTCGACTTCTTCGGAATCCGTAACAGTACCAGATCCAAAGACAAAACCAGTGTTTCTTCTAATCTGAACTGTAATCCGGAACAGTAGCAACTCTGAACAGCAGCAACACCACTTCGAAACAACTTCTTCAATCAGCGGTACCTAGAGCCTGTATTTGAACAGCAGGCTCTGATACCAAACTATAAGTCCCGACAATGGATCTAACAGGTATCACAAACCTAATCAGTAGCTGAAATAACGATTAGGAAGAAGAACAAACTTTGAATTAAGAACAACTTGCATACACTAGCAAAGTGTCTGATACAAGTTTTGCAAATACAACTCTCTAACCTTCTAACCTTGACCTAAGACATGTATTTATAATACTCACTAAGCCCACCATTTACAACCCTAGGCCCATAAGGCACTAGGAAGCCCAAAAACCCCTCTAAAGCCCAAAAATAGCTCTAATGTGTAAACCTTTGATAATATAAGCCCAACAGGAATGAGGATGTTCCTAAGACTGCCTTTAGGACCCGTTATGGTCATTATGAATTCTTAGTGGTGCCTTTTGGGCTCACAAATGCACCTGCAGCATTCATGGATCTCATGAATAGAGTTTGCAAGCCGTATTTAGATAAGTTTGTCATGTTTTCATAGACGACATACTTACCTACTCTGGTAATCAAGTTGATCATGAGAAACATCTATGGTGCATTCTAGAATGCTAAGACAAGAAAAGCTTTATGCTAAATTCTTTAAGTGTGAGTTTATTATGATGCCTCGCACACTGGCATGGGCTGTTCTAATGCAAAAAGGAAAAGTAATTGCTTATGCATCACGACAATTAAAGGTGCATGAAAGGAATTACACCACTCATGATTTAGAATTGGGTGCCGTTGTATTTGCACTTAAATTGTAGAGACATTACTTATATGGAACAAAGTGTATTATATACACTGACCATAAGAGTCTCTAGCATTTGTTCAATCAAAAGGATTTAAACATGCGACAACGTCGTTGGGTGGAAACACTTAATGATTATGATTGCGAAATTCGCTATCATCACGGCAAGGCAAATGTCGTTGCTGACGCCTTAAGTCACAAGGAAAGGGTTGAACCCATTAGGATTAATGCCAAGAGCATAGAGCTCAGAATAGCCTAAATGAGAGGCTATTAGTTGCACAAAAGCAAGCCTTTTTAGAGGCTAATGTTTCTAATGAGGAATTAGGCGAAACTGTTGAACAGTTAATCCCTAGAAAGGATGGAATCCTTAGATTTAATGGAAGAATCTGGGTTCCAATATTTGGGGGACTTAGAGATCTAATCCTTCAGGAAGCGCATAATACAAGATACTTTGTTCACCCGGGTGGTGACAAGATGTATCAAGATTTGAGAAAGAATTATTGGTGGATGGGTTTGAAGAAATCCATAGCCACTTATGTAGCTAAGTGTCTGACGTGTTCGCAAGTTAAAGATGAACATCAGAAGCCGTCAGGACTTCTACAACAACTTGAGATTCCCACTTGGAAATGGGAAATGGTAACCATGGACTTGATTACCAAGTTACCAAAGACCAAACGTGGTAATGACACAATTTGGGTCATTGTAGATAGGCTGACTAAGTCAGCACATTTCTTGCCATTTAAAGAAACGTATAACTTTGACAAATTGGCTAAGTTATATGTGTACAAGATTGTTTCCCTACACGGTGTGCCAATATCTATTTATCCGATAGAGATACAAGATACATATCTCACTTTTGGAAAAGTTTCCAACAATCTTTAGGCACAAGATTACACTTTAGTACGGCTTACCACCCATAGACGGATGGAAAAAGTGAGCGTACTATTCAAACTTTGGAAGATATGTTTAGCGCATGTGTGATTGATTTAGGTGGAAGTTGGGATGACCACTTACCCCTAATAGAATTCTCCTACAATAATAGTTATCATACAAGCATCAAGGCTGCTCCTTTTGAGGCCTTGTATAGGAGAAAGTGTCGAACGCCCATATTTTGGGCATAAGTTGGGGAAGTCCAACTATCAAGACCTGAGATTGTCCTGGAGACCATGGATACGATTGTGCAAATCCGTGATCGTCTTAAAGCTGCCCGTGATAGGCAGAAGAGCTATGCTGATAAGAGGCGTAAACCTCTTAAGTTTCAAGTAGGGGACAAAGTCATGCTGAAAAGTATCACCTTGGAAAGGTGTAATGAGATTTGGAAAGAATGGCAGGTTGAGCCTAAGATATATAGGACCATTCGAGATATTCAAATGTGTCGGCATTATAGCTTATAAGCTTAAGCTACGAGGAGCTTAGTGGAATTCATGATGTATTCCGCATATCTAACCTTAAGAAATGTCTAGCTGATGAGTCGCTATCAATGTCACACAAGATGTGCAAATAGATGAAAACCTGAGGTTCGTTGAGAAACTAATTTCGATCGAGGATCGACGGGTTAAGAAGCTCCAAAGGAAATTGATACCTATAGTAAAGGTTAAATGGGACGCCCTTAGAGGTCCCGAGTATACATGGGAAGTTGAGTCCAATATGAGACAAAAGTACGCCCATCTTTTTCAATAAAATCTCGAGGACGAGATTTCTTTTAAGGGGGTGAAGATGTAACACCTCGTAAAATCGTGTCCAACAGTATAGTGACACGTGTTGCATTTTTTATTTTAGTCTATTAAAGACTAATAAGGACGAAAGGTGTCAACACCTCAAAACTGATCCTCTGAGTGACCTTCTGATGTCAACATGCATAAACATAGCCTCTGAGTGACTAATATGTCAACATGCTTAAACTTAGCCTCTGAGTGACTGATATGTCAACATGCTTAAACTTGGCCTCTGAGTGACTGATACGTCAACATGCCTAAACTTGGCCTCTGAGTGACTGATATGTCAACATGCCCAGCCTCTGAGTGACAGCAGAGTTAACATGCTTATAGTGAGCCTCTGAGTAATCGTTTACGAAGTCCTAACTCTCGTATGAGCTACTGGTTGGACGAGAGGGTTCAATTATGTAAATATGTAAAAGTTGGATAATGGAGGGGTTAAAGTGTCAATATGTTAATTTATACCTATGAGTGACCTTTTAACAAACCGAGAGCTCGATAATGTCCGGACATACTCCCAGGTATGCCAAAGATTGGTTACGGATGGCTAAATAGGCTATAAATGTGTTTTAGAAGGTTTAATAAGTTGAGGGGCTAAAAGTGGCAAACTTTGAAACTGACCATGGGGCGCTCGCGGGGCGCGAGAGGCGTGTGTTTGCCAAAAAATTGCTTGGCCTCCACACATAAGACCAAAAACCATTTGATTCGAAACCGTGGTCTTCCAAACTGCTATGCCATGTTTTAGGACACTTGTAAGCTCCCTCTAACACCCCTTAACACCTGACATCACCTCCTTCAAGCTCTCCAACTATAAATAGGTGCAAATGTTCACTCTTTAAACTTGCACCTTTCTCATTCACAATTCTATCTCCCTCATCTGGAAGTTCCTAACTGAAAGGAGCATCCAACTTAGTCTATTGCATCCTAGGAATCACTTGTAAGTGTTCCTTTCTCTTGCATTTTCGTTTATAGGCTGTTATAGCCAAAAGTCAAGCGTTTTACGGAAAATGCCTTGACTTTCGATTATGACCATTATGGTCCAGCCATTGTTCATAACGAACATGGCTAAGTGATCGTAATAAGGTAGGTGTTAGTTCCTATAAAGGGCACCTCCTGAAGATCACGTTTGCTAGACCAATTGACGGGTCAAAGTTATTGTATTAAAAAGTCAGACATGCCATTTTTCAGAACTTGAGCTTATATATGTTATGAAACATGTTTTGACAATTAAACAAGTTGGTAATAAAATTTAGAACATGTAAGAACATGTTCGGCTCGTCAATTTCAGTTCTAGGGTCGGTTCGCAATTGAAAGTCGTGAAGTTTGACTTCTGCTTTGACTTTCGATTCTAACCCAATTTAGATTAGTTAGCTAGTGATCTAGGGTTGCATTATGATCATAACATAATATAGCATAACCCTCCGAGATTATATTACATGATCATAATCATAATATGAGTTTATGCACAAGTTCCATAATTATGCCATCTTGACTAAAATGCTCTTTTTGCATAAAATAAGGTTTAAAGGATAAAGAACTTGAAAATGAATTTCCTACTAATGTAATATTATAAGTAGGATTTTTGGGATGTCAAACCAGATTATAAACTGAGTTTATGAACAAGTCCTTGTATTATGTCGAAAAATGATGATAAAGCCCTTGTGGCCCAGAAAATGGTTTTAATCATATCTTTTCAAAGTAAATCTTTTACCTACAGATATATTATATTAAATAACATAGCTAAGATAGGTTAACCTGACCTTAACAAGAGTTTCATTAAATGTCGCATAAATCGTTATTTTACGACATAAGTGTCGTTTCGGCGCATAGTATGGTCTTAAACCATAATTATCAACCAAGACTTGTTACCTACTGATTTTAAAACTTATTTTAAATATTATACAGTAGATAGATGATATGAACTCAGAATCTCAAATAATTTATAAAACTATGTGTAAAATGACCAAAATGCCCTTTCGGTGCATAGTTTGGTCATAAATGATAAATTACACATATTATCATGTTCCTACTGATATTACATTATAAATTAAATTTTTCCATAATACTTATGATCATAACATTAAAATATATTCAAGTTCCTTTTTATACGGTATATAATTACTGAAATGCCCTTATGGGGCATAGTTTCATTTGAAAACCTTAACAGGCATATAAGTTGATATCTTACTGATATTACAACTTATTTAAAGAATAATGGCATATATAACTTATTCGGTTACCCGATATCGCTGACATGCGTACGGTTAAGTATATGTAACTAGTTTACGGAAATTAACCGAAACGGGTCTAACCTTGTCATTTAACTCTTAAAATCCAGAATGTTTATAGTTTATCCATATTACACAAGTCAAAGTACTTGTTGGGATTAAACTACATTCTATCTGATCATCGTTTAATCTAGTGTTATACGTATTGGTCTTGTACGCTACTCGGTCTAAGTCTATGACTTAAATAAGACCGTTAGTATTTAATTGGTTAGCTTATGCCATAATCCAGACTAGAGACTTGCCGGTAAATGCTATCTACACTTAGAACTTTTGTGTATGGATGAATTATTAAATCTTGCGTTTAAACGAAGACTAGCTCAGGTAAATACTCTCGACTTATTTCCCCTATACGGGCTTGGGTTACGGTAAACTATTACCGCTTGGTCAGAAATGGGATCAATCGAATGCCGGATTGTGGCTAGTAAATCCGCATATTACGTTTGATCAGTTTAGTTGATAAGTTTAACATCGGGGGTTAACTACCGTGTCCTGGATATCCTCGGCTCAGTACATTAGATAATGGCCACGACCTTGGCGCGGGTGTAGGCATACACCCAATAGACGCTCAAAATGCATTAACCACCAATTTGGGGGAATTACTCCTTCGTGAGTCAAAGTGGTGAGTACGTTAATCCTGTCTCGGTTTTCGCACTAGGCCTGTATGTATGGACAAACAAGTGAATCTGTTAACAAGGTTACAAAGTAACTTTCCCAAGTTATAAAAGATTTTGTGCCAACATGCACTTAAAACATTTTCAAAATGTTTTCAAAATGAGTCAGTTGGATGTATTTACCAGCGAAAGCTGACGTATTTTTAAAAGACTAAACTTGCAGGTACAATACGAAATAGGCTGGAAGTGCTCGGCAGTGATAAGAGGATCTTGCAAATCCTAGATATGCCCAAAGTCTATTTTACATTCTTTTTGTACAATTTGTGATCCGCCTGTGGATCTTCTATTACGAGCCGTCTGTATATTATTTTTGTAATTTGAACATTTGGTTTGTAATAGTAATTTTACTCCAAAACTTCGGCTATGTTGTGTTTAATTGTCTATGATGTTATCAGCTTACGTCACAATATTCCCCACCCGGGCCCGCTGGTGATTTGATTGGCTGTGGAAAGCTGGGGTGTGATAATTTTTTCTACCAAATGTACCCTTTCTTCAACTTTCTCATTAATACAATTCAAACCCCTTTATTTTATTTTTTTATTTTTATTTTTAATTATTATTATTATTATTAGTATTTGTTTTTTAAACGTTATTTTATTAAAAAAGAATTTTTTTAGTTATTTGAAAAAATCGTTTTCTTTTGTTTTAAACTGTAGCGAATCATTTAATTTTCAAATGTGATTTTTTTTGTTCATAACGGCTTGAAGTGAGTATTCAAATTCAGTTTGTATAAACAATAATACACAAAAAATTAAATAAAGATTTGAAACTAGCCAACTTAATATAGGTTTTGTAGTTAAAACAAAAGAAATATATTTGAGAATCAACATGTCAATTTGTAGATAATGATTTTGATTAGTCAATAGAATACCTTCATAATAATTAAATTTCAACTTATATCGATTATTAATTGATATTATATGTTGTGATGAAATCCTTTTACTACGTAATGTGCTAGTTAATGTTTAATTTTTTTCTTGTATCTTATTACAACTGATAAATAAAAGTTATTAATTATATTTAAAAATATATTAATTAATAACAATACTAATAGAATTAAAACTAGAAAGATGAGAGAACTAAAATACGAAACAAATTAAAAATATAAAATCAATTGTTTTTTTCAAAAAGTTTTGAAACTTTTTTATTGTTTAAAGAATGTTTTTTTTATTAATTTGTAATGAAGTTTTATAGAAACATAATAATATACTAGTTAGAGAAAGTGTCTTCAAAAACAATGTTTTAATTATATTGAGGAGGGATGTTTAACAATTTTTAAACTATATTTCTAGAAACAAGGTATAACTAGATGTGTACAAACCAGTTCTTTTGATAACCGGTTCCATTTACAAACCTGTTCGGTATTTTTGGTCGAAAAAAAACCGGTTACTTAATAACCGGTTATAACCGGTTCTGTAACCGGTTATAAAAACTAGTTTTTTAATAATCGATTAATTGTACAAAAACCGATTAAAATATCGGAAAGAAACCGATTAAAAAAACCGGTTGACTGAATATGAACTTTTTTTATTTCCTTGGTTATTTTTTTTGGCTGAAAATGAAGTTTTGTAATATAAAAAGTTAACTACGAAAATCTAAAAATTTAAATTATAATATGATTAACTTTTTAAACAAACGATTGTTACATAACAGTGAAAGTGAGAACGATAAACGTAACAAATGAAGTGCGTAAACTTAAAATATTAATCAGCAAGAACGTCCACTAATATATATTTTTTAATGGGACTACAATAGAAAGTATATCTTGAGCCTCGTTTAGTCTTCTTAGCTCGAAACCGAAGTTGAACTATTGCGAAGGAATTCATCCAATGCGGCTTCTTCGTCGGTCATTGGGTTGTCAATTCGGCTTGGACCTCGTCCTCGTACACTTCGCCTTCGTATTTCAATTCATCCTCGAGTTTGCGTATGTGTTGACATCTCTCCGCCGCATCGATGTAGTCTTTCAAGAAAATCGACATCTCAACCGCCTTTAGTGTTAGTCGAGTCCTCCTTATCGAAATCACCTTGCCACTAATAGAAAAAGCACTTTCCGAAGCTACCGTGGAAGCTTGGACCGTTAGTAAATCTGGGGCCATTGTGGCTAAGATCGGAAATTGATCTTCCTTACTTTTCCACCAAGCCAACAAATCAAAAATTTTAATTCTTGTGAAGTCATCGTTTGTAGAAAGTTCGACCCACTATACCGACCAAGTTCGCTACTAGTAGTGTTACCACGGTGCATTTGACACGACTCATCAAACAATTGGTTATAAACATACAAATCTTGATCTTCCATACTTGAAGAACCTTTGCCGAAAGGGGCATTTCTCATTGACTCATCAATGTGTGACATGGTTGCACCATATTTTATTACATAAACGTCATACATTTTTGAAAGTTGATCGTTGAAACGAATTTTTGCGGTTTCACCGAAGTTATGGTCTCATTCGGTGTTTAAATTCAACTCGTTTGCATTTTTTTCAATCAAAGACCCAGTACCAAAAACATTAAAGCAAGGGTTTAAAGCGGCGGCACAAGTGAAAACCGCCGGTAGTTCACTAAAATATTTTCTTAGTTTTTCCTTCATTGTTTCTGCCATATCACAATATGGCCTACCTCTAACCAACATCTCGTTTAATTTTAAACACATTTTAAACAAATTGTGAAGCACCAATGAACTTGTAGGATAATAAATCCCTGATAAAATTTTTTGTTGATGTTTTGAAAACTTGAAGCAATTGTGTAACCATTTCAATAGTAGCCCAACCCGATGGGTGGTAAGGAGAAACCTTTCTACGACTAGACAAAGAGTTATGAAATTCTATTAAACTTTTTTTTTGCAAAATAGCTTTTTCAAACATGGTGCAAGTCGAGTTCCATATTTGAGCAACGTCTCAATTGGGTCCTAAGGATATTCGACCCGCTTCCTTACACATTTTTTTTATATTTTGAATGTTTATGCGTGTGACTATATATATGACGTAACAGTTTTTTTGAAAGCTTTCTTTTGTGGTTCAATAACCTATAAACCGTCTTGAACGGCCAAAATTATGATGTGTGCAATACATCGACTATGGAAAAAGATACCTTTACAAATCGGTTTGTATTTTAATTTTAAATGCATTACCGAAACCGTATTGTTTGAGGCGTTGTCAAAAGATATTGAAAAAATCTTGTTTTCCAATTTGTATGTTGTAATACATTTGTCGATTGCTTTATAAATAGCTTCACCGGTGTGAGGGTAATCAAATAATTTAAACAAAATCGTGCGTTTCATCATTTGCCACGTTGCCGGTTCAATCCAATGGGTGGTGACACAAATATATGAGTCGGCTGAACCGTGCGGTACAGACCAAACGTCCCTAGTCAAGTTAACACCGTTTCTAATTTTTCAAAATAAGAAACTAATTCTTGTTTTGCATTTTTCCACAATTTCAAACAATCCCTCCTAAGAGTAGCACGACTTACATGGGTGTATCGTGGTTGGAGAGTTCTTTGAACCATCTTTGTGTAGCGTTGGTTGTCGAAATGGTTGAACGGCAAACTTTCTTGGATTACAAACTTCGCCATTTTCACCCGAGCCATTTCGTAATTATAGGCGAACAAAGAAGTGCCTTCACTTGCCATGGAGGCTTGACCACTAGCGGGTTGTTGTTTTAACGCCTTGCAAAATGGTTTTTCGATGTGTTGTCACAACGTGGTGTTTGCGGTTTCGGCGTAGACACCATTAAAATGGTGACAACGCGCTTTTTTTCTCCTGTTGGCCATCTCGTACAAATCGAAATGTGCCCAAACTTCAGGGTTGCGCTTCGTTTGAATAACACGAACCACCATGTCCGTTGTAGACTCGTCAATGTTAACCAATCATGAGCACTAGAGCTTGCCATGCTTTTTCAAGAAATATCGAACAAGATTGTAAGCGTTTTTAAGAGTTTTTGGAGGTTTAGAGAGTGGTGTGCTTGAACCTAAACACCCACAACCCTTTTATACTGGTTGGAGATGATTTTTAGGCAAAAAAAACTCCAAAAACCGGCTAGATTGAGTCCAAACGGTCATATGACCGTTAATCGTAGCTGGGCAAAAATTCAGGCTTAACCGGTTTTAAAAACAAGTTCTTTTAACGTTAGCGGTTAACCGGTTTTTTGTAATAACCGGTTTTCAAAAAAACCGGTTTTCGTTATATAATCTCTAACCGGTCTAACCGGTTTAAAAATAACCAGTTATAAAAAAACTGATTTTGGTTTTTTTTAGGTTTCGATTATATAACTGGTTTTTTTTACATCTCTAGATATGACTACTAATAAGAGGGTGCGTTGAACCATCTCAAACAGAAACCTAAATCCAAAATAACTTTTTTAAATACAGAACATGCCATTATAATTCCCAAAATAAATTAACAATATTATATGCTTCTAAATTGGGAAGAAAAAAAAGAAAGGAAAGTACGGTGGACGTGTAATTTAAGAAATGACAGGTAAGTTAACCATGTGGCGTCCCCTAATGAGTCCCCCTACTGCCACATCGCTATCCCTTCATCATGTGTCCCCTTGTAATTGATTCATAACTATTCCACATGTTCATTTGTCATTGCATGTGTCATGTGTCATCATGCCGTTGGTTTTAAATTCCCATGTAGAACTTTGGGTCCACTTGATTTTTTTATAGATGAACTTCATAACAGACGGTTAATTCACACCTACTAGTCGCACGTCCGTCACCCCACTCATTACCAAGGACTATGTTGTCTAAACCCGGCCCACGGCTTGGTCGAGTGTGGCTTGGCTAATCCCGAGAAAATTTCCAGCCGCCTGCCACTTGACAGGAGTTGCACCCTCCACAAGAGTCGACCCTATTGTGAAAGCCAACTCTCTCGAGTAAATGTGCTGTAATAGAAAACTCGGGTGGCTCCCGGGTTTCGGAACTTGTAACCAAGCCTCTATCTGTTCATTGCCATGACCACTAGGCTGTGAACCCAGGATCTGGGTCCACTTGATTAGGCTTGCAATGTTAAAAATGTGGTTAATTTAGTATTCAATTTACGCGAACATAAGAAACATGTGAAGTTAAGGCTTGGGGCCGATAATTAGGCGCCCAGTTTTTCAATTTTTTTAATATGTTGTTATACACGATTTTAGTATTAGGTTTAATAGTGAACACTAGTGTATTTGCAAACTTATCCTGACCATATATGTGTGTAAATCAATGACCAAAATTTGATGATGAAATACACTAGTGTATTTTACGATTGGATGATGAAAACCTAGCCATACATTTGTGTAAATCAATGGCCAAGATTTATAAACTCAATTTACAAATACATTATTATTCACTTTAGAACCCCACCCATTTTAAAGTTACGATGAACAGTAATAATTGTTCAGGTATTTGTTTAGTTGTTTATAATATGTTATTCATTGATACATATGATTTTAAAGTGCCAATGAATACTAATGACTATTTTTAGGTAATTTTTTTAATTGTTTAATATTATATTAACATTATCTAATTTGATTAGTGATTATAATTTTTTAGGTACTTGTTTTTATTTGTGGACGTTAATTTTTTTTTATAAAATTTAACTCTAGAATTGTGTTAATCTTTTTAACACTGCGATATAAATTATATTGAACATGACAACATACCAAACTGAATCGAAACAGCCGATAAATAGAAATTTATTGTTTTAACCAGTCGTAACAAACAGAACCAATTCCAATTGAACAACATCAGTATCGTAATCCGTTTTCATTGTTTTTGATTGACATAAAGCGTGTCAAAATCTTTTTGAAAATGTCAGCACTGTAATATACGAAACCGATACTAATCAAATTCCCCTGCGTAGCGCCGTGGAATTTCAGTAGTTAAAAAAGGAATTGGGCCAAGTATTAGGACTACAATGTAGAAAACATAGAACAACACGTGAGTTCTAGCGTAAAAGACAAGATTGAGCGACTTATTTGGTCGATTACGCACTACACCGAGACGTGAGTGAATAACTTACACCGATTCTTCTTGTTTTGAGAATTTGTTGAATGTTATGCTTCTTGTTCGATTTCTTCTTGTTTTGAGACTTTGTTGAATGTTATTGTTCTAATTTAGTTTGTTGATTGATTGAGTTCTTACTTGTTCTAATGTTCTAATTATTAATTATTGACTTATTTCTTGGTTGTTATAAATTTATAAAGTTCTATTATACTTTTATTATAATTTGTTAATGCTGTTATTAATAAACTATATTATGATGACTATCCAGATTCTAACTCCATTATCTTCGTGTCTTTTGTATAATGTAAGAACACTATATATAGAGGTTCTTTGTATTGCATGTTTACATCTCAATGAATTATAATTATCTATTCTATCTTTCTCTATGTGTTCCTTTGATACTTGTTCTTATGTTCATATACTACTCTCTAGTATCCCGTTGTTTTACAACATGTTATCAGCACGAAAGTGTTTTTTCTCCAAAACACTGTTTTTCTGAAACCAATGTCGGCCATTTTTTTGAAACCGCTATCGCTCTACTTTGGTCGACAACTACCAACCAATGAAAGAACTTATGTCTCCGGATTACATTGCTTCGGATGTGAAGCTTTCTTACATATCTACTTTCCGCCGGATTCATAAGGTATCATTGATTCGAAAGTTAACCTTTATATAAAAGTGTTACATTGTTTTGATCTACAATACTAGGAAGATCTATTCCCCACCAATATTTTATATTAAGTTATTTATAACAGCTTTAAACTATCACTTTATATATCATTTATTTTCTATTGGGTTACGGTAGTAGTAAGAAACCAAAAGTTAACTGATCCACTTCTTAAAATATATTAATAAGGTTATTTATTAGAAATCTAATTGTTTTTGAATAAATCCACATATGAGTTTTAAAAATAAGTACATGAAACAATTTGGGTTGGAAATTGTTATGAACTTATCGATTGTATATACTACAACATGGGTTGATATAGATTTGTAATTATAACTAAATGTACAATTATTTAATTGATATCCAACAAGCATGCTTATTATTAATAATCTTTGTATTATTGTGTAGATATGATATATATTATGGTATGTTATTGAATATTATCATATGTGGAGGATGTTGATATTGCTAAGAGTTTGTCAAAGTGAAGGTTTTATATATTATTTGAGAACATTGCTAGGATATACTTGTTTATCTGTTAATAACATATTCCTTTAGTGTTAGTTTTTTTTACATCCGTTTACAGTAGTATTATATGGATCATAATAGAAGGTATGATGCATTTAGATTTAGTTTATATCTATTTTCGTGTATATAGATGATTAACCGGTAGTATATTACTAAAGTAAATATAGTAGATAGTAGAAGTATTGTGAATCTTGTGATGCTAATAAACCTAAGACGTTTGATGATTAAAAGGTTTATTATCTATATGTTTTAGAGTTAATAAAATACATTGGTCTTCGTAATACAATAATAGTATGCATTTGTAAGATGGTGTCGACTAGATGCACAGTCTTTGCAGTATATTTTCCATATATATGATTATTTTGATTGCTTATTAAAATTGAATTGACACGTTTTTCCTACCATATGTTATTAAAACACCATGAGAACTTGATGAAGATTTTTGGTTATTTTTCAAATTAAAGTATATATATTATACAAGATATACTTTTGGCTAGGTATACACTTGTACCGTGATAGGTGAATTCATACAATATTAGATAACTTCTTCATGATGCACTGTTAGCTATAGACAAATTTGTTCGCAAGATAATTGTGTTAAATGGTGGCATCTTTTTCTAATCATACTTATACTAACCATATAATTATTGTTATTGCTATTATTGTCTTGATCATATATAAGTGTATTCGTTTGAGTGAATTTAATTGAATGAAATAAGTTAGTATGATCATGATACATGCTTAGTAGTTTTAAAATTTGTTTACAAATAAATAGGGGAACTTTAAAATTTTGAAACAATGTTAATGGAGTAAGAAGAAAAAAAGGTAAAGAAAAAAGAGATTAAAAGTTGTTGAAAAAGATAAAAGGAAGGGTTGTTTAGTTATTTTGTTGAGTTTTAGTTGTCCTGAATATTATTCCTAACTATTTCTGTCTAGCCACTAATGAGCTTTCAGGTTGATTTTTTTTAGTTGAATGAATAGTTTTAATTGATGGTTTACTATACAACTATATAAGTCACTGTTTTCATACACGTATTTTAGTTGCCTATAAACTAGCTATGTGACAAATGCATATTTGTAAATGAATTATTAAATGTTGAGAACTTGAAAGCAACATTTGTTTAAGTTTCAAAGTGACAAATATATTGTTTTTTTGTTGCTATCTATATGTTATCACTTCTTTGCATCGATAATACCGAATAGAACGACCAAACCAAAGTTGTGATTTATTGTCATTCTCATGAAAAAGTGGAAATATGCTTCGATTTGATACCCGAAGTGTCATACTCCTTGTATCTCATTATTAAGTAAAAAAATTATTATATGATTCGAACATATAATTACTTCTCAATTGATGTTATATGAAGAGAAGTTCATTTTATAAGGAAATCGGCTAAAACAAATTTTATTTGTCAAACCTCAAATACACTCCTGAAGTAGCAATATCATTTAAATGGTATGAACGGTTTGAAACGACTTTATATCTATATGTTCGAGAAAATAATGGAAAACCATAAAAATTGTATGCTTTTACTTTAATTCATGAAGTGAATATATATTGACTATTGTAATCATGGGCATCATTGAGAAAATTGTAATGATGATCATATTAATAATGAGATTAACCATTAGACGTGCAACAATTATCATGTTAATAAGAGATCAAACTATCAGAAATTATAAAATAGCCAAGCTAATAATGAGATCGAATATCAGCATTATAATGATAGTCATGATAAGATCGACCACCAAAAGTGGTGAACTAGTGATTACATAACACGATGGTTTGAACTTTGAAGTTATAATACATTCTTTCATATCTTATGTTTTGTATTACATACGTCCAAGTAATACATATACAATATCATAAACCATAAGTTTATGGATCTTAATTATACGTTGGCGTGACAGGTTAGACCACACCGAGCCAATGATGATGTGAAACTTAATGAATAACCAGAAGATTCTTCATGATAATTAAATATGTCATAGTTGGTCTCGACAAAAGTTAATTATTTACCAACCAAAGTAGGGTGTGAATCCCTAAAATATTATGGAATGAACGAAGTATGTATATATCCAAACATGATACTGCTTAGTGTTTTAAATCGATGCGTCGTCTAAATGGTCATCAAATTTACATCTTGAAGTTGTGTGTAGCTTAGCTAATGAGATAGCAAGCATATTATTCCATATTATCATATTTATGGTGGTTATAACATTGAATTTATTTTCCTTGTTACTAATGATTATTGGAATAAGTATTGAACTTTCTAAGTGCTTAAGACACAAATTGGTTTTGTTGAAGACGATGACCAAACGTCTACAAATTGATGGCAAAGCCAATAATCAAGCGAGCAAAAGTTCATATTTAAGCACATGTGATTTTACATGCGGTAACATTTTTTCACATTAAGCCAACATGTTGTAATAGTTTCTCCCCCTTATAGTTGATTTTGGTCAGGAACCAAATATATCCCATCAAACTTTTGTTGTGCGGTATACATTGGAATTCATCCACCACAACGCATAAAGGTTGAAACTCAAATACTGTTGTGAATATATGTTGGGTGAAAATACTATTTACGATTACATACTTAGAGCAATTAACGAGGGATTTATTTATGGCTCGTTAGATCTTACTTTATGTAAATTAACATTCCCAACATTAGAGGGAGATTAATGGCAGTTGAAAAAGAAATGAGTATGCATGAATTATCATTGATCCTCAAACTAAATTAGGTGAATAAGAAGTTCAAAAGATAATTCATTTACCTAGATTAAAGAATTAATTACCAGACATGTTCATTGAATTAAAAATAGTTACTAAGTAAATCACATAGTCAACTGCTAATGCTCCAATTAAGATAAGTGTCCTAGAAGGACAAACCATATATTAACGAGTCTATTGCATGCCTAAAGCGTGGTAGACTAGTCGATTCAAAGAAAATAAAAATTTCTCAAAAAATTGGAGCAAGTAATGAAGAAGATGATCAAGTTGAGTGTCACACTCCAACCGATGACGAAACATCAGACTGAGACGAAATAGATTGCTCAAGGCATCATAACACAATTAAATCAAAAATTCATTTCATTTCGTAAATCAAAGAATCAATTACAACATAACGAATTTAACAAAAATTACAACATAAAAGCCTAACATTCTAGGTGCGTTTCTATGTCGTCCCTACTAGATTTGTCGTGTTCAATATCTTTAACCTGCAACATGTTAAAAGTATAGTTCAATATCTTTATCATGGAAGTTCATAGAAGTCATGCATGGAGGTAGGAGGATAACCTTCCTTTAACCTCTTTCATATAGTTCACCAATGCACAAGTCGTCATAAGGACGACAAGGATGGTCATGAATAAGTTAAATATAAAAGTAAAAGATGAAAAGTAATCAAAATCATCAAGTGAGGTGGTGGATTGAAGGTAGGATAGGCAAGGCTTTCAAGTAATCACACTACCAACTCAAGTCTTGTTTCAAGAACAAACTTGGAAGGATTCAACACTTGTGGGTTGAAACCCTATTAACACGAAAAGTTCTTACACTTGGGACCTCAAACATGGTGATGTTCCAAGTTGGTTTTCCTTGGAAAACCTATGGAAACATTCCAAAAGGTGATTCAAGTGTTAAGAAGGAAGAAATATCAAAGAAGGGAGGTAATGGTGAGTTAGAACTCACTTTTGAAAGTCTTGAATCAGATGGAGAGAGAGCTTTAGAGAGAAGAAGAAAAGTGTTTGAGGTGTGAAATGAGAGTAGGAGGAGGTGGTACTTATAGCTGAGGTTTAGGGGGTTGATAGTTGGGTGCATTTAATGCAGAAAACACAAATTGGACCAATCCATGGGATAGAAACCACTTTCTCTTGATTATGCCCCTAAACTTGGTTTTTCCTTCATTTCATGCTAAAACTCGATATTTTTGCATGTTTTAAGTAGATAACGTATTTGTAAGTATATTTTAGGTATGAGAATGTATGTATGAATATTTGCACGTATAACAAGTATCGGTTGGTATGTAATCATGTATTTAACAATTGAATGTATATAAGATAAGTAAGTATCAAGTATGAATTTTATTACAATTAAAGTCTTGGATTACAAGATTGGGAAATGAATACGAATGTGATACGAATACAAGTTTCCATAAATAGAAATACGATTAGACTTTCTAATTAAAGAAAGTACAAAAAGCGAGGCGTTACAGTCTCCCCTCCTTTAGGAAGTTTCGTCCCGAAATTTATTCAAGAGGAAGACTTTGGAAACGATGTCATTTTGGTGAAAATGTTTGGCCAAAATCAAGATTTTAAAGTTCGAAGTTTTTGCGGAGTTTATGTATAAGTGTGTAAATATGTACCCAAATTTTGAAGGATCAAAATGGTAGGTTCGTGAAAGTAATTTGTTTTGACTATGATGTTTTTGAGACACCAATCGTAAGTGTGTATAGGAATAAGTAAAAACGTGCATGTGTGTGTGTAATCAAGTGAGCTTGACTGAGTCTGGACAACTCATTGGAATGAATATTTTAAAAGAGTGTGACCTAACGGGAATGTTTAGTATGACTAAGGATGTAATTTGATAAAAATGAGCGGACTGCACCATAAGCTGTAAGAAAAGCTTTGTCAGTTCTAAGGCGTATTAGTAAAATCACTTGTTGTAGAAAATGTTTATAGGAGAGAGCTAGGATGGTAATTATTTACAGTTTCTAAAAGGTTTCGACGGTAATAGACCGACTTGTTGTAGTTTGTGCGTAGATAAGAGTGAAAGATAGTTTTAAAAGAAAAGGAACACTTTGACAAGATTGAGCCGGTGGGGACGTTTATAAAAGTGGATTGAACATTTAGGTTGATTTACTGTAAATAAAGTTTGTAAGAGTTGGGAATATCGTGGTATGGTAGTGAACGATTTGGTAGGTGTATGCGAGGGGTAAAAAATGGTATGAATATTGGATAAAATTCGAAGCTGGAACGTTGAGAGATGCTAATGATAGTTGTGGCGGTCAAAGCTAATGATTTTGAGAATGAAGCTTTGGTCATGGGTAATCGAGTACTAATCATTTCGAAGTGGGGTCACCAAAGACTGTTATGAATCAAATGTATTTAACAAGGTCCGGGAAAACACCGAATTTCTCATGGATAACAAGTATCGGTTGGTATGTAATCACGTATTTAACAATTGAATGTATGTAAGATAAGTAGGTATCAAGTATGAATTTTATTACAATCAAATTCTCGGATTACAAGATTGGGAAATGAAATACGAATGGGATACGAATACAAGTTTCCATAAATAGAAATACGATTAGAATTTCTAATTAAGAAAGTATGAAAAAACGAGGCGTTACATCGAGGTTATAGTAAAAAGGTTTCTTGAAGAGACATTAGACATGATGGTTCCAGAAGAACCTCAGGTACCTGAAAATACAGAGCTCTTAGTAAATTATATTATTTCTAGAAGTGTATGGAATCGAAAGAAAATCGACGTCGTTATACTTTTGTATATATAGCGCTTGAAATGATGAAATGACGAGGATCATGAAAACATATAAAGGATTGGCCAGAATGGAAAGACGCAAATAAGGCAGAATTGAATTCTCTAATGAAATGGAAAGTTTTTGGACCAACACTCCATACAACTGAAGTTGTAAAATATATTGGATACAAATAGGTATTTTATGAGAT
This sequence comes from Scalesia atractyloides, assembly GCA_947069175.1. Classification (NCBI taxonomy): domain Eukaryota; kingdom Viridiplantae; phylum Streptophyta; class Magnoliopsida; order Asterales; family Asteraceae; genus Scalesia; species Scalesia atractyloides. Next base: position 90,628,431 of record CAMTDV010000026.1, on the reverse strand, counting down.
TCATGTGAAATCAAATTAAGTGAAATAAGGCAAAACTGGTGGCACAAAGATTTTCGCAAAGACCCACGATTGATTATAAAGATACACACTTTCTAGTGGTGAGGCAATGACTTTCCAATATTTTATTCGTCTGGTAATATAAAGTAAGAATTGATATGTATCTTATGAATTTTATGTATCACGTGATACTGAAAGTTTACATAAAAGTCCCTGAAGGATTTAAATTATCAAACTCCTGTAAAGTAAGTTCTTGAGAACACCATGATTCAGATTTGCATATATTATAGTTATTATATATAGGCTAAATATAATTACAACTCTTGATGAGTTTACTAAAGCAGTTGAGTACTTAAAAGGTAATATTAAAACATCTTAAGGATGTCATTCTTGTGCACCAATAAACATACATAGAAAACTTGTACCCGAGGAATATAATATCTCAATGTACAACGCATAAGCATGGTGTAATATTGATTTTATCAATAAGCAAGTGTTCAAGACATATTTGCATATGATATAAAATCAACGAGAAAGTTTACGTGATGAACTCCTAAAGAGTGTATGCACATACATAATTATTTAAAGTAGAAAGAAGTATGTGAATGATTATAAATGCCTAAAGCTCAAAACCTTGGCAATGTATCTTTCTAAAGTGAGTAAGATTTATATAGACTAATATAGTAGAGTCGAATGTGGTATAATAGACTTGCTACCAAGCTTAAAAAGGAGAAATACATATGGTGTAGTTAGTCTATTTTCTCATTAAAAGAACCATATGATGTTTACAAGTATTATAGTATATGTTGATAATGTCATTAAATATGGTATATCAAAATGGGCTCAAATATTTAAACTAAGAATTTGCAAATTAAAGATGGTGGCAAATTTATGGCTCAATATGTAGAATATGCATTTGTATTATTATCCATCAATCATAATACATCTAGAAGATGGTGGACATTTTCATATGCACAAAGCTTATGGTATAAGTGGAGTTTATGATGTCCAAATAGTTGATATAGAAAATGACTCTTATCATCTCCTATCAAATAAGTAGTACCTTTGTCCAGAAGTACCATAGTTAAATACGACTTGTATTAATATATCTTGCTAGAATGTATATATGAACATAGTCATGAAATTCATTGACAAGATATAACTCATGTATAGTGAGGGGATAATGTAACGGGTAAAACGTATATTTTTATACCCTTAAGGTACAAAAGATATGGATTCATATTTTACTAACCCATCAACAAGTTTGGTTAATTTTGTAAATGCAGGAAATGTAACAAAACACATTCATGAATCTTATGGTATCTACTTACAAGAGGAAGTAATTAAAGTTTCACATTAAGATCATACATCAATGTTCATTGAAGAATTTCCCATTAATGGATCAAGCGACATATCAAGCTGCACATCAATGGATTACAAAGTTTTGAGCAACTTTCAAAGAAGCCTGACACGAGCCACTTATAGGATACATGTAAAAATGAGTAGGAGCATTATACAAGTTGCACTCTTTTTCCCTTAACCAAGTTTTATCCCAATGGGTTTTCTTAGTAAGATTTTTAATGAGACAACATACCTGATCCAAAATTATCAACGGGAGAAAATACGCGCTGCACTCTTTTTCCCTTAGCTTAGGTTTTGTCCCACTGAGTTTTCCTAGCAATGTTTTTAACGAGTCAGCACCACCAAGCGTATAATATATTATTTTCTTTATCACGTGGATAGTCAAGAGTGAGTGTTATAAATAAACTATATTATGGTGACTATCCACATTCTACCTCCCATCTATTTGTGTCTTTTGTAATAATGTAAGAACACTTATATAGAGGTTCTTTGTATTGCATGTTTACATCTCAATAAATTATAATTATCTATTCCATCTTTCCCTATGTGTTCCTTTGATATTTGTTCTTATGTTCATATATTACTTTCTAGTAGGCCGTTGTTTTACAACAAATGCTAAATTTTTTGTTCTAATGTTAATGTGTTTTTGGTAAATGAACGATGAAGTAGGAGTGGTAAATCAGGGCACTTAAAGTTTGACTTGTCTTGTATGTACTAGGAAGGGTTTTGTACTCAAGCGTCACATGAATAAAGTTCCCTCCATAATTGTGTATTCTCTTTTCATTTAAGATCCACTAGTTTTGTTGTATCAATAACTAATTATTCGGTTTGTATAAAGCAAATATAACTAACTAGACACCGAATAAAATCAATGATTTGATTAAACCATTATTCGGTTTTAGTTAGGGGCCCATACCTTAAGTGTCCTTTGGAGATTGGAAAATCATGGTTAACAAACAATTTACTATGATTTAAAAGTTAAATAAACTAAAATAAAACAAGATTTGTTAAAAACTAGTACAAGAGTCCGTGCTTCACGGTGGGTCGTAGGAGGATGCTCGCAAAGATGTATTTATTACATAAATAAAGATGGTATATTATATACCATGTAGGCTCTAATTTAAGCAACAACAAAATAAGTAATCAACATGGTTAAGTAAATATGTCAAGAGTTTTAAGTTAGAATTAACTATAATAAGGTAAATAAAAAAATAATTAAATTTGTTACCTGGTATATTGAAGGGTTAATATAGATCATGTAGAACGCTTCACGGTGGGTCATAGGAGGATGCTCGCAAAGATGTATTTATTACATAAATATCGATGGTATATTATATACCATGTAGGCTCTAATTTAAGCAACAACAAAATAAGTAATCAACATGGTTAAGTAAACACGTCAAGAGTTTTAAGTTAGCATTAACTATAGTAAATAAAAAAATAATTAAATTTGTTACCTAGTATATTGAAGGGTTAATATAGACCATGTAGAATTTAATGTAAACCATAGTAAAAATAAGCGAGTAACACAATTAAGTAAACATGTCAAGATTTAAAAACTTAGATCTAATTACAATAAGTTAATAAACAATAATTAAAACAAAAATAAAAATAATTAAGCTTATAAAAAGATAAAAGAACAAAATAACTTTATTAAACATGGATCGTATAACAACGCTATTAAAATTTGTGGGTAGAAATATAAATCGTTTATTGAAAAAGATTTATTATTAAATTCCGTATGTAAATCTATTAAATTTCAGAGGTATAAACATAAATCCTTTGTAAAATTAGAACCATTAGCGTTTAAAAGTCGTATGATAACTCTATTAAAATGAAGAGATATAAACACAAATTAACTAAAGAAAAAAAAGCAATAATATGATAACTTTGTAAAATAAAATAGCCAATTAAAAAATAATAAAATGAAGAGATATAAACACAAATTAACTAAAGAAAAAAAGCAATAATATGGTAACTTTATAAAATAAAATAGCAAATGAAAAAACAAAACCGTTCACATCGTGAAACGTGATTGTATATAATGCAATGATTTTTTTTAAAATTCTAGTTAATTAAACACAACTCAACTTTAAAAGAAATGAGAAGTTTAACAACTAAAATAACTCAAACTATTCTTTTTATATGTTAGAGCACCGACAATGTGTGTTTTTTTTAATGGGAAACCACTTTATATCCGAATATAAAGAGGCAATAAGCCGTTGGAAATCATTACAACGGAAGAGAAAAAGCAAACAACCGAAAACAAACTAGATTACACATTAAAGTCAAGCCAACATTCCCATGACACATTAGGAAAGTTGGTACGGTTTGGTATAGGCTGAATCCACAAGAACAAGTCTTCCTTTATCTTCTTGACCAACTCGATCACCTGAACAGACCTTCCTTCAAACACTTTCAGGTTTCTAGTGTGCCAAAGCCTCCAAAAAGCCGCTTTCATAATTGTGTTAACAATTCTCTTCCACTTTTTCGATCCCTAGGGCATTATCTAAAGTAGTGGTAATATCGTTGGTCGAGCTTGCGTTAACCGGAAAATGAACCTTGATCCACACAAAGATATTCCACCAAGTCCCTCTCGCCAAAACACAATTAATGAAAGCATGGTTGCAGTCTTTGGTACCATAGCCACAACGAACGCAGGAAACATTGTTTAGGGAAATACCTCTACGGCTTAACTCCAACTTTGTTGGAACTCTCCCGATTTTGGCTCTCCACGTAATAAAATTGCTTTTTGAAGTGGCCCACGTATTAAAAAAATTGGGCTGAAATATCGTCATTAGAACCGTACTGAAGGATGCGCCTTCGAATACACTTGACTGAGAAATCCAAACCCAAATCGTTAAACCAGTACCATTTGTCTTCGGTCTGTCTAAGAGAAACCTGCTGGAGTAAGGATATCAGGTTCGAAACCTGCCCCCAATTAGATTCTGTACGTGGCTCTCTGATCCAGTCCCACCCCCATTGTACAATACCGTCACGGACATGACAACAATCAGCAACGGTTCCTTTTCTATAAGTAGCATAACTGAATAAATTAGGAAACCGATTCTGAAGCGGTACGTTACCCAACCAACTATCCAACCAAAATAAAGTTTTATGCCCGTTCCCTATATTAACCCGAAGATACTCTTTCACGTCGATACCGAACTTTAATAGCGATTCTTTTATGCCTATGATGTCCTTCCACACACCGGAACTGATTTTTTATTGTAATCGAGGAATTAGAATGGCTGGAATCGTGAATCGCCCAAACAACTGAAGCCCAAAGTTGTTTTGGTTAATTTTAAACCTCCACAACCATTTGCTTAACATAGCAAGATTGAAATCAAGGATCCCACCCATCCCGACTCCTCCTATGTCATTAGGTTTCAAAAACATGTTCCATTTCCTCCACCACATCTTTTGAGCCCGACCCGATTTGCCCCACACGAAGTCATGCCTAATACCTTCCGGCTGCTTAATGATGCCTTTAGGAGTATGAAAAAGAGAAAGAAAGTACGAGGGCAGACTGCCAAGGACTGATTTAGCAAAAGTAACTCTCCCAGTGAGTGATAGTTGCCTTGCCTTCCAAGTCGACATTTCTTCTTAAACTTGTCCACAATCAGTTTCCAGAAGCTGTTCCTTTTCATGTTGGCTCCTAACGGAATCCCCAAGTAATTAAAAGGGAATTTCCCTACACCACAATTCATCACACGAGCCATTCTAGAGTTTTCCGTCTCATCAACCCCTACCACATAAAGCTGGCACTTTTGCACGTTGACTTTGAGGCCCAAGACGAGAAATACACATCTAAGGAACTGTTTAAGACTAACCGCATTGTGGTCCGTTCTATCCCCGATGAATAGAACGTCGTCGGCATAGCATAGGTGAGAGAGAACCGGGCCACCGTCCTTGATTTTAAACCCTTCGAACAAGCCTAAACTTACAGCTTTGTTAATGAACATGACCAGAACTTCTAAGGCAAGGATGAAAAGAAAGGGGGACATAGGGTCTCCCTGTCTTATACCTCGCTTGTATTGAAACTCTTTCGAAGGGGAACCATTAACAAGAACCAAACCCCTTCCAAATTTTAAGTATCTGCTAATCCAATTCACCCACTTATCCAAGAAACCCATGGACTCAATGACTTTAAATAAGAGTTTCCAGTTTAATGAGTCATAGGCCCACTGAAAATCGAGTTTAAAGACCAACAATCTGCTTTTGGTTTTCTTTTCCCATGCGTCTGCTTCCATAAAAATAAGAGGACCATCGTGAATATTCTGGATCCCTACAAAAGCCGATTGGGTCGGGGAGATAAGGCTGCTCATGACCAGTTTAAGATGTCCCAGGAGAACTTTGGTAATGATTTTGTATAGGGAGCCAACTAGGGAGATTGGATGGTAGTCGGTACTAATTGGAGGATCATCGGATTTTAGAATGAGGGCGATAAAAGAGGCATTGCAACCTCTAGATATCTCCCCCGTATCGTGGAAATCGTTCATCAATTTAATTATTGCCAGTTTAAGAGTGCTCCAATGCCGTTTGAAGACTTTTATTGGAAACCCATCGGGACCAGGAGCTTTGCCCCCATCACAATCACAGATCGCCTAGTAAATTTCGTCAGAGGAGAAGGGGGCATCCAGAATATTACATTGCTCGATCGTAATTTTTGGAAGACCCATATTTGAGAGGGTGGGTCTCCTCCTCATAGGTTTTGAAAATTGTTTTTTAAATCCCCGACGAAGTTCTTCCATAACCATCTTAAGGTCGGTTTCCCACTTCCCATTTATGAGCAACCCATTGATCCGTCTATAAGCTTTATTAAAATTCGCCAAATTGTGGAAAAATGACGAGTTATCATTGCCATATTTGATCCAATTGAATCTTGCTTTATGTTGCCAGTCCTTGGCCTTCCTAACTTCCAACGCCATAATTTTGGACATCAAGCTGATTCTAAGTTTTTTAGTTGCATTTAGTTTTGCCACCTCAGCAGTTTTTTCCTATTGATGCACATTGTGTCCATCACTGTACGAATAGGCTAGATAGAGTGTGTGTTAAATATTGTATAGAATAGATACGAACACACGACCCAAGTGCGAACGAGAACGGTTGTGTAGTGTCACTTCGTACGAAGTGATAGCTTACTTCGCACGAATGTAATAGTTATCTTCGTATGAAGGTAAGATACCTTCGCACGAAGGTAATTCCTCACTTCGCATGAGGGTAAAACGTACCTATAAATAGCGTCGTGTGTTCATTGTGATGTAAGTTTTGGAGTTCCCAAAGGGGAAACGCTGGCGAAATTTCTCCAGAATTTCGCCAACTTAACAAGATGTATACTCTTTCGCTATGAATGAATGAAGCTTCCACTAATTCTGTTTCTACTCCTTTCTTAATAGCATTCTACCGAAGTAGTGATATTATGCCCAAACTTCTGTCTAGAACCGCCAGATCCTGGACTCACAATTCCCATACCAAACGGTCCTTTTCTTCAATAGTCTCCCCTTTAGTTTCCAGTCCTTTAGATGCTATTTGATAAACCTCAAACAGTTTGACTGAACCAAGTCTCCTTTGCCATTTAAATCAAGATTGCCATCGTACTTTAAAATTATCTCATTCACTTCTTTAGAATCAAGCCAGGAGCTATAAAATTTAAAAGGAGGTGGCCTGTAGTCAGAATTAACGCAAGAAAGATTTACTAGGCAGTGGTTGGCAGGCTTTTCGGCAAAATTGTAACCTTAGCTAGAGGCCAATGACACATGAAATGATCACAGACTAAAAATCGATCAAGTTTACTAAGTTTACCTCCTGGTGACTTGAAATACCTCTGAACATCGTGTATTCATGAAGATCTGAGGCTATAATGAAGTCATTAAAGGCCGTTGCAGCTGTGGCATCGAAGTTCGAACTAACCCTCTCCACTTTTCGACGGACTACATTGAACTCACCAAATATAACCCACAACCCATAGAATTGAGATTTTAAAGAAGAGATTTCGGACCATAAGGCCCTACATCTGCTTGGATCGTTTGGTGCATACACGTTTAAGATATTCACGGTCTTAATTACTCCCTTAGTTCGCCTCGTAACCAGAATATAACAATGATTCTTGACCAAATTTTCCACTGTGAAAAACCTGGGGTCCCAAAGACAAGCAAGACCACCAGATCTTCCGTTGGCATCGATTGAAACTACCTCCATCGGGGATCTATCCCAAAAGCGATTCCAAAAGGAGTTCGCGAGCCCAACTTGATAGGTCTCCTGAACCGCGAGAACCAAAAGGAAACTATTATAACATGACATGTGAATTTTATATAAGGGGCAAAAAAATTGATCATCGTCATTGTTGACTTTTTACTGGGTTAAATCTAGTTTCGTTATTTTTTAAATACAATATTTTATTAAAGTTAAATTTTTTTTCTAAAAGTTATAAAAAAGAGAATTTTGTTGTTTTTTAATTTGAGTATAGTATTGCTATATATATATATATATATATATATATGGTAGGGTTCATGCGAGAACCACCTTTATTGTGAGAACCACGAGAACCAATATGAACACAAAAAAATACCAATTTTTTAAATATTTTTTTTTAAATCGTTATATTTCGTCACAAAAATACATAAAAAATAATTTTTTCGAGTAACAATTATCGATGCACATGTGCATTTGTATCATTTTTTGGACAAATTCCGTAATACCTTACCAGTAGTAGACAATTGCACTTTCATTTACATTACCATCCGTAATACACTAATTTTTACATTACCAATATTAAAAATGCACATGTGTATCATTACCCATATACATGTTTTTTGGTTAGTTATATCTAGTGGTTGTTGGTTTGTTTATATTTGTCACTTTATGATGTAATATGTTGTTTGGATGGTATAAAGGGTGTTGATGTACATGTAATAAAGTAAAATCTTGGTAATGGTATTGTATTATGGATGATAGGAGGTAACGGTATTGTATTATGGATGGTAGGAGATAATTGTAGTGTATTATGGAAGGTATAATAGATGAAAGGGAAAGTGTATTCAAAGTAGTGTACCAAAACATGTTATATCATGTTATACAATAGATGCATGTGTGCATTTCTAATATTGTCAATGTGAAAAGTAGTGTATTATGGATGGTAGTGTAAATGAAAGTGCAATAGTCTAAAATTGGTAACATATTACGGAATTTGTGAAAGAAATGATACATATGCATATGTGCATGGATAATTGTTACTCGATTTTTTAGTAACGAAATATAGCGACTTTAAAATATTAAAAATAATTTTTTTGTGTGTGTTTTTTTATTTTTTTAGGAATTTTTTGTTGTGTTCACATTGGTTCTCACGGTTCTCGCAATAAGGATGGTTCCTAACGTATCCTGAAAATTCTACCAAGCGGGCAGGATCCCCACCACCAGATGCTAAGGTAATCAACTTTATACGTGGTAGGTCTGATATTTGTGGTAGTCCTAACTCTACAGCTAAGAGACACGCCAAGGAAGCAAAAGTAGAACAAGGGGACAAGCCCACGAGGACATTAACGATAACGGAACACAAGACTATATCCTTTGATGAAGATGATAGAGAGGCTATCTCCTTGTAAGGGATACTTGAAGGAGTTCTTGGGTCGAAAGAAAGAAAGGAGTCAGGATCCTGAAAAGTCTGCCAAGCGGGCAGGATCCCCAGCACCAGATGCTAAGGTAATCAACTTTATATCTGGTAGGTCTGACATTTGTGGTAGTCCTTACTCTATAGCTAAGAGACATGCCAAGGAAGCAAAAGCTGAACAAGGGGACAAGCCCACAAGGACATTAACGCTAACGGAACACAAGACTATATCCTTTGACGAAGATGATAGAGATGCTATCGAGGATGGATTAGTGATTACTTTATATGTTGCTAACTACTTGGTACGCAAGATCCTAGTTGATGGGTGAAGTTCAGTGAATATCATCCGGATAGATGTTCTAAAGAGGATGAACATTCCTGAATAAGATATTATGGCTAAGTCATCGGTACTAGTAGGATTCAACAGTGAAGTAAAGAATACCGTTGGAGAAATAAAGTTGCCTATCTATATAGAGGGAGTTAACTCTAAGCAAAGATTTTATATTATAGATTCTTTATCATGCTATAATATTATTTTAGACTGGCCCTGGATTCACGATATGAAAGTTATGTCATCTACGTATTATCATTGTGTAAAACTTCTCACTCCTTTGGGGGAGTTGTTAAGGTCAAGAGTGACTAACAAGAGGCTAAGGACTGCTATACCTGGTCAAAGAAGGCTTCTAGTAAGCGGAGACAGGCATAGGAATTACAAAAACAAGCACGAGACGTCTTGGAAGCTAATGTGTAGGACTGTTTTGGTTAAAAATTAACAACATGAACACTATAACCAAATTTAGATAGTGAGGTGAAGTGCTTATGAAAGTAACAAATATGATGCTCATGACCCTGAATTTACAGCTTGGATCCTTGTTTAAGAAATCAGCTTGTAAGCTAAAATGTTATGAATATGAGTGAATGCGATGAACAAAAAGGATTTATCAAGGAGTAAAATCCTTTGATCTTCTTTGTGAATTTGATTTCCAGCAGAAAACCCGGGAGCTGGAAACTACATAGCTCCACTAATATTAATATAAAATTGATTAAAACTGTGAGGCTTGATCGATCAAACTAAGTGTCACATTTGATAATTGTGTTTGTGAGCGAGTATAGTGTGAAAGTTGTGTAATGTGTATCCCTAAACTAATAAGATCAGACCTTTATATAGTACAAAATAAAAAAAAGAATCCTAATTAACCTTTCCAGAATTCCGGGATCCTTAGCAGACTTGGTCTTCACTTGTGATCGTTTGAACCATCTTCTTCGCATCTTTTAAAGAGATTATTTTAGTTATTCTGGCATGTCCTTCTTTTGGAGGCAATGCTTCCCTCAGCCATATTGGTTTTAGTTAGTAGGGATACAGTCCCGCAAGGCCAGGTTATTGAAATAATTAAGTAAGCTATTAATGCAAAATGTGGCACATCCCTCTTTTGGAGGCAACGCTACCCTCAGCCATATTTGTCTGAGTCAGCAGGGGTACTGTCCCGCAAGATTGGGTTAAAGTTTTAATAGTAGTTTATTTATAAGTTGAGAAGTGCTTAATCCATGGTACAGTTTTACTATCTCTTGAATAATAATAATTTGTTTAACTTGTGTTGAAAAATTCTTATGGTTTCTCGAGATGTTTGTTTTATAGTATACAGATTGTAGCAGTGTGTTGCTGAGAAGTTTGGTGAAAAGGAGTTTGCTTAGATGCATGGTAGAACCTCCTTTCTACATTGCAGACAAAATTGAAGAGTTTTGAAGATTGCTATGCAAGTACTAAACTGGAGTTTACTCAAAACCTAACGATTTAGAAGATTTGCTGATTGGATCCATCAGCTTAAGGGGAGTTAGTAGGGACATAGTCCCGCAAGGCCGGTTTATTGAAATAATTAAGTAAGCTATTAATGCAAAATGTGGCACGTCCCTCTTTTGGAGGCAACGCTACCCTCAACCATATTGGTCTGAGTCAGCAGGGATACTGTCCCGCAAGGTCGGGTTAAAGTTTAATAGTAGTTTATTTATAAGGTATCAAGTCGTTCTTACTTCCCCTGATTTGAAGCTGGACTATACACTGAACGAGGCAACAACTTTAGCCAAACCACCTTTCTAACCCCCTTCCAGGCAGTTAACGCGCTTTATATAAACCATAAAGACACTAATGAGTGAATCAACAAAACATGAAAAAATGATAGAGTAAAGTTCACTTTCAATATAAAAAACTATTTCTTAAAATCATTAATACATACCCATAAAAAAAGTAGCCAAAGCAAGGAAATCAAAAGTAATACATAAAAGATTTGTCTTTACCAAGTGATGTAAGAGATTAGCCAAGCATGGACTTTGTTTGACAAGAACTCTTACTATTAATCTTAGATCCCGCGACTATTACACACTCTAAAAGTGGATAATGGAGGAATGTTGTAGATGATTGCGTTAAAGTGGTGGTGGAATGGTGACAAGTGGTAGAGAAGTGGTTTGCCAAGTGATGAGTTGGAAATGAACCAAGCACCTCTATTTATAGTGGCATTGTGCCCAGGGACACGACCAAGTGTCCTTTCCACGTCTTCATTTTGTCAGTTAGTATGAACACATGTCAGTAGGAATGGTCTCGTGATAAGTAATGTGGTATCCTTTGAAAGATTTTGCATATCTAGGAGTTGACCACGGCCCCGTGTTCATGGGACACATCCTCTGTGTGTTATCTGCTTTGTTTGTCTTGTTCTGCATGGACTCTGGAGTTGGGCATGACCACATGCCTTGGTGGCACAACCCTGTGTCTGTCTTCTGTTTTGTTGTTTTAGTTTTTAGGGAGTAGCTTGGAGGGTAAGCACGGTGTGTCAACTCTTCTTTATTATATTTATGTTGGTTTTTTCTATTAATTTGTACCTTTTGTATGTTTAAGCTCATTTAGTCCTGTAAATCAAAAGTATACAAAGAAACACACTTTTTCAAACATTAGTACATAAAGGGGTTGATTTTAGGCCTTGCTTGATATAATTTATATGTTGAATTTTATGCATATCAAATACCTCCACACTTGAATCTTTGCTTGTCCTCAAGCAAAACTCTTTAATATTGCTTACACACCCAAATAGAAGAGGCAGAGAAGAAATTTTGGGTCCTGCTTAGAGTGTCGGGTATCCAAGTTCATTTTATTCTTGTTTGTTTTATTTACAATCCTATTCATCATGATTTATTTAGAACACTTTTTTATGTTTAACTATATACAATTTCACACACCTCACAAGTGGTCGCTCAACACTCGGCCAAAGATGTGTAAGAGAAACGCTCGGTTCCGGTGTTGAACTTACTCCTACCATAGGCTTGACAAGCAATCACGTCTACTCCTTTTTGACGTAATCTTTGTAAATATCAAGAGAACCTTTTTTAAGGGCAGGTCTTGGCTAGGGGTAAGGATTTCTATTTTGGAAAGTGGCGAAAAGCGTAAAAATGCCAGTTTTCTTTGAAAATTTTATTTTTTTTGTGACTTTGATACAAACAATATAATGTATAAACTTTAAGCAAGATTTTTGGGACTTGCTTAATTATTTCAAGAAACTAGGAAGTTTTTTTTTTGAATATATATAAGATAACTAAGTCAGATTTTTCATTTTTCAAAAGAACCGAATTTTTACTAAAATAAAAGGGTATAAAAGTAAAAAGGTTTATGGGTGATGGGTGATTGTTGCAAAGTTGTAACTTTACGGGTTTTGAAACAAATGGTTTAGGCTCAAGGGGTTAACTAAGGGATTTCTTTGGTTTAGGAGAGGAGATAAAAAGAAAAATAAGGTTTAATTTAAAAAGGGTTATAGTCCTAATGTCTCAATCGTTTACTTAGTTGGATTAGTCGGTAAGAACTGGGAATGCATTTTCTTGGCAAGTTCTAGATTTGTAAGAACCATACGGGCTATCACACAAGAAACGAAAAGTGAGCATTTAATAAGATATGGCATTGTATGCTCGTAAAGGCTGAAAACTCACTATTTGTGGGAAAAGGGTTAAAAGTGTGAAAATCTATATATATAATCTAATTTTTGTTGGTGCATATTTGTGACAACAGTTTAGATTTGGTCTTTGGATATCTTGTAATTAGTAAAATGATAAATGGTTAGCGGGTTTAGTTTTGTAATAGTTAATTAGAAGTATTTGGGCTAAACTGGACACAAAATAGCACATGGTAGGCGAATTGGGCTTTAAACCCATTAGCAGTCCATGTAGGAAACCATAGCCCTGTTGTATAACCTATCTCTATATAAAGGAGGTTGTGGTTAGGGTTGAGGTTGCTGGTTCTATCGCTATGTTGCTGGTTTAGTTGTTCAGAGAGATTGAGAGAAGAGTCTTGAATTGGTTGTAAATACTTTGTGTTAGATAATCAATAGGAGACTGTTTGAAGGAAATTGTTCGTGTTCGTGTTGTTTCTGTGAAATCTGAGCTAGGGTATTCTACACTCTAGAATAGATAGAGGATTCGGTCAAGAACCATAAGGACTAGGGGACCTACAATTGGTACCAGAGCATTCGGCTCTTGACTTTGCTGGGTTCAGAATCGTAACAGCAGAAAATGTTGGGTTTTTGGGTGTTTTGGAGGCTGTTCTTGAAGTTTGTGACGGCTGAATTACGGTTTTGACGGCTGTTTTTAGGGTTTCCGCAGTGATTTCAGATTAACAGCAGGAATTCGGATTGAAGAAAGGCATTCCGGATCAAAAAGCAAATTATTTCGGACCGAAGACTTGAATTTCGGATCAGAAACTATTTCGGATTGATTTTCAGATCAGAAGTTATTCTGGATTCCATCTCGGATTCAGAACTATTCCGGATTCCATCTCGGATCAGAATAGTCTATTCTGGATTTCCATTTCGGATTAGATCAGTGCATTCCGGATTCATCTCGGATCACTATTCCGGATCACCATTTCGGATTACCAATTCGGATTACTGTTCCGGATTTTCATCTCGGATTGTCAATCCGAGTTACTGTTCCGGATTTTACACTGTTCCGAGTTATACACAAAAAGGTGAAAAGTTAACCAGCTGACGTAACCAGAGTTAAATGTTACACATATTTCGATCCATAGACAATTTTGACAAACCGATTGGACGGTTAGACTTGTGTGATTTTTAGGACAAAAAAAATGCACGAAAATTTCAAAAATCATAATAGGACAATATACATCATTAGAATCGTATCGTTGAGACGAGTCTAATAGTATAATTTGGTAGCCACTCATTTCGGACAAGTTTTAACGTTTTTAATGAGCCGGTTTGGTAAACATGTCGAATATGTCTAACCTAAATGAACTGTTGAGAATGGAACACGAATCTGGCACCACAAACAAACCTCCAAAGATGCTGAAGGTAGAGAACTATCTTACTTGGAAGGATAGGTTTCAATCCTTTATTGAATATCAGGACACACGGATGTGGATCTGTATTCAAGATGGGCATGCTAACTCAACGCATGATTTTGAGGGCAGACAACGTGTTACTGCATACGTGAACATGTCAGATGCTGAGAAGAGAATGTATGAGTCTGAGAAAAAGGCCTTAGCTGCTATAAATATGTCCTTACCCGATGGCATCAAACATACATTCAAGCGGTATACTACATCGAAGGAGATGTGGGATGCCCTAGAGAAGAGGTATGAGGGCAATAACGATGTGAAGAAGAACACGGTTGATCTGCTAAAGAAACAGTTTGCTATATTTAAAGGAATGAAAAATGAATCCCTTGAAGATATTATCACGAGATATTATCATCTGATGTCAAAAATAGACAATTATGACATAGAGGGATACACAGATGTGGAGATAAACGACAAGTTGCTAGATACTTTACCTGCAAAATGGGATATCTATACTTTGATGATAAAAGGTGAAGCTGATTATGAAAAGAAAGACTTGGAAGTGGTTGTTGGGAAATTAAGAGCTTATGAGCTCAATATGAAGAAGAAGGAGACTAGATATGATCAGGTTCAAGATCCAGGGATTTATAAAGGTCTTACACCTTCATCTTCCAACAATGCTTCTAGTGACACTTCAACTGCGTTTCTCTCATGTGAGAATGAGCAGATCGTGACAAATGCTGAGGGTGAAGTATGTTTTGTTGCTGCTTCAGGAGGCTCATCAAGGCTAAGAGACAACAATCAAGTAACAGCAGTTCTAAGTCTATGCCTCTGAGTGTCAAAAGTGCTGAAGATCACCTGGCATTGCTTGCTTCTTTCGTTGCTTCCTATGAGAACTACATTCAGGGAAAAATATCTGATCCTGCTATGTTTGATGAAGATTATGATCAGATCCACCCTGATGACTTAGAGGAGATGGATTTGCAATGGCAGATGGCCATGATCTCTAGACGGGTGAAGAGGTTCATGAAAAGAACAGGTAGGAAGTTCGTTGGAAAGAGTGTGGGCTTTGACAAGTCGAAAGTTGTCACACCCCGACCCGCAGCGGAATAAGAGTCGGGGCATAATTGGGTTATCACCAAAGCTCATGACATTTACTAATATGTTTCATATTTATTAAAGTCAAAGTTACATTCCAAATAATCCAAACATGTCCATACAATACAAAGAAATAACCAAACAAAATAATTCCAATCTCTAAATCATTTTATTCTTCTAGTCCAATCCTATGTGTTTCTGGCTGCAGCTGGTTCACCTGTATCATGTGTAAAAATGGGGGTTTTTGGGTCAACATAAGTTGGCGAGTGAACCTTGTTAGATAAACATTTAATATTAATTTACTTGTTAGTTTATCAATGAAAAATTGTGCATAATCATAAATGAGCGAATGTAAATAATCAGGCAGTAGCAATTTGCAATCACAACTATAACATACAATAACATATGATAGCATATATTAACATACCAACATCATACAATAAATAATATAAATAAAACTGTGCGATCAAGGCTCAATCAAACGGATCCGATCGTATTGCATGTACTGAAAATGAAAAATGTCTGTGCGATCAAGGCTCAATCAAACGGAGCCGATCGTATGTGGGCACGCCAGGTTCACGCTCATAATGTAATGGGGAACATGCTCAACGCTCATAATGTAATGGGGAGCGGCGGCCTATGAAATTGCATGTACTGAAAATGATAAATTGCATCTAACAATAACCACACAACAGTTGAAACAAACTGAATACACATGTTCATGATATGATGTATGCACAATGATTTAAAATAATATATAGCAAGACACATGATACACCCCAAAACGTGATTAAAACGGGGAATTTGTAAAGATTCACTCACTTTGGGTGCGTATGATTGGAGATGATGAGATGCGCACGAATTGGAAGAGCGGAACAACGAGAAATAATTAACCTAATAATAACGGAAAATATAGTAAATGAGTGGATTTTATTAAGGATTTTAATGGAATTTTTAGATATATTTTTGTGAGTTTAAGGCTATTTTCTATCTTTAAAAATATTCTTTTTAAGTATTTTTAATTGATTTTTAAATTAAATTAAATAAATAAAAAAATAAAAAAAATTGTTTATTTTTGCGTTGACCGTTGACCGTTGACTTGTTGACCTGTTGACCGGTTCGGTCAGTGTGCATGTATGCGCTGGGTGAGACTCGAACCCGAGACCTCCCGTACGCGTGCACGCAGCTCTACCAACTGAGCTACGTGTCTAACCCGAAATATTTCTGTTTTTAATTATATTTATATACTAATTAGATTAATCCGAAAATCATTTATTTAAAAAGATTTTAACATAACGACTCGGTGCGCTCCACAGTTCTCGAACCCGGGACCTGTGGTTTAGTTTGGCACACAGTCCACCGCTGGACTCTGTGTGTATCTTGGTAAATATCCTAGTTTTTATTATACTTAACATATAGCGGAGTTAACCCGGTTCAGTTTTAAAAAAAAGGCATTTTATTACTGCAAAGGTGTGTATCAAGAATCGAACTCGGGACGTGTATGTTTTTTATTTGCACACAGTCCACCGCTGGACTGTGTGTCTAACCCGTTTATAATTCCGATTTTAATTAATCTTATGTCATCTCTGAACTCGTCTTCTTCGTTTCAAACACAGACATCAATCAAAGCAACTGATACGTGATTAATTCAGTTAATGAACAAGATGAACAATTGGAAAGCATTGAATCGAAGAGTTTGGGGAAAGAAAATACCGAATAGATCGTCTTCTTCAGAAAATCCGGCGAGCTCGTTGGCTCTGTTTTGGAACCTTCGGCTGTTAGAATCAATTAACAGGTTGGAGGGATTAGATGTGAAATTGAACTAATGAGTAATGATTATCAGTATGTTTGAATGAGTATACCGGTAATCAGCGAGTTTCCGACAAATCCAGGAGTTTTCCGGTGAAAACAGAAAGTCCAGCAATGTCGTCTGTGGTTGATTATGAGCGATGGGTTAATGTTAGTAATGTTCTAACAATTGATTGAAACAGTGAAGTCGAGGTATTTTACCGGTTTGAGTTGAGTCTCGGTTTTCCGGCGACTTGCTGAGAATTCCGGCGATGATCAGAAAGCACTTCCGACGACCAGAAAATAGAATAAACACAGAATTAGAAGCTTTGGGAATGAAATTGAATCGCGAGATAAGTGTTTTGTTGAAGTAATTTCAGAATAAAAGTTTTCGGTTATAAAAACCAAACAACACCTGAATTTAAGTTCATTAACGTCGAATTGATTTCAGATATCGGTTTTATCGGTTATGATCAGGATTCCGTGAGAGATCAAACGTCTTGATCGGTTTGAAAGCCGATATCGGTTTCAGTTGGCGTAACAGGTTGACTTTCAGTTGCATATATGACTTAATTGTTCCCCAGAACTTCACAAAATGATCAAGTGGCGGAGTGGTGATGTGGGTGTGTGTTAAGTCTTTGGATTTAGATTCTGGCTGACCCGGGTTCGAAACCCGGCAGCAGTATTTTTTTTTTATTTCATTATTTTTAGTACATTTTCTAAAATAAATTTTATATTCTAATATACTTAGTAATTATGTATCGTTTAAAATTAATTTGGGCATTAAATACGCAACGAAATTTTTAACTGATTGTTCGGTTGATAAACAAAACGGGTTTGGTAAATACGGTTTTTGGCGGATGTTACAGTATCCCCTACTTTTAGAAATTTCGTCCCGAAATTTAAGTAATAGTAGTAGGAAAAAGGTGCGGGTATTTTTCGCGCATTGAGTCTTCACGTCCCCAAGTAAACTCAGGTCCCCGTTTCGACTCCCAGCGTACCCTAATAATTGGAATGCGACTTCGTTGAAGACGTTTTCTCTGAAGTCCATGATCTCTACAGGTCTTTCAATAAAATGCATAGATTCATCAATCTGAATATCTTCCAGAGGAATGTGGAGGTTTTCGTGACACTTCTTCAAGTTTGATACGTGGAATGTGGGATGAATCCTGTTGAGTTCTTCTGGTAGATCAAGCTTGTAAGCTATAGGTCCTACTCTTTCGAGTATCTTGAAAGGTCCTACGTAGCGTGGTGCTAGCTTGCCCTTTTTGACCAAAACGAACTACTCCCTTCCACGGTGATACTTTTAGAAGTACATGATCACCAATGTTAAACTCTAAAGGCTTCCGTCGTTTGTCTGCATAACTCTTTTGACAACTTTGGGCCGCTAAAAGATTGTTTCGGATTTGATGGATCTTGTCTGCGGTTTCTTGGATCAATTCTGGACCAGTGATTTGAGCTTCCTCAATTTCGTGCCAACATACTGGAGATCGGCACTTACGACCATATAAAGCTTCAAAAGGTGCCATGCCGATGCTTGAATGATAGCTTGTTGTACGAAAATTCGACTAATGGTAGATGAGCGTCCCAATTTCCCTTGAAGTCTATGACACATGCTCGAAGCATATCTTCAAGAGTTTGAATGGTGCGTTCAGAATGACCATCAGTTTGAGGATGATAGGCGGTACTGAGATCTAATCGCGTACCCATAGCGGCTTGTACTGCTTGCCATGTTCGTGAAGTGAAACGACCATCATGATCAGAAATAATGCTTAACGGTACTCCATGTCGGCTTACGATTTCGCTGATATAAATACGAGCTAGCTTTTCGTTCTTAAAATCTTCGCGGATAGGAATAGAGTGAGCTGATTTTGTAAGTCGATCAGTTATTATCCATATAATGTCATACCCACCAGAAGTGCGAGGTAACCTGGTAATGAAGTCCATGGTTATATTTTCCCACTTCCATATAAGTATTTTAGGTTGGACCAGAAGTCCTGAGGGTCTTTGGTGTTCAGCTTTTATTTTGGAACATGAAAGGCACTTGGAAACAAAATCAGCAATATCCTTTTTCATTCCAGGCCACCAGTAGGTGTATCAAAGGTCTTGATACATCTTGTCGGCTCCTGGGTGTATAGAATATCGTGTTTTGTGCGCCTCATTCATAAGAGAAAAAAATATCATGAAGGTTATTGTGGTCAGGAATCCATATGCGATCTAGACAGTATAGAATACCGTCGGATTTAGTTTCAATTTTAAGTTCAGCTCCACAAGACAGCTCCTTGCGTACGTCTCCTTTCTGTTACTGAAACATGCTGAGCTTCTCGGATTTTGATCTTTGATCTCGCTTACGATTTTATGTATAATAGTTTTGAGGGAACTGATACATTTTGTAATGTTAAGGTATGTATCATAAAACAAAAACTTCAACCATGACGATATTAAACCTACACGGAACTTTTCATAACCTCCTGGTAATGCTTTTGATCCTTTGCCAAGAATACTTATATATAGGAAGTACCAGCGGCGTATCCACCATATTCTTGTCAAATTTTCGTTGGCTTTATCAGTAAATCATGATCAGTTCTATGTGACTCTAAAACATAAACAACACAACGAACAAAACTTGAGTCTAAATTCTGAGATGATACATGACTAAATGATGACAGTACCTCTCTCGTTGGTTATGACGAAGGGGTCAGTCTATGTAAAAGTGTGACACAACCCAACTTCTTTAAATGATGAGATTGAGATACGTCGAGATGTATGATGATATAAATGTTAAATCAATGAGTATAGAACAAAACTGTAATATCAAATCGCATTAAAATTCTTGGATACATAATTCCCAAATTTTACAACTGGAATACGGAAAAATTGAGATAACATAAAGAAAACATTAAAACTAGACGATTAGAGTTGAGTCTTGATTCTTGGCGAGAAAAAATTAGTTGGGTGATTCGTTTGGGCCGTTATTATTTTCAACAGTATTGGCGTTGATGTTATAAGCTCTTCCTCTTGCAGGTGGTGGAGCTTGGTTAGCTTGATTCACCGGATTTGCTTGAGCTTGGGCATGAATGATGTTCACCAAACGTGGACAAGTGTTTCTAAAATGGCTTGGATCTCCACATTTGTAGCAAGCCCGCATAGGTTGTACCATGGGATAGTTGGGTTGATAGTATGTTTGGGCTAAATATTGGGTAGGTGGTAGTAGTAGGGGTTGTTGGGCTTGACCCATTATTTGTTGGTGGGTTTGGGTTGAAGGCTGGTGGCGGTTCGTTCGCTGAGGTATGCGACAGGTTTGAACAGTATGACCTGCGCGACCACAGCCGGTGCAATATTGGCAAGGATGATTAGGAGAATGGTGGTATTGGCAACGGTTGATTTTGGTAACGGGCCAGAGTATGGTCTTTTGTATGGTGCAGATGAAGGGGCGACTTGGGTAATGGGTGCAGCAGGAATAGGGTAATTGGTTTGTGTGACGACGAAGTTTCCTGTGCTTCGATTCCTTTTACTAGTAAACATCGAGGAGGAACCAGAATGGTTTGAAGTTTGAGCCTCAATGGGGACTTTCTTCTTCTCCTCTTTGAATTTACCGTTTCGAATGCGATTTTCGGTCAGTTCAGTGGCTAGTTCCATAGCAGCTTCAAGTGTTGCTGGTGAAGTGCTGAGAACTGAATCTTGAATTTTCGAGGGAAGACCTCGAATATAATGTTCGATCAAGCGATAAGTTGGGGTGAACAAGTTAGGGACCATTTGGTTCAACTCTAAGAACCTCTTGTTGTAGATGGTATGATCTCCCTCCTTTTGCTTTAAAGAATGAAATTCGTCCTCCAACTTTTTAATCTCACTCCTAGGACAGAAACGCCTAGTCATGATTTCCTTTAACTCCTCCCAAGTTAAGGCCATTGCATCATCAATTCCCCTCTTCCCTTTTTCAGTATTCCACCAAGTGAGAGCTACCCCAAATAGTCTCCCGGTGGCGTATCGAACCTTGCGATCCTCAGGACAATCGCAGTTGAGGAAAGTGTTTCCCATCTCCTCAAACCAATGGAGGAGAGCAGTGACACCTTCGGTCCCTTCAAATTTAGGAGGATCACAAGATTTGAAATGTTTGTATGTGCACTTGCTGGTAGGAGGGTTGCCGATGTTTTGGTCATTCTGTTAGGGAGGATTAGTGGGATTTGTGGCGAGGGCTTGTTGTACTTGGACCACAATGTCAGGAAGCACCGTGGCCATTTGTTTCGCGATTTGTGCGGCCAAGCGTTCGTGAGATCTTCCTGATCTTTTACCCCCTCGCTGTTGTCTAGCCGACATCTACAGGAACGTACATAAGAAGATTGTGAGTTTATGGAGTCTTTTTAGGTGTCATGTGTCTTTAGAAAAATGAAAATAACATAAATATCAATAATGCAACTACATCCATAGGATGTCTTAGGTTTGCTCATGTTGGGCCTCAAATGTCCCCCATACCTTCACCTGTATAGTCATGGGGGCCCCCATGGCTATTGGCTTGGTAGGATTCACATTAGTATTGGCGATTTAACACTCGCATCACCCGAATGCAAACCACAAAATATATTTACGAGATGTATGGTCGGAATGTGTCCAGGTGTAGACACAATGACAACTCAAAGTGGGGTTAGCTCACACGACGTTTGGTATAGCATGCTTTGGCCTAATAGGTACTTCGTACTCTCATCGTTAGTCCCCAGGTAGGCAAACTGGTCCTTTATTTTGGATTTATACGAATGCCAGCCTAGACAGGACGTTCCGACTACCGGTACTGGTACCCTTCCAGTTACTACATGCCCGTCATGAAAACTCACTTTGATGAGATTTGAAAACACAAAAATCATTGTAAAAGCAATCATGATGTGGTGTGTGCTTTCATGGATGTGATATGTTATGAGAATATGATTCATGATAGGCATTATATGATAATACATACTTATGAACATGCTTGCATAATATTGAATGTAACATTTAACATAAAACATATAAACATCATGAAATTTGGCATGTAACACACAAAAAACTTATAACTTTCTAATCAACTATAGTATAGGCTCTAAGGGTCTAATAACCTATCCTATATCCCTATAGTCAAGGCTCTGATACCAATCTGTCACACCCCGACCCGCAGCAAAATAAGAGTCGGGGCATAATTGGGTTATCACCAAAGCTCATGACATTTACTAATATGTTTCATATTTATTAAAGTCAAAGTTACATTCCAAATAATCCAAACATGTCCATACAATACAAAGAAATAACCAAACAAAATAATTCCAATCTCTAAATCATTTTATTCTTCTAGTCCAATCCTATGTGTTTCTGGCTGCAGCTGGTTCACCTGTATCATGTGTAAAAATGGGGTTTTTTGAGTCAACATAAGTTGGCGAGTGAACCTTGTTAGATAAACATTTAGTATTTATTTACTTGTTAGTTTATCAATGAAAAATTGTGCATAATCATAAATGAGCAAATGTAAATAATCAGGCAGTAGCAATTTGCAATCACAACTATAACATACAATAACATATGATAGCATATATTAACATACCAACATCATACAATAAATAACATAAATAAAACTGTGCGATCAAGGCTCAATCAAACGGATCCGATCGTATTGCATGTACTGAAAATGAAAAATGTCTGTGCGATCAAGGCTCAATCAAACGGAGCCGATCGTATGTGGGCACGCCAGGTTCACGCTCATAATGTAATGGGGAACATGCTCAACGCTCATAATGTAATGGGGAGCGGCGGCCTATGAAATTGCATGTACTGAAAATGATAAATTGCATCTAACAATAACCACACAACAGTTGAAACAAACTGAATACACATGTTCATGATATGATGTATGCACAATGATTTAAATATAATATATAGCAAGACACATGATACACCCCAAAACGTGATTAAAACAGGGAATTTGTAAAGATTCACTCACTTTGGGTGCGTTTGATTGGAGATGATGAGATGCGCACGAATTGGAAGAGCGGAACAACAAGAAATAATTAACCTAAATAATAACGGAAAATATAGTAAATGAGTGGATTTTATTAAGGATTTTAATGGAATTTTTAGATATATTTTTGTGAGTTTAAGGCTATTTTCTATCTTTGAAAATATTATTGTTAAGTATTTTTAATTGATTTTTAAATTAAATTAAATAAATAAAAAAATAAAAAAAAATTGTTTATTTTTGCGTTGACCGTTGACCGTTGATTTGTTGACCTGTTGACCGGTTCGGTCAGTGTGCATGTATGCGCTGGGTGAGACTCGAACCCGAGACCTCCCGTACGCGTGCACGCAGCTCTACCAACTGAGCTACGTGTCTAACCCGAAATATTTCTGTTTAGTTATATTTATATACTAATTAGATTAATCCGAAAATCATTTATTTAAAAAGATTTTAACATAACGACTCGGTGCGCTCCACAGGTCTCGAACCCGGGACCTGTGGTTTAGTTTGGCACACAGTCCACCGCTGGACTGTGTGTCTATCTTAGTAAATATCCTAGTTTTTATTATACTTAACATATAGCGGAGTTAACCCGGTTCAGTTTTAAAAAAAAAGGCATTTTATTACTGCAAAGGTGTGTATCAAGAATCGAACTCGGGACGTGTATGTTTTTTATTTGCACACAGTCCACCGCTGGACTGTGTGTCTAACCCGTTTATAATTCCGATTTTAATTAATCTTATGTCATCTCTGAACTCGTCTTCTTCATTTCAAACACAGACATCAATCAAAGCAACTGATACGTGATTAATTCAGTTAATGAACAAGATGAACAATTGGAAAGCATTGAATCGAAGAGTTTGGGGAAAGCAAATACCGAACAGATCGTCTTCTTCAGAAAATTCGGCGAGCTCGTCGGCTCTGTTTTGGAACCTTCGACTGTTAGAATCAATTAACAGGTTGGAGGGATTAGATGTGAAATTGAACTAATGAGTAATGATTATCAGTATGTTTGAATGAGCATACCGGTAATCAGCGAGTTTCCGACAAATCCAGGAGTTTTCCGGTGAAAACAGAAAGTCCAGCAATGTCGTCTGTGGTTGATTATGAGCGATGGGTTAATGTTAGTAAGGTTCTAACAATTGATTGAAACAGTGAAGTCGAGGTATTTTACCGGTTTGAGTTGAGTCTCGGTTTTCCGGCGACTTGCTGAGAATTCCGGCGATGATCAGAAAGCACTTCCGACGACCAGAAAATAGAATAAACACAGAATTAGAAGCTTTGGGAATGAAATTGAATCACGAGATGAGTGTTTTGTTGAAGTAATTTCAGAATAAAAGTTTTCGGTTATAAAAACCAAACAACACCTGAATTTAAGTTCAATAAATTCGAATTGATTTCAGATATCGGTTTTATCGGTTATGATCAGGATTCCGCGAGAGATCAAACGTCTTGATCGGTTTGAAACCCGATATCGGTTTCAGTTGGCGTAACAGGTTGACTTTCAGTTGCATATATGACTTAATTGTTCCCCAGAACTTCACAAAATGATCAAGTGGCGGAGTGGTGATGTGGGTGTGTGTTAAGTCTTTCGATTTAGATTCCGGCTGACCCGGGTTCGAAACCCGACAGCAGTATTTTATTTTTATTTCATTATTTTTAGTACATTTTCTAAAATAAATTTTATATTCTAATATACTTAGTAATTATGTATCGTTTAAAATTAATTTGGGCATTAAATACGCAACGAAATTTTTAACTGATTGTTCGGTTGATAAACGAAGCGGGTTTGGTAAATCCGGTTTTTGGCTGATGTTACAAAAGTGAAGTGTTACAATTGTCACAACTACGGACATTTCGCTAGAGAGTGTCAAAGACCTAAGTCTGAATCTCGTTCTAGTTCATTCTTTCAAGATTCTCTTGGTCATGGTTCAAGCAACAGAAATGTGTCAAACAACTCTGGATCAAAGGCCCTAATTTCTACTGCCAGAGAGGTTCTTATGATTGGAGTGTTCATCTGGAGAATGATAACAATGCCTCACAGGCGGTTATGGCTGAGATAGCTCAAGTTGTTGAGGAAGAAGTGAAAGCTGATGCTAAGGAAAAGCAAGAGAAGGTAGCTGAAAAAGCTTATGCAGAACAGAAGGATACAGAGAAGAAGATGGCTGCTGATTTTGATGCTTTCATGACTAAACTAAGCAAATCAACAGGCGAGGTATGTTCTAACTCTGGTAGTTCTGTTTGTTTGAAGTGTTGTGAACTGCAAAGTGAAGTTGACACATTAACAAAGCAAAACCAAAGACTAGCTAATGAGCTCTCAAACCTAAAAGAATCAAACTTTTTCGTAAAACAAAAATGAGTCTTTATACTTGAAGAAAATTAAAGGTTATGAAGAAGAAATCAATATTCTAACCTGTAAGCTTAATGAAAAACTTCAAGTTATTAACTTAGCTCATGATACGATGAGTGAGAAAACAAAAGAGGTTTCTAAAAAGTGCGAAGAGTTGTCTAAAGCACAACTTAAAATTTGTGAGCTTGAAAAGAAACTAAATCAATTCAGAGATTCATCTTTTGTCATGAAACACATGATGAATGGCTTGAAGAAGAGTAATGACAAGACGTGTGTGGGATTCAAGGGTTTGAATGAAGTTCCACCACCACTTGGTCATGACTATTCTTTCTTGCCAGATGAAGAAGAGCTTACAGACTTTGTGTCAACTACACCTGGTAGTTCCACATCAGGAAGTGTTGATGGTTCTGAGAATGCCAAAAAGGATAATAACAGGGAACCAGTTTTGAAAACAAAAATTACACACCCTAAGAATCAAAAACAAATTTTTGTTTAAAGGTTGATTTTGTTAAAGGGAGTGACATGAATGAAGAGGTCATTGTTATTACTAAAGAGTCTAATGTGCAGTTTGCTAAGAACAAAAACAAAGAAAAATCAGAAGTTAAGCAAACTAAACAAGATCCTTCGAAGGCATCGTCATCATCATCCTCATCGCCTGATCAGTCTAAGCAAGAGGCTTCAATTAAGAAGTCTTCGGCTAGGAAATCGTGCTTCAAATGTCATGAAAATGGACATGTAGCTAGCTGTTGTCCTAACAAAAAGAGTGAAGCACAGGTAAGTGAGAGACAGAAAGAAAAATCACCAGCAAAAAGTGGTGATGGTGTGAAGAAGGTTAACTCAACGAAGATATCTGCTACTAGGTAACAGAGTGTTGCTGTTGGTGTAGATAAGGCTGAAAAAGGAACTCACCAAGTTCCTCGTTTTCAAAGAAATCAACAAAGATTTCAGCCTGCATCTACATCAGGAAGATATGATAGACCTAGAAGTAGTTCACCAAGAATGAATAACTTTAATGGTCCATCAAATAATTTCAGAAGTCAAGGTCAATATCAAAATCGATACCAGAATGTTGGTAGTCGGAATTTTTATAACAATGGCTTTAGAAATTATCATCATCAAAATTCATGGAACCAAAATCATAATTTCGAAAGGTCGCAAAGTCCCAACATGGTTAGGAAACCTCAGGACCACAAACCTAGTGGAAATCAAAAACCATTTCCATCAACAGGTCTAAGATCCGGACTCCTATTAGGAGTGATGGATATTGGATGGATGTTCCCGTAGTTGATGAATCTGGAAGACCCAAGACCATTAAGGCATGGGTCCCCCAATCTAACTAATTTTGTTGGGATGTGCAGGAGCTGCTAAGGAGGATTATCAACTTGTGGTATGTTGATAGTGGCTGCTCCAGGCACATGACGGGGGATGCGAGACTGCTGACTGAGTTTGAGAATACATATGGTGGTTATGTGAATTTTGCAGGTGTTAAAGGAGGGCACATTACCGGTCGAGGAAAAGTGACCAATGGGAAGATCACACTGGACAAAGTGAACTATGTTGAGCAGTTGAAGCACAATCTGATGAGCGTGTCTCAAGTCTATGACAAGGGTCACTCGGTCCACTTTAAAAAGTCTGAAGCTTTGGTGTTGAAACCTAGTTTGGTGATACCGGATGACTGGATAGTGATGAGAGCGCCAAGGAGAAATGACACTTATGTCATGGACATAGGTGCAAAGGATTCTTCCACAGTGGTGGCGTGTTTACTATCAAAAGCATCTAAGGCTGAGTCATTTTTGTGGCACAGACGCATGGCCCACATCCACTACAGAAAAATGACTTATATTATTAAAATGGCTTAGTGGAAGGGGTGCCAGTGCAGAGGTTTCACGTGGAAGATAAATGTCTCATGTCAAAAGGGAAAACAACATAAGAAACCTCATAAGTCTAAAACAGTAAATTCCATAGATGCCCCTTATGAATTACTTCATATGGATCTTTTCGGTCCGGTGAACGTAAGGAGCATAGGTGGAAAGTACTATTGCTTAGTTGTCACAGATGATTACTCACGATATTCATGGGTATTCGTTTTAGGTACAAAAGATTAGACAGCAGAGATGCTGATTGATCTTTTTACAAAATTGGAAAATGTCCATGATGCACGGATCAAGAGGATAAGGAGTGATAATGGCACGGAGTTCAAGAATCAAGTTTTGAATCTCTATTGTCTTCGCAAGGGAATTGAACATCAATATTCTGCTCCTTATACACCTCAACAAAATGGAGTCGCTGAGAGGAAGAACAAGACGTTGATTGAAGCCATTCAAAGCTTCCAATTCTTCTCTGGGGAGAAGCTGTGAACACAGCTTGTTATGTCCTGAACAAATTTTTGACGGTTAAACGGTTTAACAAAATGTGTCACGAACTATTGTTTAACCGAAAACCAAACTTAAAAGGCTTTGAACCATTTACCCTGCACGATTGTGCGAAACAAAGATAAGCAAAAATTCAGATAGGTAGCTAATGAGGGTTACTTTCTAGGCTATATGCCTGGAACACCGAATAAAAGGGTTTTTAATCTAAAAACTGGTAAAATTGAGGTGGTGTTTAACATGGAAATCACTAGCTATACACCTCAACAATCAACGAGTGGTCCTCCTATATTATATGATTATGACAGTGTGTTTAAATCATTTGATATTCCTGATTTTTCCACTGCAGATGAGTCTCAAGTGATTTAGTCTATGATCCGTGAAGATGGTGAGTGTGACTTCATGCCTAGATCGAGTATAACGATGACAAATGCTCCAGAAACTTCTACCAGCGCAGCTCCAGAGGACTCCAGTGATAGTGAGTCTGAACCTATTCAAGGGGAGGATTTCACTAATCCGTTTGCTAATGCTAATATTCAGGGGGAGCTTGGATCTAATCTAGGAGATAATCTGGTTGTTGACACCATTGCTACCAACACAGAGATCATCCAGTTGAAAACATTATAGGTGATGCTGCTGCAGGTGTTCAGACGTGAAGAGGTGTGGTCGAAGGTTCCTGTTTGTTTACTTCGATTCAGAAGACTGGGTTGATTCATGAGTGTTTATATAGCTGCTTTATTGCCCAAGAGGAGCCGAAGAATGTTCATATGGCTCTAAAATACAATTCTTGGGTGGAAGCTATGTTGCTCAGTTCAAGAAGTTGAAAGTTTGGGAGCTAGTTGACTTGCCTGAAGGAGAGAAGGAAATAGGCACTAAGTGGGTATTCAAGTGCAAGAAAGACTATCGAGGGATCGTGATAAGAAATAAGGCTCGGTTGGTAGTGAAAGGGTTCAATCAGCAAGAGGGGATTGATTATAATGAAGTGTTTGCACCAGTAGCAAGGTTGGAAGCAATTCGTTTGTTCCTAGCTTTTGCTTCATTCAAGGGCTTCATAGTTTACCAACTTGACGTGAAGAGTGTGTTTCTTTACGGGAAAGTCCAAGAAGTGGTGTATGTCTCACAACCAGACGGGTTTACTGATCCAGACTATCCAGATCGAGTATATCGACTTGGTAAGGCATTGTATGGGTTGCATCAGGCACCTAGGGCGTGGTATGAGACACTCTCGGCACATTTGTTAAAACATGGTTTCGAAAGAGGTCAGATTGACAGTACACTTTTCATTAAAAGGAAGAAGGAAGACTTTCTGCTGGTACAGGTATACGTAGATGACATCATCTTTGGGTCATCTGATGAGAACATGTGTCATGATTTCAAAGAGGTAATGAAGAGCAAGTTTGAGATGAGTGCGATGGGTGAATATCCTACTTTTTGGGTTTACAAGTTAAACAGAATAAGGATGGGATATTTATACATCAGAAGAAGTATGTGTATGACATTTTGTCTCGTTTCAAGATGGAGGATTGCGCTACTTTCAATACACATATCTTTGAGAATCACAATCTTGGTCCAGATCATGAGAGTGTGGAGGATGTTAATCCAACTCAATACAGGGCAATGATTGGTTCTCTAATAAACTTGACTGCTTCAAGACCAGACATCATGTCCATAGTATGTCTTTGTGCCAGATATCAAGCGAATCCAAAAGAGTCCCACATGAAAGCGGTGAAGCGGATTCTTCGTTACTTGAAGGGGAAACCTAAACTTGGGTTATGGTATCCAGCTGCTAGTGATTTGAAGTTTGTTGCTTTTACTGACTCGAACTTTGGAGGATGCAAATCAACAAGGAAGTCTACCACAGGTGGTTGTCAGTTCTTAGGAGGGAGGCTAGTGTCATGGCAATGCAAGAAGCAATCTTGCGTGTCTACCTCGACGTGTGAAGCTGAATATATTGCTGCGGGTACCTGTTGCTCTCAGGTTCTCTGGATTCAACAGCAGATGCGCGATTACGGTTTGAATTTCACTCGTACTCCTATTATGATAGACAATAATGCCACTATATCAATCACCAACAATCCCGTAAAACATAGTCGCACAAAACATATTGACATTCGTCATCATTTTATACGAGATCGTGCTGAAAAGAAATTAATTGAACTGCATCGAGTCGCGACACTAGATAACCTGACATATCTTTACACAAAAGCATTTGACAGGGCTCGCTTTGAACATTTAGTCGAACTCAACGGGATAAGGAATCCTGAATAACCATTTTCCATAAAAATAGTCTGTAAATAAATTTACTGCTTTTCAAAAAATCAAAAAAAAAGAAAATAAAAAATGAGTTTTCACTGTGTGAAAAAGAAGAAATGATAGTACATCAGCAAGTTAGACTATTGCACTGAAATTAAAATTAAAATTGCTTAAGTGTGATAGCAGCTTCATCATATGATGTACCAGTAGGCAAAAGGCATGAAATAATCAACTTACCTTGGTGATACAAATATTATAAACTGTGTATGAGTGGGTAACATATCAGTGGCGTATGGTTTTATCACCTTAAATCTTGCGTTGATAGATTGCCAAAATCTGAGGTTTTAGGTCTTTATATCGTTATTTCATCCGGGGTATTAAGGTTGTCCTTCTGCTGCATCCAGATATATGCTGACCTAGGCACAACCAGGATATCTTAAAAGAGCTAAAATCTCAAATCCTAAAAATTGAAGAAGCTCTCCTAGAGAGTCATTCAAATATGCAAATTTCATTTCGTATCAAAATTTGGTATTTATCCTAACCCTCGTTGGATATTTGGTCTCTTTGGTGTACGAAAGTACTGACCTGATCACCAATTATCTAACGTTGTAATTCAAAAGGATGAATTTTGGTATACTCACCTACTACGATGAATTTTTGTGCATACCTTGATCCCGGGGGTATGTCCTGAAGTGGGACACACTAGTATATCAGTAAAAATTATCTAAACAGATCACAAGGTAATGGTACTTGAAATGTTCATGTATTTTGTTTAAGTGGATAAACAATACTGGTAATCGTCTTGAACTGCTTTTTATGAATATTGCATAAAGAATAATCAAATAGTGTGAAAACAGTTTGATGTTGATGATATGATCTTCTTAACGGTGATACTCACAAAAACAGAGTGTTTATTTTTCGTTATTTATTTGCTTTCAGAAAATATAAAAATCCAAAAATATTTCATTTTCGTGTATATTTTTAATGTACGGGATATTAGTTGTTTATGGAGGAGTTGTTACCGATAGGGGGAGACGGTGTTAGAAGATGAGTTCAACATTTTTACGATCTTGCACGTTACGTGTTCTTAAAAAATTTTGAGTATATGGTTTGAGTTGAGAAGTGCTTAATCATTGGTACAGTTTTACTATCTCTTGAATAATAATAATTTGTTTAACTTGTGTTGAAAAATTCTTATGGTTTCTCGAGATGTTTGTTTTATAGTATACAGATTGTAGCAGTGTGTTGCTGAGAAGTTTGGTGAAAAGGAGTTTGCTTAGATGCATGGTAGAACCTCCTTTCTACATTGCAGACAAAGTTGAAGAGTTTTGAAGATTGCTATGCAAGTACTAAACTGGAGTTTACTCAAAAGCTAACGATTTAGAAGATTTGGTGATTGGATCCATCAGCTTAGGGGGAGTTAGTAGGGATATAGTCCCGCAAGGCCGGGTTATTGAAATAATTAAGTAAGCTATTAATGCAAAATGTGGCACGTCCCTCTTTCGGAGGCAGCGCTACCCTCAACCATATTGGTCTAAGTCAGCAGGGATACTGTCCCGCAAGGTCGGGTTAAAGTTTTAATAGTAGTTTATTTATAAGGTATCAAGTCGTTCTTACTTCCTCTGATTTGATGCAGGACTATACACTGAACGAGGCAACAACTTTACCCAAACCACCTTTCTAACCCCCTTCCAGGCAGTTAACGCGCTTTATATAAACCGTAAAGACACTAATGAGTGAATCAACAAAACATGAAAAAATGATAGAGTAAAGTTCACTTTCAATATAAAAAACTATTTCTTAAAGTCATTAGTACATACCCATATAAAAAGTAGCCAAAGCATGGAAATCAAAAGTAATACATAAAAGATTTGTCTTCACAAGTGATGTAAGAGATTAGCCAAGCATGGACTTTGTTTGACAAGAACTCTTACTATTAATCTTAGATTCTGTGACTACTACATACCCTCTAAAAGTGGATAATGGAGGAATGTTGTAGATGATTGCATTAAAGTGGTGGTGGAATGGTGACAAGTGGTAGAGAAGTGGTTTGCCAAGTGATGAGTTGGAAACGAACCAAGCACCTCTATTTATAGCTGGAAATAGACTCCTCATATGGCATTATGCCTAGGGACACGACCAAGTGTCCTTCTTTCCATGTCTTCATTTTGTCAGCCTGTATGCACACACGGTCCCGTGTGTCAGTAGGAATAGTCTCGTGATCTGTATTGTGGTGTCCTTGAAAGATTTTGCATATCTCGGAGTTGACCACGGCCCCGTGTCCATGGGACACATCCTCGTGTCTGTTGTCTGCTTTGTTTGTCTTGTTCTGCATGGACTCTGGAGTTGGGCAC
Organism: Scalesia atractyloides; assembly: GCA_947069175.1. Classification (NCBI taxonomy): domain Eukaryota; kingdom Viridiplantae; phylum Streptophyta; class Magnoliopsida; order Asterales; family Asteraceae; genus Scalesia; species Scalesia atractyloides. The sequence goes on along the minus strand of CAMTDV010000026.1, from coordinate 90,595,948 downwards.
AACCCCATGCGTTGGTGGCATAACCCTGTGCCTGTCTTCTGGTTTGTTGTTTTAGTTTTTCGGGAGTAGCTTAGAGGGTAAGCATGGTGTGTCAACTTTTTTTTATTGTATTTATGTTGGTTTTTGCTATTAATTTGTACCTTTTGTATGTTTAAGCTCATTTAGTCTTGAAAATCAAAAGTATACAAAGAAACACACTTTTTCAAACATTAGTACATAAAAGGGGTTGATTTAAGGCCTTGTTTGATATAATTTATATGTTGCATTTTATGCATATCAAATACATCCACACTTGAATCTTTGCTTGTCCTCAAACAAAACTCTTTAATATTGCGTACACACCCAAATAGAAGAGGTAGAGAAGAAATTTTGGGTCTTGCTTAGAGTGTCGGGTATCCAAGTTCTTTTTATTCTTGTTTGTTTTATTTACAATCCAATTCATCGTGATTTATTTAGAACATTTTTTTAAGAAAAATATATTTTTTAGGCATAACATGCTCTTAAAATTATGTTTAACTATATACAATTTCACACACCTCACAAGTGGTCACTCAACACTCGGCCAAAGATGTATAAGAGAAACGCTCGGTTCCGGTGTTGAACTTACTCCTACCATAGGCTTGACAAGTAATCACATCTCCTCCTTTTTGACGTAATCTTTGTAAATATCAAGAGAACCTTTTTTAAGGGCAGGTTTTGGCTAGGAGTAAGGACTTCTATTTTGGAAAGTGTTGAAAGGCGTAAAAATGCCGGTTTTCTTTGATTTTTTTGTGACTTTGATACAAACAATATAATGTATAAACTTGAAGTAAGATTTCTGGGACTTGTTTAATTATTTCAAGAAACTAGGAAGTTTTTTTTTGAGTATATATAAGATAACTAAGTCACATTTTTCGTTTTTCAAAAGAACCGAATTTTTACTAAATTAAAGGGTATAAAAGTAAAAAGGTTTATGGGTGATGGGTGATTGTTGCAAAGTTGTATTTTTCCGGGTTTTGAAACAAACGATTTAGGCTCAAAGGGGTTAACTAGGGGATTTCTTTGGTTTAGGTGGGGAGATAAAAAGAAAAATAAGGTTTAATTGAAAAGGGTTATAGTCCTAATGCCTCAATCATTTACTTAGTTGGATTAGTCGGTAAGGACTAGGAATGCATTTTCTTGGCAAGTTCTATATTCGTAAGAACCATACGGGCTATCTGTAACATTCGTCGAAAAATGGGTTTCAAAACCCGCTTCGTTTATCCATCAAATATTCAGTTATAAGTTTCGTTGCGTATTTATGGTTCATATTAAATTTAAACCATACATAATTAATAAATATATTAGAATTTAAAAACCATAATTTATAATTAATAATAAATAATGAATAAAAAATAAAATGGAGACGCCGGGTTTCGAACCCGGGTCACCCACAAACACAAACACACAACACACCACTCCGCCACACACTTCCTTTGTGACTAATACTAAAACAAATAACATTTAAAGTAAAACCCGAAAGTCAAATCCGGTAAACAACGCGCCAAGACTCGCAATCACCGGAGAAAACAGAAACTCCGCGAATTTGGCTGTTTCTCCTTTGACCGAAACGGATGAATTGATTTTGACGTCGGTTATAACCGTTGCCGACAATCAATTTCAGTCATAACCGCCGGAAATCCTAAATCGTGAATCAAGACTCAATTCAAACCCAATTCAGCCTGTTTCCACTATAAATACCCACTTGAACACTCTGAAAATCGTTTCGCTCAGAACCACGTTCGTTTCCGAAGCTTTATTCATTCCAAAACACGTCGTCGGAGATTTTTGCATTCGCCGGACTTTCACCGGAAAACCGAGGCTTTACTTCTAATCGGTATAATTCTCGACTCTTTTGTTTGTAATCCATTATTCGGCATGTATTAACCTTAATCATTCAACCAGAGTCTGTCTCAGACAACGTTGCCGGAAATCCCCGCACTCACTGGAAAATCACTGAAAAACCAGAGCCTCACTGTTGATCGGTATAATCATCTAAACCCTCTTGATATCTCTTGCTTAGTAACTTAATTGCACAACACAATGATCAAAACTATTAAACAATTCACTCAGACGGAAGTCACAAATCAGAGCCGACGACTCTTGCCGGAAATCTGAAGAAAACGCTCTGTTTTGGTACATCTTATTCCGTAATCTTCTTTTCTATTTCATTTCAACCAATTATAAGTTTTGTTGATCGATTTAAACAGAACAGTCGGATTTCACTGTTCTGTGTTCTTGTAAACGAAGAAGATGAAGTCGAGTATATGTATAAATATAATTAAAACTGGATATTCGAACGGGTTACAATATGCACGTCCCGAGTTCGAATCGCACACATTACCGATTTTCAGAAATAAAACCAACAGTTTTAGAACTTAATCAGATCAAGTCACAGAATGTTTATAAGAGGAATATAATTCCGTAGTTAAGCAGATTAGACACACAGCCCAACTGGTTGGGCTGTGCGCACTCGAACCAAAGAACCCGAGTTCGACTCCGGGTCTCTGAAGCCGGTTCGGCCATATTAAACCATTTTTGATATAAACTAAATAAGGTTAAAATTAATTAGTATATATATTTAATTAAAACAGAGAATATTTCGGGTTAGACACGTAGCTCAGTTGGTAGAGCTGCGTGCACGTATACGAGTGGTCCCGAGTTCGAACCTCACTCAGCGCATAGAAAACACAGTCTGACCGTTCAAGACCCGGTCAACGGTCAACGGTCAAAAAAATCAACTTTTTTTATTTCTTTTTAATTATTTATTTAATTGAAAAATCATTTAAAAATACTTAAAAATAAGATTTTTAAAGTTAGAAAATTTCCTTAAACTCACAAAAATAAATCTAAAAATTCCATTAAGAGCACTAACTAAAAATATTAATCTCAAATAAAATTTATTTATTTATCGAATCATTTTGTTATTATCTAGGCTAGTTTTTCCCTCGTCGATTGAATCCTAAATTCGTGCACATCCGACGTCATCAAAGAACGCACCCAATGTGAGTGAATCTCTATCAATTCCCTGTTTTAATCATGTTTTAGGGTGTGTCATGTGTCGTATAATTCTTTTATTATATATATAAACACTTGTGCATACATCATATCCGTGATCAAATGTGTATCAAATGCGTATCAGTTGTTTTGTGGATTATATGTAGATTGGATTTATCATTTTCAGTGCACGCATTTCATTAGGCCCATCAGTTCCCCGTGGGAGACGGGTTGAGTATCAGGTGCCTCATTAGATCGGCTCCGTTTGATTGAGCCTTGATCTCACATACATCATTCATATCATATACTCATCCAAAGTGGTTTGTGTTTGTTTATCTATATATGTTTGCTCACATGTGATATTGCACAAATTTTCCTTATTAAATAAAACAAGAAATTAGTAACAATGTTTTATCAAGGTTCACTCGCCAACTTTTGTTGACCCAAAATATCCCCCGTTTTACACATGATACAGGTGATCCAGCTGAGACAAGAAACACATAGGAAGGCCTAGAAGAATAAACATGTTTAAGCTTTGGATTAATTATATAGTTTCATTTCCTTGTAATTGTATGAATTTTGATTTGGATATTTAAGTTGTAATTTGAATTTAATAAATATGAACATCTTAGTAAACATCATGAGCTTTGGTGATAACCCAGTTATGCCCCGACTTTTATTCCGCTGTGGGTCGGGCTGTGACACTATCATACAAGAAACGAAAAGTGAGCATTTAATAAAGATATGGCGTTGTAGCTCGTAATGGCTGGAAACTCACTATTTGTGGGAAAATGGTTAAAAGTGTGAAAATCTATATATACAATCTAATTTTTGTTGGTGCATATTTGTGACAACAGCTTAGATTTGGTCTTTGGATATCTTGTAATTAGTAAAATGATAAATGGTTAGCGGGTTTAGTTTTGTAATAGTTAATTAGAAGTATTTGGGCTAAACTGGACACAAAATAGCCCATTAGTAGTCCATGTAGGAAACCCTAGCCCTGTTGCATAACCTATCTCTATATAAAGGGAGGTTGTGATTAGGGTTGAGGTTGCTGGTTCTATTGTTGTGTTGCTGGTTTAGTTGTTAAGAGAGATTGAGAGAAGAGTCTTGAATTGGTTGTAAACACTTTGTGTTAGATAATCAATAGAAGACTGTTTCAAGGAAATTGTTCGTGTTCGTGTTGTTTCTGTGAAATCTGATCTAGGGGATTCCGAACTCTAGATTAGATAGACGATTCTGTCAAGATCCATAAGGACTAGGGGGCCTACAATTTTAAAAAGATTGTCATGCCTTTTATAATTTTTTTCTAATATTTTTCTTTTTGTCATGATGCTAGAGGTTGTCATCTCGTAAAAACACTATTTTTAGAACTTGATTTTCCAACTTAAACCAAGATAACACAAGGAAAAACAAAGAAAAAAAGGTTTGGAGTGTTTAGCGGTTGCAAGTTGAGTTTTGTGTAAGGATTGCTTAGGACAAATGATTCAAGGCCCCCCTCCCTCCCACACTTTAATTACACATTATCCTTAATGTGTCCAAAAATGGTTGAAAATGATTAAATATGTTAACATGGGTTAAAACAACAATTTTTTCAGAAACTAGGCATTGGGCATGGGGGCGTGCTTGTGGGGCACGACCCCGTGTGACAGGTCTAGTGGCAAAATTGTTTCAGTAGTGAGGAGGCACGGGGGCGGTCTTACCACACATAGCCCCGTACTGAACTTATTGTAATGAAGATTTCGAGGTGGAGGACTTCTGTTTACATGCATGGGGCTTCCTTCTTCCGTTATTTCACTTTGTCAAACAATTTCCTCAGTTTAAACACCAAATTTCCAAATAGATTTTATTAACCTTCCTCGACCGACCACTTGCAAGCTAAGAAAATGAAAAGTACAAACTAAAGATAGATCCTTAAGGATAGTTCCTAGTAGATACCCATAAAACAAAAGATTTAAACCACAATAGCTCTCCCTAGATATCACAATGAAAGAATAACAAAAACCCGAAACTAATTTTTGGATAACACGCGCTTAGAGCTATGTCGGGTTGTGCTCCTCTAGAAGTCGTTGAGCATTTCTTCAATCTCCCTCGGGGGGATAGAAATCATCGGTGTTCTCTTGTGGAGGAGGGGAGACGACTACCAGAACCTCATGCAAGGCGTCAATGGGAGGTTCCTCTAGTACATCGTCCCACCCGATTGGGTTTATGACCTCCTGGGCTAGGTTCCAATCTTCTTGAGAAACAATCGCATCCATAGGGGGAACCACTAGGATATTTAACCTTTGGTGTAAAAGGTTGATTTCCTAGAAGTTACTCTCAAGTACCAAGTAGGGTAGTTCATACGGTCAATAAGGACTTCCTCCACCAAGGTCATTTCATCAATTGATTCCCGTAGTGCGCAAACATAGCGGACAAGAGTTGCTTCGAGTAAAAGTCTTCTTCCTCTCCTGTTGCTGCGGGAGCTGGTTGATGAAGTTCCACTTTGTTGGCTTGACATGCTTAGTAAACAAGACAAACCATTAAAGTTGAACATGCAGGGAGGTCCCACGACCCCGTGTCTAATAGGCACGACCATGTACTGCATCAACTGTTATGATTTTAACCCACGGGCTCTTAGTTTAAGTTAAAATCTTTTAGTTTTTTGACATTTCTGAATGTAAGTAACTTAAAATAATTTTATAAATCATTAGTTTTACAAGATTTTGGGTTGAAAATCATGTAGTTGCTCCAACAATTGAAGATTCAAGCTCTACTGGAGTTTTGTTGGAGGTTAAAGAAGAAGAACATGACCAAAAATAGCAAAGACAAGAAGGTTTAAGGAAACCTTTTTAAGAACTTACCTTTTTGGGTATGTGTGAAAAATATGAGAGGATCTTTGTCTTTAGGGTGAGTCTAAACATTTACTCGTGGCTGACTTTTTAGAAAGTGACAATACGTAAGCACAGCCCCCCCTTGTCTGGGACGCACGACCCCGTGCCTTCTGTACCGAGCCAAAGAATGTTATGTGATAGTGAGCATGACCCATGCCTAGGGAGGCACGGTCCCGTGTCTGACTAGGACTGTGAACACGACCCCGTGTCTAGTCTAATACGCCTCATGGGACGGAGAATAGATGGGGCGCGACCCGGTGTTCATCCAAGATTATGAAGTTTTGTCTGATTTTAAGGAACCTTATATTTTTAGTTTACATCGGGAGGTTCCTTACTGGTTGGGACAACACCGAAGTGCCGAGTGTACCTTAGGCTCTTGTGAAAAAATATGAAAACGCAAGAGGTTGTCGGAAAGGAAGAAACCTAAACTATGATTAGGTGTGCGAAACCAACCTTTATTTTCCTTTTATGGGCTCTTGTTAAAGAAGGTGTGAGTCTACTCGCTCTGGTCTATAGGGTCGTCGGTATGAGATTCACAAGCCGCCAATATGTCCTTCATTGCGTGGTCGATACAGGGACGACTATCGCCTTCATTTTCACAAGGGGTTGAGGCACACGTGATGGCCTTGGTATTGTCTTTTCCTGAATGTGGTTCCATCGAATCGTTTTTCGATTCCTCTCCTTGATTATCCTTTATTGAATATCCTGCATTTCTCATAGATTCTATTTCTTTGAGTTCTTGGAGAATTCTCTTTTTGGAGAATTCTCTTTTCTATTTGACATAGATCATCCGAAGTTATGTCTTCTAGGGAAAAGGGTTGATGGCATTCAGGCGGATGGTAGTTAATATTTTTACTCCCGCTCGGAGTTAGATTTGTATTTGTTTGATTGTTTGGAACCCTTGTTTATTTTGATGTGTTGGTAATTTTTGTATATTCGATTGTTTGTTGATATAGGAATAGGTTCATGTGAGAACCCTCTAAAACTACAAGAACCAGGATAACTCCTACTTTCTGTGTGATTTTTTCAACCAAATTTTGCACAAAGGTAGATTAACATCTAACTAAGAGATATACGAAAAAAATCGAAAAAAATAATTACAAGCCAACACTTATTCGACATGTAAGTTTGATTTACACTGGTCTAACTAACTGATGATGTCAGCAACCCCAAAATGTTACGACGGTGTAAATCTAATTTACACCACTGTAAGAAGTTACATACATAATTTTTTTTTATTAGTTTTTTTATTTTTTAAAAAGTGACATAAAAATAATAATTTTTTCAAAAAATTTCAAAAAAGTTTTATATCAAAAAGTTCTCAAGTTCTTGTATGAATATGTAATTCCTATTTTAACCATTCCATATATATATATATATATGTATATCTACGTTCTTGTTATGTATAAGTGGGCCTAGCCTTTCATATGCCTCTGTGCCTCGCACGAGTATTTGAGGTCATGATCCATATATATTCACAATATATATATATATATATATATATATTCATGCCTTTTGTATATATATTTATCTTTAAATATATATAATTATAAGTCGGTTCTCTTGTATATACAATTATCTCTTTGTATTTATGTATAATCATGATTAAGGTTGTTAATCACTTTCTAGCCAAATTAATACTTTGTTAATTACACCTTAAACATGATTAAATGTTAGAAAATTTGGCCATAGTTTCCCCTAAACTATGGATTGTCCCTATGTTTTATAAACATGTTTAAATCATTTTCAACTCAACAATTTTCCAAATTTTTCAAAATTAACATTTAATCATAAATTCAACAAGAAATACTATGTACTTGTAAGTAACTTAATTCTTTCAAAAATAATATTTATAACATGTTCATCTTTATTTATCTAACAATTTTATGTAAACTTTATTTACACATTTTCAAGACTAATTTAGAACATGAGTTTTTATATGAAATCCATACGTTATATGTCTTATAAAACCATCTTTAAGTATGAAATCAAGTTTATAAAAATTCTTGTTGGTTGAACTTGATAGATTTAAACATGCATGTGTTTAGTTCATACTTTTAAACTTGAATTTGCAAGATCTTAGTAACTACACCACTACAACATTAAAGATCAACAAAAATAACACATAATCATCTTAGTTTATTTTGTTTTAGTTAGGGTTTCATGTAGTGTTAGATGATCTTCAAGATGACCACTTATATTTCTATGTTTAAACATAAAATGAGAAGTGTAAATACAAGATTTGAAGATTACTACTAGCCCTTGGCTAAGGATGACAAGATAAAGAAAAAATGATGAAAAGATGAAGATCCAAGAGCTCCAATGCTTGAGAAATGCTTCAAGAATGCTTCCAAATACTTGCAACTATCTTAGATCATCATCAAACTTCCATGCATGTACGAATATCTAGTGTTTGGATTTTGAAAAGTGAAAGTGGTGGTGTTGCTTGGCCGAAATCCAGAGAGGGAGAGGGAGGTGAAGGTGTTGAGTTTTCAGTTATGTGTGAGAAATAAAAGTTATGCATGTCTTTTGGAGCTCAATTTGATCCATAATTGGATTTCATAAACAGGTAGAGATCCATGAAACCATGTACTCACTAACACAAACATGGGGCCTTGTGGGGCCATGAAGATCGTTCAAGGGAACGGGGTGATGGTTTAGGTTTTGCAAAATGTTAAGTAATTTGTTGTATTGTTTTAGAGTTTGTAAATTTGCTAAAAATGTGTTTATGTTAATTTTAAGTAATTGGAAAGCTAATTAATGTTTATAATACAAAAACATATTAACTAGTTCACTAGACTAGTCTAAATTGTGTTCGGATATTGAAATCGGTACTTGTTTCGTTATCGGGTTATTTTTCGGCAATTTATATAAGTTAATATGAGGATTTATACTTATACATGTTTGTGATTTATAAAATACCCTTATTATTGTTGATGCTCATTAACATGTTTTAATGATCTTGTTAGATCTCAAATATTACATTATTGTGCCTGGTTTATGTAAATTATGGCGTTTGTTAGTAGGATCGGACAAATGAAGTGCTTATGTATTTTTCTAGAAAGTATAAATTATAAGTTATTCCCAACTAGGGGTTCTATGCATAATTTGTTATGGATATGCTTTCATATCCTGTTTTTATCATTTCAGGCTGTACCGCGACTATTCTTGCATGAATAGTGTGTTCGCAGACTACCTAGGACATAGTTTATATTGTTTCGCAACATGGCGAATTTGATATCATTATTTTTTATGAAATTGTATATCTAACGAGCCAAATTAAATAACGTAAATGTTTATTAAGTTGTATGGAATTAACATGTATTTTTCCGTTTATCACATGAGGTACTTGTGAAAATAACAAATACGATGCTCAAGATCCTGAATTTACAATCAAGATCCTGTTTTAGAAAAGCAGTTTGTAAAATAAAATGCTATTAATATGAAGTGAATGTGATGAACACAAAGGATATATCATGGGAGAAAAACACTTGATCCTGTTCGTGAAGTTGATAAAAATGATGACATTGGTGAGGCTTGATCGGTCAATCTAAGTGTTATAGTTGATAATTGTGTGTGAGCGAGTATATAGTGTTTGAAGTGAGTAGAGTGTGAAAATTGTGTAATGTGTATCCCTAAACTGATCAAATCAGGCCTTTATATAGTACAAATGAAAACGAATCCTAAGTAAACTTTCGAGATTCCGGGATCCTCAACAGACTTGGTCTACACTTGTGACCGTTTTAACCATCTTCTTTGCATCTTTTACTCATTTTTATTGACTTATTGACCTTTTCTTCAGGAGTATTTAGTACATGTTTTACCTGCGAGTTAGAGTTAAGGTAATGGTTTGAAGCATTAACCGTTATTAACTAGGATCTCGATATTTCCACTGAGTTTGCCATCTCAATATTTGACCGTTACAAGACCCATTCTGCGTATTCTTCAATGCATCCCCTGCTAACTAGTATATATTAACTCAATATTTATTATCCTTTACCCGTGGAAACAAGCTAAAGATAAAGGAGCAATATTCGTTAGTATTCAGGAAACGGAACTTACTCAGGATCTTGGGAAAAGTTGAAATCAGGATCCTGAACTAGCTAAGGATATTTAGATGCTCAAGATCCTTAGACACTCAGCATCCTGGACTGTAGAATTCACTCATAACAAGGATATCAAAGAAGTCTCCTTAAATCCAGAGGTTCCTGACGTCAAAGTGCTTATGGGAACAAATATTCCACAGGATCTTGAACAAGAACTTATCAACTTCTAGAATCACAGGATCTTAACATTTGCTTGGAAACATAAGGATATGACAGGTATATCAAAAGATCTTATAACTCACAAGTTGGGAGGTGATTACAGTGTTAGGCCAATACATCAAAAGAGGAGGAAGTTTGCTCCTTAAAGGAACTTGATAATCCAAGAAGAAGTCGAAAGATTGTTAAAAACTAAAATGAAAAGAGAAGTTTGGTTCCCTAGATGGTTAGCCACTAGAGTTGTAGTACAACAGAAGAATAGGAAATAGGGAGTATGTGTAGATTTTACTAATCTAAACAAGGCATGCCCTAAGGATCCTTTCCCACTACCTCACATAGACTCAATGGTGGATGCTATAACTGGTAACGAGATGTTGACTTTCATTGATGCTTCATCGGGATTCCAACAAATCCAGATAGAACCATCTGATCTAGAAAAACTTATGAAGAAGATAAATCACACAATAGAATTTTTAGAAGAGCAATGAAAACATCACTAACAATGGCATAAAGCTCTTCACTAGATTTGCCATTAATGACTTCGATCTATGTATTCACTTTGATCAAGCAGTCAGAGGAAAGTTGCTCATATCACCTCCAAACACAGAGATCCCTAATGAAATCAAGGTTGAAGCAAGAACAAGTTTAATCTTTGAACAAGCTGAATTATCTGTCTTACAGGGATATCACTAAGGAAAGGGCAATGTTCTAAGTGACATATGCAAGTACTCTAACAAGACCCTCAAATACATTAAAGAATGTATGAACAAGAAACAAGAACAACTGATGATCAAATGACGTGCCAAGACAGACCTCAGGAGGCAGATTGAAGAAATAATAGAGGAATGGATTGAAACCATAGAGGTCTACAAAGCTCTATACAAAGAATGCAACAAACCTATCCCACAAAATAAGAAGTTGAAGGCAGGAGATGTTTATCATTTAGCTTGAAAAACAATTTTTTTTTTAATTTTGATGTCTGGTTGAACAATTATTTTGTTTTAATCTTGAAAGTTTCTTTTTGATTGTTATGTTTCAATTTGTATGTCATAGTAGCTATTTTTCTTACAACACTTAGGGGGAAATTGTTAGAAAACTCTTTTTAAGTGTTAAAGAAAAATGATAAAGAAAGCTAATCCTTCTAATAAGATTTGGTGATGACAAAGTCACAAGATCACAATGAAAGATAATACGTGACTATTGGACAAGAGAAAGAGAACATCATCATCAAGAAGAACAAAGATCGTCTTCAACAAGAGAAGAAGACTAGATCAAATGAATCTAATGTTTCTGATGATAAATCTGATAAGATCTGATCATCAGACATCTAATAATCAAAGAAATCAAATTTCTTCAATCTGCCTTATGTAGATCAAGGATGTTCTATGCCATATCTACAAGATATGATGCTTATCGATGTCATCAAACATTATTCAACAATCTGCAATGGTCGATGATTTAGCGACTCCACATAATATATTTGGAAGATTTAAGCTAGATGAGATTGTGATTGCAGCATAAATACGATTCGTGCAGCTTTACACTTCAATGATAATGCCAATTATACGTACACGTTACCTGACTATCTTTTGAAAGGATGTTTTATGAGAACGAAGTACGACGTTCCAATTGCCATTACAAAAGTGATGGCAATTTTGGGCATTAAAAGATACTTTGGCTTGTAATTATTTCTAAAAATACTAGTACTTCTGTAACAAAACCACTCATCCCGATAATGCAAGGGAAGCCATGGAAAAGCTATCGAACATTGTAAAGATTTTTGGCATGGGGATAGCCACTCCACCCATTTCATCGAGATAAACAAGACGTATTCTATCATAGCTAGTTCCCGCCAAGAAAAAAAGTGCAGCACCAATAAAGCCATGAGAGATTATAAAAAGAAAGAAGAAAACACCCCCTACGCCTTCTCAAGGTGGTGAAGGAAGTTCTACATATGCAAGTATTGACGTTGATGATGAAGACTTTGAGCATCTAGCGCCTAAACGTTAAAATCAGAAAGTCCAGCAAAACCAAGACGAAGGAGGTCAAAGAGGTTCTTTCAGTTGACAATCCAGATCTCACTACGCCGTACATTCATCCAGTTAAAATAAAAAGTACAAAAATATTAAAAAGTACAAAAATATTAAAAAGTACAATGAGCTCCATGAAAAAATAATTTAAAATAATGAATATGTAAAGTGTGGACTAAAGTTGGCAACGAAAATTTTGCCTTAGACTATGGGTGTGGGGCGTGGGTTGGGGCGGTGAAGGGGGTTTAACGCCGGCTACACCACCCCGGCTTGGCATCGCCCGCTTGGCATGGAGATTTTGCCTGGCGTGGGACATGGGGCTGGCGTGGGACATGGGGCTGGGTGACATGGTGGGCTGTGGTTGGCTGGTTCAAAGTAGTCGTTGGGGGTAGCCAATATGCCAAACCAAATTTAAAAAAAAATTTACATTTTACACCTATAAATACCCAACCCCAAACCATATTCTCCCAATCTTCTTCACCCACACTCACACCAAAAAAAGGTAAACATGGTGCATTGGACGAAGAGGAAGAAATTGCACTTGTTACATCGATTGTCGATGCCAACGTACTCTACAACGCGGTCAAACCGTGTATTGGAAGTCGAGCGTATCAACAATACCAACAACACATCGGTAACTCGCGTCATTACTTAAACGCGTGTCAACATAAATGACGTGAGCTCAAACCGAAGTTGGATCACTTTAAAGCTTTCTTCGACCGTATTCCTGTGGGCGACTTGACCCACGACGATCCACACGAAATCGCGAAGATCGAGTACAGGCATGATGAGAATATGGATATAAGTGGGTTGCCCACTTTAATATTTATCGTAATTTGTAGTTTTTATTTTTATTTTTAGGATTTAATAAATAGTTTTTTTTATTTTTTAGGGTTGTTTTTTATATAATATTTTTTTAAATTAATATAAATTGTGTTTTTTATATAAGTTGTTAACTTCAAATTTGAATTAATATAAATTGTGTTTTTATATAGATTGTCACTTTTAAAAAAATGCCACATGACACTCCACTTTTTGGGTGTAAGCTGGTGAAGCTCATATCAATCATGTGTTAATCACTTTTAAAAAAATGCCACATGACACTCCACTTTTTTGGGTGTAGACTAGTGAAGCTAATATCAATCATGTGTTAAGCAATGTATTCAACACAAACCCCCTCCATACCTCCATACCCCCATAGTCTTACTATTTTCACGGCCATCTAAAAGTGCATGCTAATCTACAGCATTAGCTAACACTTACTTAATGCAAATAAAAAAGACCACCGAATTAAATTTTAGCTACTTTAGTTGGTGCCTTTAATTTGTCTATTTCGGTAATAACTAAAAGACCATGTTTATTCATTGGCACAACTTATTAATTTTGGTAATTTTCATAAGTATATATATATGTGTGGTATGCCAAACCTCTTTCATCCTCCCAGCTTCTTTTCCTCCATCCTTCATCTATATCCATGGAGGTGAAGAACATTGTGCAATTTTTTTATGACAAGAACATTTTAATCACGGGTGGTACAGGCTTTCTGGCCAAAGGTTCTCGACCATCTCTCTCTCTCTCTCTATCTCCTCAGGTTTTTCTTAACAACTGACTCATCCTTTTCTTGGTATTGCAGTAATGGTGGAGAAGATATTGAGAGTTCAACCGAATGTTAGAAAACTCTATCTTCTTATTAGAGCTTGCGATCAAGAAGAAGCCATCAAACGTTTTAAGGAAGATGTACGTATATACATATCACAGGGTTTTTGGAAGAAAAAAAAGTGGGAAACTGATGAAAATTAAGTAAAAGTGTACATGAATGGTAGGGTGCATGCACACTTAAACAAGCCGGACGATTAAAAAGATAAAAACATCTATCCGCATCGAAGCAAGTATTAAATATGTTGGCTCTGATTCATTCAACCTCACTTGAACAAAATATTTTGTGATCGTAAGTCACATGACGACTTAAACTGTTTATTGCATAAACTTGCACGCTAATTACATGAATCTTAACCATCTATATATATTGAATAACTTTCTAAACGTACATTGACTCAAACTCCTAACATCTAGTATTTCAAACAATTAGATAAACATGCAATTAAACTGATAAACAAACTAATTAAACTAATCTTATCTTTCAAGCGGCCTCTTACGGTTTAACTCCTTTTAACTTTCTTCATGTGAACTAATTCCTTTTAGCTTTCTTCATGTGAACTAATTAGGACTAACTTCCAAGAAAAAATATACTATTTTTGTAAACCCATTAGAATAAAGCGAGCTTCTTTTTAAGATTTAGGTGGTTCAGCACAACGGATCCAGGAGGTTTTTGGGTTTGTTGAGGTTTCTAGGTAGTCTGCTAGTTGAGTAAGCAGACTCAAGTACGCTCGTTGAAGTAAAACACTCCAAATTTATATTTATTTTTCTTTTTTAATAACCCATCTAGCATATAATTTGATTTTGCTGTAATAGCATGTGATAATTGCCAATGATCTCTAGATCAAGTGGTGGAAGGTTTGCATTTCTCTTGATGCAGGCTCAACTCTCACTTGGTGTAGAGTGAGACACTGGTGAGCAATGATAGCAGACGCAAGGAAACTTGGGTTCGATCTTTGAGCCAAACGGGTTTTACCGACCGTCGCGCTTACGGACGGGTGGGTTACTGGGTTTTCCCCTGAATTGGTGGTGGACTCGGGTTACTTTCGAAGTACTCCGTTTGATCAAGTGGATGCCCCGAGATTGCTCGGGATTGATTCTGTTGACCGTTAAAAAACAAGTGATAATTCTAGAATGTAATTTGATCTGTTACTTGGTTTAAGTTAGGGCTTCTGTTTGTAAGTGTTTTTGTTAAGAAAATATATTGCTTTAGATAAAATAGATTGGATATATGAATAGATGCCTTATTGATAAGTGAAAACATAGTTTCCAATAAATGCAAACTAATAATATAGTTTCAGTTGTTGATTGTATAGGTTGTCGGCAAGAGCTTATTTCGGATTCTAAAAGAGCAATATGGGAAAAAAATATATACACAATTCTATCAGAAAAGGTTATTCCGGTGGCTGGTGACATTGCTTATGAGAATGTGGGAGTCAAAGACTCCAATTTGATTGAAGAAATGCAAAGACATGTTGATGTGGTTGTCAACGCAGCTGCCACCACCAAATTCTATGAGAGGTAAGAGTTATGAGTCTGATCTTTATGGCATAACTTTTTTTTTGCCAGAATATGATGGTTCGCAAACCTACATACTCTAACAGGATCAGTTACTAAACTGTACCCAACACCCAACCCACCATAATTAACAACTTAAGTCACTTTGGAGAGGATGATTAAAACGTATTCCAATATTTGCTAGATCAATTGACCAGCCTATTTTGGATTAAGCAAAAAAGGATATTGAGTGGATAAATTGTTTAAAGAACATGAGATAAAAATCCAAAGGATAGTGTCAGTTAACCTTGCAAATTATTTGACACCACCAATTAATCATATTATGTGAAGTAATATTATCCATGTAATTTCAAAATTAAGACTTAAGTGAATTTATAGATGTAAAAATGACAACCATTGATCCAATTCCTTATATTAAAAAATTTAGTATCTTTTAAATTGTTTATAGAATTGTCGATTATTTAACATGATCCGATTCGTTATATTAACAATTTAATATCTTTTACATTTACATTGTCTATAGAATTGTCAAAGATTATTTAACATGAATAGGGCAAGGATTTAAGGGAGCTTGATGTTGTTAATAAGGCTATATAGGGTGTACAAGACCATTATTACATTTCATGTAAGCGTTATATCACCTTACTCTCATTCACCATTCTATATGGTGTTGTCATAATCTAAACCATCATTCTCATATATTTTTAAATCTATGCCAACCATGGTGGTTCCTTAAGGGGAACCATAGTGATTTCCTAAGGAGGGTGGTGTAGCACATTATCCACCATCTTAGTTGGCAATCCATGATCCCATGCCCCCTACCTCTTAGCCTAAGGGAAAAAAGACATTTTAGCCTTACATTTATATCTGGCAAAATTGAAAAATAAGAAGAAATGTATTTTAGTCAATCTCTTTTAATTAATTTATTTCTTTTTTCCTTTATCCTTAAAACCTGTCATTTTCAACATTTTTTTCATTTTCTCTCTTTAGAATTACTACATGATAGTGCGATTTTCTTCATTAATCAATAGTTTCAAATACTCGATCAACGTATTCTACAATTTCTTTGAAGAAACCCAGTTTTATTTGTAAATTTTCTCACTTTTTTCAATTTAACACAATGCGATTGAACTTGAAAATTCGGTTGAAATAGCTAGTTCTATTATCAAATTTCTCAAATAAATTTCTAGTCAAAGGGAAAAAATTTGTAATTCTAACTTTTCTCTTAATGTATTGATGCGTTTAGCCAACATCAATGGATCCAATTTCACTATGTAGTAATATGTGGCACACCAGATGATTGACGAAATACATTTTTTGGCGGTTTCTATCTATCATGTATTACAAAAGAATGAAAAGATATATGTTTGTTTTTTTATCCTTTACGTTTTAGAAAAGAATGAAAAAACAGTTCTTTTGTCCATTTGATTTTAAGAAAATTGAAAAAAACATACTTTTTGTTTGTTTTTTGTTTAGTACGTTTTATAAAAATAAAAAAAAAACATTTTTTTTTGTTTTTTTATCCATTGTGTTTTACAAAATAATGAAAACACATATTTTTGTGTGTTTTTTATCCATTGTGTTTTACAAAATAATGATAAAATATGTGTTTTTTGTGTGTTTTTTACATTGTGATTTACAAAAAAAAATGAAATAACACATTTTTGTGTGTTTTTTGTTTATTTTGTTTTAGAAAAATTAAAAAAATAGTAGCTTTTTTCTGTCTCAATAATGAAAAAGCACATTTTTGTATGCTTTTTTTATCTTTTGAGTTTTAAAAAAAATGAAAAAAAAATATTTTTCTGTGGTTTTGACTATTGCATTTTACAAATTAAATAAAAAAACATATTTTTGTCTGCTTTTTTTTTCCATTGTGTTTTACAATAAAATGAAAAAAAAATTTTTTGTGTTTTACGTCCATTGCGTTTTATAAAGAATGATAAACATGTATTTTTAGTTTATTGTGTTTTATAAAAAAATTAAGAACACATTTTATCGTGTTATTAGTCCATTGCGTATTTGAATTTGATTTTCATTGTGTTTTAATATGTTGTGACGTCCATTGTATTTTTACACATGTATGTTTTTTTAAATATGTAGCAATCGCATACTCATTTTAATTAAAAAAAACACCAGTCTTTATGGTGCAATTTTTATAAAAAAATTAATATCATATGAAAGGGTTATTTACATTTAAAAAACAGGGGGATTAAAGAAAAGAAAAACTATTGGCTTGAATGGATTAGAATACATCTAAACAAAGTCACATGTCTCTAACTTTTGTTCAATTCAACCCAGTTATTTAAAACCCTTAATTATTTAATAGATTGTTAAGATTGATTCCTAACTTTATTAGATTAATGCATCTTCCTATTATATCTTAACCCAACATGAATAATTTAAAAAAAAGATTATACTAACTATCTTATATATTGTGTAGAATAATGTAAGAAAAAGGATTATACTAAGTATTTTATATATTGTGTACATTAAAAAATACATAAAAATCTAGAAAAACAAGTTTCATATAGAAATTTCAAGTATCAATATTATATTTTTAAAGGTTTATTAATTAAAAAGACCCGATCTAAAATATTGTTTGAATAGTACCCAAGTGCTAATATGCTTTCAGAATTTTGTTTGAAATATTTTCTTTGGTTTATTTTAGATATGATGTGGCCTTCGGTATCAACACATTTGGAGCAAAGCATGTTTCTATGTTTGTCGCTAAATGTGTTAACATAAAGATCTTTCTTCATATATCTACAGGTTTGTTATTTCATATGGAATTATGCTTCGTTGACTCATGCTGTAATAGTATATGTTTTCGCTTTTATATTTGCTAAAATATTTTAATATATATATATATATATATATATATATATATATATATATATATATATATATATATATAAAAAGAAAACCTATATTAGTTAAGAAAACTAATAAACCCAGATGAATGGATCTTCTCTTGCCACGTGTTACATCTTTTTGCAAATTGTGTCACGTGTAACAACCACAAGCTACCACGTATAACGTATAATAGCTATTGCTGACTTTTCAGGTTTTTTTCTGAAAAAATTAAAAGTTGTTACGTAACAGGTGGCAGCCTCTGGTTGCCGTAACACATATGCAAAAATGTGTAACATGTGGCAAAAGGGGGTCCATTCATTTGGATTTATTAGTATTCTTAACTAACATAAGAAATGTTCCTATAATTACTCTATATATATAGATATACTATATTATAATACATTTCCAAGGAACTCTTAAAACTTAAGTAGTACATATAAAATTGCTTAAAATGGAACACCTAATCCACATGATAACCACTTTTTAAGTGTAAATGTGTTTTTAATAACATTTACACCATCTATTTCTCAATCTTATGTTTCTTTGCTTTTCTCTTATATCTTTCAATATATTGTGTTTTAAAAAGCTATAAACATACCGTTAAATATGATTATTTTTTTTGACGTTTCAATTTAAATTTTATTCAATATCAAGATTTGAATTATAATTTACAAGTTAGTCATGCATTTATGTACAAGTTGTATGATTCATTATAATGTACAAGTCAATTAAATGGTTATAATATAAGAGTTACTAGGTTAGAACCCCGTGTAATATACGGGCCGAATAAATATAATTTTAGATACTAAGTAATAGAAAAGTTATATCTTTAAAAAGTCGTATATTGCAAGATTGAATAAACACGTGTATTACACACTTGAATACAAATAATGTAATCAATTAACACACACAATCATCAATATATTTTGTTTTGAAAAAAAGAATGAATTTTATCGTATTATATACTTTCTATAACATTTTACTTTGTTTGTTATTTATTATTAAGTTAGAACATGTGCATTACATAAGTTATACCAAGGATCTCTTGGCCTAGTGGTTAAGGATAGGTGGTAAGCTTTACTTCTCTTGGAGGTTTTCGGTTCAAATCTAGGCAAGAGAGATTTTAATACTAATTTGGTAACACTAACATGCTGCTAACTACTAGCCTGGTTAGCATCCTAACCGTAAGTCGTTAAGAAACATAAGTTATAGCATTTTACATTATTTTTTATTTATTATGTAATTTTATATACTAAATAACAATACAATATATCTTTAAAGGTCTTGTTTATCACATGGGTTGAATACTTGTAATTTTACATTTTAAATAATAAAAAAAACTTTAAGAACCTCGTGTATTATACATCAAATAATAAAAATAAATAATAAATTTAGTTTTGTAAACCAAATTAAAAAAATATCTTTATAAACCCTTTGTATTACATGGTTGAATAAATGTAATTTTGTATACTAAATAAGAAAAAGAAGTTATATCCGTAAAAAAACTTGTGTATTACACGGTTGAATAAATGTAATTTTACATATTATATAATAAAAAACTTAAAAGTTAGGATTGTTTTTATAAACTAAATTCAATCAAATAAAAATATCTTTCTCAGAGGCTATAACACCTGACCGAGAATAACCGATAATTTTTGGTTTAATATCATGTTTACCATATTAATATAAATATCATTATCAAACTATCAATATAATGTTAATATTATATTAATATTAAAACATGTAAAATATTAATTTACGTAATTTTATGGTACCGTGTGGATATTATATTTATCCAACAAAACTAAGTTAATTTATGTTACAATGTGGATATTAAATTTATCCAACAATATTAAGTTTTAGATAATTTGAGTTATTTAAAAATATCTTATCTTAAATTAAAAAATTTAATTTTGAAGATAGCATTTTATTAGAAAAATAGAAGGATTATATTTCAAATTCACATAGGATAAGATTTAATATTTAATTATTATTTAATTAATATAAGATAAGTATGAAAAAAGACAGGAAAACAAAAAATTAGATGACTTTAATAAATAACATATGTCACACATTGGTTTACTCATTATATAGTATAGATTAGTGCATTAATTTATAAGTCATTTAAACACTTTATGTTTGAATTCAAATTAATTAAAAGTTTTTAAACATGTATAACCGTAACCGTTCCCTCTAACTTTGAAGTTAGTTTAAACACTATAGTTTTTCCCCTTATTTTTACCCATGTATTCCTCAATTTTATTTTTCTTTATTTTTGTCTTATATATCAATATATTGTGTTCTAAAAAATTCTGAGTTAAACATGCTTATTTTTGTCGACGTGTCTATGTAGATTTTTTTTTCAATATCGAGATGTGAATTATAATACACATGTCAATTAGATAGTTATAGTGTATAATTTATTAATGCATTAACATACAAATCCTTAAAGCACTTTTATGATTTAATTCAAATTCACTAAACATATTAAAACATGTACAATCGTAATTATTCCCTCCAACTTTGCTGTTAGTTTTAAACTTTCACTTTTTCCCCTTATCTTTACTCTTATAATCCTCAATTTTTCCTCTTACATCTTTCAATATATCCCTGTTTTCGAAAATTATGAATATACCATGATAGCATGTTTATTTTTTTGGACGCGTTGATATAAATTTTATTCAATATCGGTGAATTATACTGTTCAATTTATTCATGCGTTAATATACAAGTCTTTTAATACACTATAATGTACAACTCGATTAGACGGTTATAAGGTATAAGTTATTAATGCATTAATGTACAAGTCCTTAAGCACTTTTATAACTTCAAATTAACTTAAAAATTTAAAACATGTGGTATAATCGAAACCGTTTCCTCCAATGTTGCATGTAGTTTAAAACTTTAATATTCTTATATTACCATTATATTTCTCAATTTTATTTTTCTTTGTTTTTCTCTTATAACTTACAATATATTATGTGTTGAAATTTTTTTAAACATTCCTTTAAAAGTGCTTATTTTTGTTCACGTGTCGATGTAAGTTGCACAAAACTTTACATAACAAATTTATTCTTACAGTCAAGAAACACGTCCTTGTAATTTTAAAGATGAGAACTGAAAGGAATTCTGGGTATTCGATTACATATTGTTACTTAAATAATTATAAAAATACTAAGTTAGATGACTCCGATTTTTGTATTTGTGTGTACGTTTATTGAGATGCAACAATGGTTTTCATATGTACTTGATACTTTTTATACATGATTATTCTTTAATTGACACATGTAACGCTAATGGCAACGCTATTGATTTAAGTGAACTTTCGAGTCATCCGGTTAGATCTGTAGGCTGAAAATATTGCTTAAGTGTTGTGTTCCCGCCACAACGTGCGACACCCTACTTGTATATATATGTGTGTGTATGAATTATATAAAGAAATCCCACTCTAATTAAAGGAACTTAAGAAACCATATGTGTGACCACAAAAATGCCACGTCTTACACTTTTTTAGCTGTCAACGTTTTCTTAATGTGTAATTTTTTGT
Source organism: Scalesia atractyloides (assembly GCA_947069175.1). NCBI lineage: Eukaryota > Viridiplantae > Streptophyta > Magnoliopsida > Asterales > Asteraceae > Scalesia > Scalesia atractyloides. Next base: position 90,574,194 of record CAMTDV010000026.1, on the reverse strand, counting down.
TAGAATAGAGAGGAGAGAGAGAATATCTGCATGTGTTACATTTTTAAACGTTACATTATTTTGAACTTCATATGTTACACATTTATGGGTTTTGATAGTAGATTTGTCAAAAATTTTGAACTTTAAGTTTTACATTTAGTTTCAGAATTTAATTACAAAGGTTTTTCGTTTTGTAGTACACGTAACAATATTACATTTTTAGTAAGTTTTTTTTTGTGTAACGCTATAACAAATTGAAAACTTTTTTGTGTTAGACTATAACAAATTCTGAATTTTTTTCTAGTCTTTATAGTTTTCGAAAAAAGTAACCTTTTGTACTAGATTTAATCTATACTATAGATTAATTGATGAATGGTGGAGATGAGTTTCCTTGGATTTTTTAACTCAACAAGGTTTTCATTTTGTCCTTCCCCTATATATATATATAGGGGATATATCAGGATAAACTAGTTTAAATGAGAAACCAAAAAATTAACTAAAAAAGTAAAAAAAAAACATATCAAAATTTTTATTTTTTGAAGTTTTTAATAAAATTCGCTATATATAATATATAAAAAAACTTTTTTTTCAAAAAAAAAAAGATTGTACTACACATGTGCATTAATATGAAAAAGACTAAACCATCTAACCCACCTCCACCGACACCCCTAAAAACCTAAACCCCCACCCTAACCCCCAAAAACCTAAATCTACCCTCCACCAAAAGCCTAAAACCCCAATCCAAAAAAACCTAAACTCCCCCACACCCACTAAAAAAAACCTAAAACTAAACGCTAAACGTAAACCCCAAAAAAACTTAAACCCCCACCCGCACTCAAAAAAAAACCTAACCCCCTTTCCCACACCCCCCAAAAACCTAACCCCCCCTCCCCCTCCCCCCGCACACCCAAACACCTAATCCTAATCTCTCAAAAAATCTTATCGTAAAGCTAAACTAAAATTAAAAGCTAAATCTAAGCATATAATGTAAATGTGTAGCACATACATATAATGCACATGTGTAGTACATATATAATACACATGTGAAGTACAATTTTTTTTTGACAAAACGTTTTTTTATAGATAAAAAGTAGCGATTTTTTATAAAAAAATTGTAAAAAAAAATTGGTATGTTTTTAGGCTTTTTTAGTTTTCTCATTTATATGTAGTTTTCTCATGATCCTCTCCTTATATATATATATATATATATGAAAGATAAAACAAAAACCCATTTAAATTGAGAAAACTCAAGAAAACCCTAAGTAAATTGTTACTTTCATCAAAGGCAATATTAGGTCATACTAGTTAACCTTTTACTGTCATCAAAGGTTATATTAGTTCATGCTATTTCTATTTCTCTATAAGTTGAGTATATAGTCTATTGTGGAGGTCGTGCTTATTCTCAAGGTTAGTTAATATTTTAAATGCGCTTTTTAGTCTTTTTATTTCCAATTTGTTCGCCAATATCTGCATGGACCAGTTGGAGAGGACGTGAACTACGGCAGACCCATGGTGTCAGCCACCCTTCATGATTTTTATACGTTAGAATCCTAATTGCCTCCGCCCATCAAAAAAAATGTTAAGCCCCATTAGCCACTGGTGAAAAAGAAATCGTAGGTCTTTCACTGGACATAAAGTACTCCATTTATGATGAAGAATGATCTCCTAGTCTGCTTGCCATATTTGCGTATCCTTCGCAAACTATATTTAGTTAGTTCTTGATAGCCTACTCACCTATTGGCCCCTGCATGCAATCAACCAAACCACAAGTTGTGTCAACCGGTAATTTTCAGTTTCTAATTACGCGAATAACAAACCTTAAGACGATTAAAAATACTGCTTTAAGACACAAATTAACTTGAATAGGCCTTTGATATGCCTAGGAATGTCTATTCGGCTTTACAGTACGCCGAATGGTGACTTAAGGGAAAACTGTTGAATGTTAAACGGTAACGAACTGACACCGGATGAAATACTGACAATGCCGACAAATACGATTTTTATACGTATATTTTATGCACATGAATTTGGTTTTGCGAAATTAACATGCTTTCGAACGTCACGAAACGCATACGTGAACGAAAAACACGACTATAGAAACGCACCAACAACAAAAGGGAAGCATCGGACTCGTGTATTACCTTAAGAACTGAAATATTATGATAAATTTAGCTTGGTAATTGAATTTTAATCTTTGCAATCGAAATCAGATCGAATAACAGACAAAAAACGACAACCGAAACCTTTAACGCAATATTTACGCAATCGACGAATGAACGCGTCAAACAACTAATCCCAACACTATTTTACATATTTAAGATCCTAAGATGACATTTTACAACATTACACGAAGTTCGGGTTCTAAAACGGGCCTCAGAAACACTATTGGGTTGCGCAAATGATTTGAGACGAGCTAACGGGCCTTGGGCCATACCCACCTAGTCCTTAAAATATATACCCTCTTATAACTCAAACCCTTCATTCCCTCCCACAAACCCTAGCAGCACACACCCATCTCTCTCTCTTTGATGACTGGCGACCGAACTCCGGACGGCGACGGCGCCGGCGCGGCTGAGGGCAACGGTGCTCTGACGACAGCGACGGCGGTGCCGCCGCTCACGACAGTGATGGTTTTTCACGCCGGAACCAAGGTGTACCCCCTAAATTGGACCTGCCGAACTCATTTCCGGCGTTAGATTCTCAGTTTGAAGCGCGTAAGTGATGGTTTTGAAGTACGACAGTCACGAATCCAAGAGTTTCACTCTGGTAAAACCCCGCTAACCTCTCTTCTTTTTCAGATCTTGTAGATCCATGTTATTTCGGCTAGTGCTTGTTGTTTTAGGAGTGGTGAGGTGGTAGTGGTGATGACCACGGCGGTGACGGTCGCGTTTTGGAGACGGTGGCAGTAGTGGTGCTGGTGCGGCACGATAAGGGCGAATCCAGCCATAGCCGGCGGCTGCGGCAGAGGTGGTGATTATGAGTTTTGGTTCGGTTCATATTCAGTTTTGAGTTCGGGTTCGAGTAAAAAATCAATCAACACCGGGTCTTGGTTTAGGTTTGGGTTCACACGGTTCAGACTTGGTCTCGGACCAGATTTCGGTTCGGGTCAACCATGGTCAACTCAATCAACACCGGTCAAACCCGGTCAACACAGTCAACACAAGTCAAACCTGGTCAACACAGTCAACATGGTCGATTGTGGTCAAACTTCGTCAATTAGTCGACGCTAGAATTGGCAAAACTTTAACGACGCCTATTATATTACAATTTTTATTTAAGTATCATTTTAAAGCGAAACCTAGCTCGACCTAAACCGATTAACGTTTACACATTGTCAAACTTTGGGAGTAATGACATTAATTATTCATCTACCAACCTCGTTTACACATTGTCAAACTTTGGGTGTAATGACATTAATTATTCATCTACAACCTATTACACGAAGTTTTGTTCATATATATATATATATATATATATATATAATACACTTATATATAATACACTTACATAAAACTTAAATTGTGACGTTGTAATATAACTATCATATATATATATTTATTGGATATGACGTTCGTCTTGAAAATGTTGAGTTTTGAAACTTATCGACAAATTGTGTTATCGGGATCGTCTTAAAAGTTAATGGAACTCTGCCCGTTCTTTGTAAAAATCCGTAATACGAAACGTGTTTTATTATAAAACAAAATCTACCGGGATTCAAAGTATTTTATAAAATAAATATATATTTATTTTCGACGACTCTTTATAACTCGCAAAACATGTTTACCACATTTTAACGAACACCATTTACAAGGTAATGAAACTCGAGAACTTATATAAAATAAATATAATTACTTATATTTATTTCAAAAACCTAAAACTCGGAAATCTTTTATGAAATAAATATAATTATTTATATTTATTTAAAACGTCTAGTTTTTGACCATTATGTAAAACAAATACAATTATTTCAATTTATTTCCGGATAACTTTATAAAATAAATATAATTATATATATTTATATTTATTGCAAACAAACCAAATACGACACGATACCGTATGATCGTAGTAAATAACATTATACGAGTTATTTCGTTAACAAACAAACTGGAGTCGATTATAACAAACGAACAACTATATAAATTATTTCGATAATTATCTACAGGACGCGAGACTACTATCGCGACTACGCAACGTTTATGTATGTATGCAAATATGTATATATATATATATGTATATATATATGTATATGTATATATATAGTTATATTTACATAGGTTTACCAACGTACATGACGACTATTTGGAAACCGTACATAACTTATTACATGTTTACCGCATGTGTTATTTTTATACAAACACCTTTTACGTACACGCGCGACCTCTCGAGATGACTAATACGATTCCGTATACATATAGATATATATATGTATATTCTAAACCCTTGGAAACTAAGTGTATCCAAAACTTAGTGTTTATCACCAACTATATAAATGGAACTTAACAAGTATATCTTATTCGTTTACATCAAGTTAACATCTCCCATCGAATCATTCGGTTAGCGATTCAGTAGAGAGCTCGGTGACACGTAGTTAGCTACATATTAATAGAAACTTATAAGTTTATTCCTTGATATGAATGTTATAGATTGCATGCTAGCGAGTTTACTTTTTGAAAACGACATTTTGGACCATATTATGCTAGCTTTACACTAGATATTAATGTGAGTTCATAACCTCCACTTTTTACAGTTTTACATTTTTATAAATGTTTTTGGGGGTGGAAAGACATGTAAGTTTTGCAAAAGTACACAATAATTCGATGAACGGAATCTACATGTAAACCATGTCGCAAACGAATTTCAACTAACACAATGGTTTATGAAAGGTTTACGCTAAACATACTGGTTTTTACAAAACATACGCTTTTTTGAGACATGCATGAGTTCCATGACTAGTGACGAGATTGTCCTAGCTACAATTAGGGACTGGATTATCCTACATCTAAACATAGGGATTGGTTTGCCCTATATCTAAACATAGGACTGGATTGTTCTTCATACAACTAATGAGACTAGGTTGTCCTACATACAAACACAGGGACTAGGTTGTCCTCTACTCAACTATAAGGGTCGTACAGTACTCAAAACTGTACAGTGAAGTCCTTGCTACATAACAAAATTATAACCGTCTGCTAGTCTACCATCTTGAGTAAATGGTTTGGTGAGGCACTCTCTAGCACGGGGTTGGTTATAGGTTCATGCGAGCATGTTGTCTTTGTGGTATGTGGACATTGCTGTCGGATTTCGTCCCGCAACTAGAATAAGATCGCTTCGGGGGTCACTGTGATGTACGGTTAAAAAAGTTTTACAAGTACAAAGTTTTCAAACAACATGCTGAAAAATGGTTTTATTATGTTTTCTCAACATTATTTAAGCAGGTTATCGAAAAGATTTATTTCAAACAAACTATGAACTTGCCAACTTTATGTTGATTTTTCGCATGTACTTTCTCAGGTTACATTTTCAAATTACAGCACAGTTGAAATAGGAGAACCCATGGGGATTCGAGTGCTTAGCGGGCGTTCACTTTCTAGATGTCTTAGAATTCTATACTTCAGCTGTTCAATGAAGATACCAGTCAGATCACTCCGACTCTAATTTTACAGGGTGTGACAGATTGGTATCAGCGCTATAGGTTTTAGCGAATTAGGAATATGTGGAGATACTAGGCTCTAGCCTCACTTTCCTTTGGGGACATTAGATCATTAAGACTTTGAATACATAAAGAACGCCCAAGACTCGAATATATCCAACCGTTTCCGAAACATGAGTCAACGTTTTGGTTTTAAGCATACGCTAGTGTTGTGTTTTATTCACGGTACACAAAACAATTACATTCAGTAAGCAAAAGTTTGAGATTTTTGGTAATACGCATTTAAGACCTCTGGAAAACTTATGTCGAAATCCATTAAAGGTCATTACGTACGAGCTCTGACTATTAACTTAGGGAAATGCCATTTTCTATATTGTCCATGCTATTTTATTTACCCGAGTAGGTAACCTACGCATAACAGAATAATGGTGTGCAAATATACATGAAACTCAACTGATACATCACCGATTGTTGAAATACATCTCATACGAATTTCGAGGCAAGGCCTTTGAGAAAACACGATTGAGCACTACAACAACGATGCTAATCCCGTCAGCGGGATAATTACCGACTAGAATGCGGCAATTTGTCATGTGATCCTACAAGCGATATGAATCACGTTGAGGTACGTCCAAACGAGATTGCACAACAATCGGTACTTAGTCTAACGAAAAACACAATTATTGACATCACAAAGAAGTCACATGTATCCGCATCTCCCTACTTCATTAATGGCGATTACGCCGTGTTCGACATTCCATGGTAATGTCCTAACAACAAGTCATCACGGGAAATTCTAGATAAAGTCCTCAAATTTCTTTTATTGAAATTCTAACTTTTCCATATAGTGAGTAGGTTTTCACACCACTACTCCTCCTAATGGTCGTTGTATCACGAGAATTTCTTTCATGTTAGTGAACACCCATTTGTATCTTTTCTTGACAAATCCATATGTTACGCATGCATTGTTTGTTACACATGTGGTTAGCTTGATTCGTGGAGGCCATTAGGCACTTCACATCGAAGGGTTGTTATGTCCATAGTTCAGATGTTATTGCGCAATATCCAATTATTGCATTATGATCTGGATGACCTGTATTATTGTAAGTATTGACTCCTTGCTATCGAGTCAACGAAATTCCTGAAACTCCTTTTCTCTTCAAGTTACATACATGGTGTTTTTTGTTGTAACCATGTTAAAAATTTCTTGTCGACACATGTATTCATTGTTGGATTGTGCCTAAACCAAGTTCAATTGTTTGAACTTGCTTACTACATATATACATACATATATATATATATATATATATATATATATTGAATTCAAGGTTCCACATGATGCATTGAGGTCATCATAATCAAAGTAATCTTAACAAGCACTTCATTTGTTTCGAACCATAGTAGGACATTTTGGTCTTCACCTCCATTAAACCGTTTGTTGGTTACGACACCTTTGGCGGCGTTTTCACTAATTTGAAACTTGGACTAACCTCGTTTGCACACCTCATGTACGGACTTAATTATTTATTTGTTTATTATTTTGAATCCAACTTGTTAGATTAATACGATTGTGTGTTAAGATAATGGTACACAAATTCATGTTGTATTCCGGTGTACCCATTAACGGTTCTTTCATCATCGGTCGAAAAGTTTGTGATATTTATAGTTCTTCCACTATTAACCGAAAATTATAATTATTTGTTCTTTCGTCTTCAATTGAAAGTCCTATGGGATTTATTTGGAACAAATGTTTAGATTTACTTCATTGAACCTTTCTTCTGATTCCAAACACGATTAAGTTGTTTGGTCACTGCTATTATTGAATTATTTTGATCATTACGTCACCTTGTGGTGTTAGTATGAACATGTAGCTTGGGCTAATCACGATCGTATATTTCATGCAAAACCATATATGCTTTTTTGCTTGACTCATCCTTGAAATGGTCTTAATGCAACTATGTATTAAGACGATGATACACTAAATTCTGTTGTATTTCGGTGTATCATTGAAATTCAATAATGTCAACACACTGATTTTTATTCATGTTATGGTTCGATAGTTGACAAATCATTTTCGTACACTTATGCATTTAAGCTTGTTGATTCTAAAAGTGATTTGTAGATTGCGAACATTCATTTGGACATCTATTGGTTATAACCACTCTCTTGTTTGACTCATGTAAACTTAGTCACACTGGTGATTGTGTCATTACATCTCGTTCACTTGGCATCATTTCAAAAAAACAAATTCAATTGAACCGTTGGGTTCTTATTGTTGTAGTATGTCATTGTATACACATAATTCGCACCAGTCTTGATGCAATTACATCGTCATTTACCTTGGTATTATTCGTATTTATCTACTCATGACATAACTCTAAAATGACAACGTAGTCTAAATTTCGAGGACGATATTTCTTTAACAGGGGGAGAATTCGACAACTGGTAATTTCTTTAACAGGACGATTTTACACAATATTAACGCAATCGATGAACGAACGCGTCAAACAACTACTCCGGACACTATTTTACATATTAATGATCCTAAAATGACATTTTACGACATTACATGTAGTTCGGGTTCGAAAACGGGCCTCGAAAATGCTATTGGGCAACACAAACAATTTGAGACGAGCTAACGGGCCTTGGTCCCAACCCACCTAAACCCTAGTATATATACCCTCTTATAACTAAAACCCTTCATTCCCTCCTCCAAATCCTATCCGAACACACCCATCTCTTTCTCTCTCTCTGGTGATGGGAGACCGGACTCCGGCCGGCAACGTCGCAGCGGAACCGGCGGTGCTTCGTCGACCGCGAACGGTGGCGATGGTGATGGTTTTTCACGGCGGAACCAAGGTGTACCCCCTAAATCGAACCTCCCGAACTCATTTCCGGCGTTAGATTCCAGTTTGAAGCGCGGAAGTGGTGATTTTGAAGTACTACAACCGCGAATCCAAGAGTTTCACTCTGGTAAAACCCCGCTAGCCTCTCTTCTTTTTTTAGATCTTGTAGATCCTCGTTATTTTCGGCTAGTGCTGGTTGTTTCAGGAGTGAAGAAAAACATGTAATATTTGTTTTTTTTGTAAAAAAAATTAGAGAATGTAAATTATATGTTATTGAACGTTATGTAACAAAAAAAAAAAACAAAAAACGCCGAAGTGATTTTTTATAAAAATTCAGTTTATATACATATTTTATATATATGCTAAAAGCTGAATTTTTAAATTTTTTATAAAAAAAATCTCTTCGTTACGTTTTGTTTTTTTTGTTACAAAACATTTGATAACATGTTATACATATATATATATATATATATATATATATATAGATATGTGGTAAGTAGGGTATCGAATACAAAGGAGTCTAATGGAAAGCAATTAAGTATCAAAATTACTAGCAAAAAATTTAAAATATCTTGGTTTGATTGTTTGGATTAAACTAAAAGTTACTAAGAAAACGAGTTTGTAATAATAAGAGACAACAATGGTTCCTCCGGGTGTCAAGTAAACTTCAATTACGTGTTTGATTGTTACAAGCACATAGACTGATTGCATAATTTGTTTAATTGATTGTGATTACCAAAATACTACTTACTTCGATTAAAGACAATGGAAGGTTATCATATGAATTATCAATTGAAGTTACTAAACATAACCTTTAATAAATGTATCCCAATTACTAGAAATCTCAGGAATTGGATGAGTTTGAATTAAGAATTAAAGCAAAATCCATTATTTACAAATCAATCAAACAAATCAAATGGTAAAATCATCAAATGCTTAGATTACCAAGTTCTAACAAATGTTCAAACACATAAAATCAGTTCACTCACAAGAATCCTCCACCCGGAAGAAACCACTAGGAAATTAGCCGCACATCTCGGTTGATTGATCTTCACACACTTGAGAAAAGGTTGAATTCATCTTCGATAATGTTGAATGGAAGGAAAATATGATAATTGCATGTGAAAAGTGCCTAAAGGTAGGTCCTTTGATCCCCAAATTCATCCCAAAGATGAATAATAATGATTAGTGTTAAAGAAAACCCTTTTTAAGCTCAAAAGTCAAACCACATGTCTTTTTCCGTAAACCACTGTAACTTACGGTCTAACCACCGTAAGTTACGATTCAAGGTTGTTGATTCATTTGTTTTTGCTAGACCGTAGCCTATGATCTCTAACTGTAGCTTACGACCGGTGTTAGCTTCCCTTTTTCCTTCACATTTCAACTTTCCTCAAATGACCCAATAGCCCCCGGACTTCATTCCTTCACGTTTTTTGGACTTCCAAACTATTTTCTGGCCCGAAACAAATCCTGAATAGTGCAATATACCTTGATCATGATCCATGATTGTTCCACTTCATTTCTAGCTACTCTAAGTTCATCGATTTAAGTGATTAACCTGCAAAAACCACAATTTCTCGTAATATCACATTCAAAGCATATAATCACTTAAAACTTAACAAAACACATAAGATGAGAACATTAACGCTCGAGTTTTACCCTCTCCCTCACATTCGCACACTTAACCTTGCTTGTTCTCAAGCAACCATCACAAACACTACTCACCTTATTAATAAATCATCTTCTAAATTCCTTACCGATTTACAATTAAAGGTCCCACGCCATACCCATCCCATAGCTTAACACGATCGAGGTTGACAATTTGACAAGTATGTGATGCACATTTAAAACAACTTAAGACTTGCCTAACTAAAACTAACATGCTTATGATACTACACACATGCCAACGCACCCCTCACAATTAACTCTCCTCTCGGTTGTATCCAGACTGGCGTGTAATGTGCTAATATATATATCACTCAAAACCAGAATGAAACTCTGTACTCATATGCGTGTATAACAATCACACCTCCACCGTAACAAATAGCAAACACATATCAAAAGGACTTTTGGGTTTTGGGTTTGGTAAAGGTAAGAATTCTTTTGGTTTTTCATGTGTGTGGCTAACAGAGAAAACAAACCAAATCGTGACAACTTTTATTCACAATGAACAATACATTACTAACATATATTTTTTCTCAGCCGCTTATTTTGGTCGTCTAACCCATATATTTGGCTGCATTTTCTGCTTTCTTCTTTTTCTCTCTCTTTTTTTTTTCAGACTACAAAAATATAAACACACATTGTCATTCATGGTTACTAAGGTGGTCGAAGAACAAATAAGGATATAACAATTAAGGGATCCTAATGCCTTTATCATCTATGTGCATATGCTAAACCATAGTCTCAGCATGTATCAAACTACACAAGTTCTAACACAGAGCAACACATGGCCTACACTTAGCAATTGAATATTCATTGGAAATCACACAAACAATTCTAATAGGCTCAAGCATCTCACAAAACGAAAGGAATAAGGGCGACCGACGTGTAGCATGTGTTACCCCTAGTTAGGCACGTCTTTTCAATTCCTCTATAAAGCACCTGTCAGATATACTCTCGTGAAACTTAAAGGGACAACCATGACTAGGGACCTAGGTTAGCTTCATATAAGTAGGAAATCATTACCAATGGAAAATTTTGATTTTCATGTAGTTCAAGCATACTTGAGATAATTTTTTTTGAAATTCTCATTTTTTCACTTTTTCAACCGCTTTCAACCCTTCAAGCATTTTCAATCACCAATCCCCTCAGGTTACCACATCCCCACACTAGGGATACACTGTCTCGAATGTATGGTGCTTTTAAGAAACCAACCCGAGTACCACCAAATATCAACCTATGAGCAACCAATAACCCAACCACAGAAAACACAAATAAACACTCCCGACACAAATGAATTACACCACCAAACAAACAAAAATAAAAAGCGTCTAAATAAACGAAAGTACAAAGATGAAGCACGTGGACCAGATCAATACAGCGGGATGAGTGAGTGCTTCATTGATAAGATGGACCCGATGGTCGACCATAGTAGCCTCCAAGGTGCTCACAAAATCCACTCATATAAAAAATATCCGCCAGCCCTTCTACTGTTGGCTTTCCTTGCTGCTACGGCTGCTGCTCCTGGTGGTGGTGGGATGGGTACTCATACGGAAGCGACTCGTAAGGGAAGGAACTCTGATAATGTGGTGCCATTTACTCGGAAGGCACCCTCATTGACCCGTGGACCTGTGGCATCAGATGTCTCGACATGCCAGGCTGGTAGGAGGTGCTTGAATGTAATCCACGTAAGGTGGATTTTCTACATACGATACCCCCTGATAGTAGTCCATATGCCTACTTGTTTGGTTCTCATCGTAAGCCCGCAAGTTGAGCACCATCTGCTTATTCAAATGCTCATCTGGTCGAGTCGGGTCATATGCTCCATTAGTTCCCAATGTTGACACTCTCTATCCGCGTCCTGGCGTGTGCTTTGATCATATATGGACCTCCAAAACATTTCCCAACTATCATAATCCGGTGGTCTACCACTTTCTACCCTCGCTTGCATCATCGAACACACCCCATTAATACCCAGTGTGTCTTGGCTCCTCAGCCAGTCTGCTAGATCCCTCACCAGTGATAACCCCGACTTCTCTCTTCCTACTCATTAACTCCTCAGTACTTGTATCCAAGTATCCATCTCTCTCTGTTGTGGTGCTTCTTGACCCCACTAAAGCACCTTTACCTTTGCACCGTCCTCGTATTTAATCTTATGCCATTTCTTGGTTTTCACATACGATATCCGATCACTTTTACACATTTCCACGATGAAGAACACAATATGTGTCTTGTTGAAGGCGTATTCATTGGGCGACAGAGCGCTTTGCTTTTCCAATAAATCACTTAACAATCGAGCATGGGGATCACCTTGTTAAGTTTCATATTCCTGCTCTACCATACGTGTATTGTGACCAACTGTCTCCCAACCGGGGAGCCACTTTTGAAATCACGAAACTAAGAAGCACCCGCAACAACGGCTTCAAATTGTCCCTTTTCATCTCAATCCCCTTTTCTAATATGAATAGTTCCGAAAGCACAACGTTTTCCTCATATATTTTCTTTGATGCATTGACATAATCATTCTCGTCGACCCACTTGTAGAAGTTATCCGACTTTGAATCGAACTTGGCTAATTATCTCAAGGTGGCTAAGGACAACGTAGCCGGCTTCCGTTTACCATTCCTGTCAGACTAACAATCTTTGGCGGGTAGTTTCGAACATTCTTCTTAAGTGTACTAAGCCACTCCATGATACTCTTGACATAAACCTCTCCCTTCTCATTACCTCTAAGATCAATCACTACCTCCCAACCAAGCGTAATGAACTTTTCATAAAAACCTAGTGCTTTAAAGTCTGGTCTGTAAACTGTCCTCTTAAAACACATATTTTCTTTGACTGAATAATCATCCCCCATCTTCTCGTAGAACAACTGCGCTTGATACTCTTCTTTTTGCTTGTTAAGGGGTCCCTTTCCCCAAACTGCTCTGTACGAGAAGTCACCATGAGCATGTTGAACATCCTCCATAAGCTCATCATGAATAGTTACCCTCATTAGGAAGCTTTGTGGCTATGGAGGTTTGAGGGTTTAGAAAGGGACGATGAAGATGTAGATGGACTTGTGGTGACAAGAGGTTAGAAGATCTGCATATGTGGGTGGAACTTGGATAACAACCAGATAAAATCAGTGTTTCTAAACAATCCGGGTCATCCACTTACCCAACCAAAGCACCCATATCGCCCAAACACCAGCTGTAGGTTAATGTCACAGTCCGTAGCTTACGGTGCCCATTTGCTGTTTGTGCCAGAGAAACTCAACCGTAACCTATGGTATAAGACCGTAAGTTACGGTTGAGTTTATGTTGATTGAATCACTAACCTCAGGCCGTAACCTACGGCCTCCAACGTAGGTTACGGTCCACTATGCAATTTTTTTGAAATAACAGTTCAAAAGATTAGTGTTACGAGAATTTTATTTATTTTCAATTCACTCTCCCTCTCCACCCCCTTTAAGAATTCGTGTCTTCCTCGACAGTCAGTTTAGTTCTAAGAACTTACTTGGGTGTCTTCAAACTTTCCCACACATGCTCGATACAGTGAGTGTACTTCTGGAATCCTTTCAAACCATTAACACACAACGAACAAAAAAAAAACACAAAAAAAAAAACAAAATAAACATATGTTCCGAATTCCGGGTTGCCTCTTGGTAGCGCTAAGTTTTAGTCTTCAACTGGACTTCCCGTGACCCTCAGTCGGTCGTATACTCCGGTGAGCTTACACGGAAATTCACCTCATACGTTCATTTTGTGTTGTGATCATCATCGTCAAATTACGGCTTCAATCAGTGCCCATTCACTACTCGACTCTTGTGATCCTTCAGATCTTCAATCTCAACGTCTCTAAGCTTTCCCATCCTTATGATGACAAATGGACCCATCCACTTGCTTTTCAACTTGCTTCCCTAGGAAAAATTTAAGATGCGAATTAAATAACCATACCTTTTGGCCCACTACGAAAACTTGAAGCCTCAATTTTGCGTCATGCACTACTTTCATCTTGTCCTTATACGCAGCTGCACTATCATACGCCTTGTTGTGTAACCCCATAAGTTGATATAACTTCAACTACCTGTGTGCACCTACATTAGTATAATTTGTGTTAACCTTTATAACCGCCCAAAGTGCACTGTGTGCAATTTCCATTGGTAAGTGACAACCCTTACCATACACAAATCTTTAGGGTGTAGTGCCAATCAGAGTTTTAAATGTGGTGCGAGAATTTGGTTGATCAATCCTTGCAGTCGGCTCGCACAGTTTTTTGCAAAATCTCTTATATCTACCTATTCGACACTTCAACCTATCCACTGGTATGTGGATGATATGGTGTTGCGATTCGGTGGTCCACACCGTACGATTTGAGGAGTTTGCCAAAGTGAAAGTTTTTTAAATGGGATCCCCCGTCACTGATGATCACACGGGGAATTCCAAACCTTGAAAATATATTTGATTGGACAAACATACATACAACCAAATGGTTGTTGGTCCTAGTGGCAATTGCTTTGACCCATTTTGAAACATAATCAACTGCCACTAGGATATACTAGTTACCACATGAATTGGGGAACAGGCCCATGAAATCAATGCCCCATACATCAAAAACATCTACAACCAAAATTGGTTGCATGGGCATCTCGTTCCTCTTAGAAATTCCCCCCATCTTTTGACAATTGACACAGTGTTTAGTAAACTCAAAGGCATCTTTAAACAAAGTCAGCCAATACAGTCCACATTCAAGAACCCGATGATCCGTCTTTTAACCACTAAAATGGCCATCGCACACTGATGCGTGAGTGTGTTCTTACACTTCCAATAATTCCATCTATGGGACACATCTCCTAATGATCTGTTTTGCTCCGATCTTGAACAAGTCTTGCTCATCCCATATGTATTGCTTAACCTGAATCAGGAACTACTACTTCCTTTTCTTGTTCCAAGCTTCGGGAATGTATTGAAACCAAGTAATTAGCAAAATTAGTATACCAAGGTGCAATGTTAACAGACATAATGTATTCATCTGGGAAGTGTTCATTGATCTCAGGAGTGATGTCCTCTACTTCCGAAGGCAGTCAGGGTAAGTGATCAGCTACTACGTTTTCACACCCCTTTTTGTCTCTGCTTTCCAAATTGAACTCTTGCAACAACAGGATCCACCGAATCAGCCTCGATTTAGCATCTTTCTTCTCCATCAAGTATTTCACTTCACTATGATCAGAGTAAACAATTACTTTACTACCCCAGATATAAGACCGGAATATGTCTAATGCATAAACAACGACTAGCAACTCTTTCTGTGTTGTTGTGTAATTCAATTGTGCATCGGAGAGAGTTTTGCTTGCATCTAGATAACAACTGGTTTCTTATCTACTCTTTGACCTAGTACAACCCCGATAAAAAAGTCACTTGCATCACACATTATTTCAAAAGGCATTGTCCAATCGGGTGATTGCAAGATTGGGGCTTGTACTAGTTGTTCCTATAACACATTAGAAAGCTTTGACACATTCATCATTAAATTCAAACGGAACATCTTTCAAAAGTAAGTTACATAAAGGTTAGGTTATGATGCTAAAACCTTTAATAAACCTACGATAAAACCCGGCGTGTCCTAAGAAGGAACAAACGCCTTTGACATTAGTAAGGGGAGGTAACGTTGAAATACTTTGATTTTTGCCCCATCAACCTCAATCCCCTTACTTAATACCACTTGCCCCAGCACGATGCCCTCTTGAACCATGAAATGGCTCTTCTCCCAACATAACACCAAATTAGATTCCACGCAACGTTTTAATACCTTAGATAATTCAACTAGACATGTATCAAATGACGACCCAAATACCGAAAAATCTTCCATGAAAATTTATAAGGCGTCCCCGACCATTCTAAAAAGATACTCATCATGCACCTCTGAAAGGTAGCCGGGATGTTGCACAGCCCAAATGGCATTCGCCTGAATGCGAAAGTACCATATGGGCATGTGAATGTGGTCCTTTCTTGGTCATCGGGGTGGATAACTATCTGATTATACCCCGAGTAGCCATCTAGAAAGCAATAAAACTTCTAACTTGATAATTTCTCGACAATCTGATCAATAAAAGGTAAAGGAAAGTGATCCTTTGACGTGACAGCGTTCAGCTTTCTATAATCAGCATACACACGCCACTCAGTTACCGGCTGGGTGGCTATTTGCACACCATTCTCACCTTTAGCAATCTGAATGCCTGCTTTTTTTTGGCACCGTCTATGTTATGCTCACCCACACGCTGTCTGAAATGGGATATATAGTCCCAGCATCCAACCACTTGATCACCTCCTTCTTCACAACCTCGCGCATGTTCGAATTCAACCGTCTCTATGTGTCCGGCGCGGGATTCGCATCTGCATCAATAATAATTCTATGCATAACAATGGAGGGAATAATACCTTTCAAATATGTGAGTGTCCATCCGATTGCTGCACGCTGATCTTTCAGCACCCTCAGTAGTGTTATCTATTGCTCCTCTTCTAGATTAGTTGCAATGATAACTGGGAGAGTCTGATCTTCGCCTAGGAATGCATATTTCAAGTGCTTTGGCAGCTCTTTCAACTCCACCTTTAGTTGGCTGATCAGTGATGGCTTTAATCCTGAAGAGATTTCAGCCAGAAGACTCCCCGTTAGATGAGTCCATGGAGGCCTTCTATCCCGCACTACCATTGCCTCTAAGCTTTGTACTTCCTCTTCCAACTCATGATTGTGTTCATATTTAGACCTTTCACAGATCGGTGGTTTCATCCTCAAGATGATGATGGCAACCATCAATAATATCTGCAATGAAACACTCATCACTCATTAGAGAGTTAGTAACATTCGAAAACACATTTAGACGGACCTTTCTATTGCCAAAAGTCATATCGACAATTCTAGAACGACAGTCGATCAATGAATGTGCCGTGGCTAAGAAAGGTAGGCCGAAAATCACATTTGGTTGCTTGATTTGGTTAGATGAGACATAATCAAGCACAAAATGTATATCAGATAGTAGAACTCTTCCACCTTTACAATCACATAACAAACAATCTCCCTAGGAAGCGTAAGGGTCAAATCAGCTAACACCACAGTGGTGTCAGCTTGACGCTGTGGACCAAAGTCATATTGGTGGTACCAGCTTTCCGGGAGGAAGCTCACGCTAGCCCCAAGATCCAGCAATGCCCTATTCATTTTAAAATCACCCTCTTGAATGGGTATTAAGGGTGTTCCTGGGTCTGACAACTTGGGTGGAAGTACCTTAGTCAAAACGACACTGACTGGCTCAGTTAAGTAAATCTTTTTAGGAACTTTGTGTTGCCATTTTTGGGTACACATATCTTTCAAGTATTTGGCATAAGCCGGAACTGCTTAATTGCGTCAATTAAAGGTAAATTGATTTTAACCTGTTTAAACACCTCCCATATTTCCTCCTATTGATGTCCTCGTTTATTAATTATCCCTTTATTAGCAAGATTTTTCAAAGCTTTGGGGAATGGAGGTTGAATTTGTTCCCCTTCTTTAGATTAACATTTTCAATAGTGTTATTAGGGGTTTCAACGTTGACATCTTCATTAGTTTTAATAGGTTTAGGTCCCGACTCATCCTCACTCTCATCCACATCCTCCACCACACCTTCTACAAATAGTGGTGGAGAGTTGACCTTACTATAAATTTTACCACTTCGAATAGTACTTACCTGGCCAACTTGGTTGTTCTTCAGCTTCTAATGAGAGGGATTCATCTTTGTGTCGTTGGGCAGTCTTCCATTATGTTGCTTTAGCTCTGCCAGCTCAGTCGCTAATTACCCTATTTGCGTTGTCATAGACTAAATAACTTTATCGCGCACTTCGTCATTTTGAGCTCTTGTATCGTCCATTTGGTTCCTCTTTGTATCTCATTCTACATCACCTTCAATATTTCCATCGTCTCATTTCCCCCCACTAGACCTAGAGGATCTAGATGATCCTCCTTGATTATTCTAGTATTTCCCTTGATATCCCCCAGTGTTATCCCCTTGGTAATTGTTTTGGTAACAGATTGATTGAAGTTCATTTGACCACTAGACTGATTGTTTCCTTGGAATCCCGGATTGATTAGAATACTCCAATTCCTATAGCTAAAGTTCAGATGATTTTAGAGCCTCGGGTGGTAGGTAGTAGAGTTCATGTTGAAGTTCCTAGCACCGCCACCACTACCTTGCACAAAATTAACGTCGTGAAACCCACCAACAATACTGTGGCACTAGTCGGCTATATGCCCCAAATCTCCACAATGCCCAACATATTGGCATCTGTACTCCAACCTTGGGTGTGTTCTCTAATACTCTTATCACTGCCTGATGACCTCTTCTTGAAGATTGTGCTTCATTCTTGGGCGTACTTGCCATCTTCTCCAAATAGTCACAATCCACATGCTCGTAGTTTCTACCAAATGTGCCATTTGATATTTAACTGAGATCCCATACATCCTTTTGTGTTAGCCCCTGATGAAATGCATTGAGTAATTCCCATATTTGTATACCTTGATGTGGGCAATTCTTCAGCAACATCTTGAAACAGTTGAAGGATTGATGAAATAGCTCACCGAGTTGTAGCTGAAAGTTCCCGATATCCTTTCGAGCATCTTTGGTTCTTTGCGGCATATAAAATTCATCAAGAAACAACTGTTACATCTTGGGCTAAGTAAAGATAGGAGCCAAAGGTAGGGAATGAAACCATTGTTGTGCCTTGTCTTCTAAAGTGAATTGGAATAACACCAACTTCACGTCATCCGATTTAAATCCTTGACCCCCAATCGTGTTACAACGAGCATCATAAGTAGTAATATGCAAATACAATACTACGGTCACCAAACCATGATACTTAGGTAAACTTTGGATCGATTAAGCTCTTAACTCAAATAAACGACCTCATAGTTGAGGTATTACAACCGGTGATGGGTTGTTAGCAATTGCAGGTTTAAAGTGACTTTCAACCCCCCACACTGGTCCTCCATCAAATTGTCTAGGAATGCCTTCGAAGTTGTTGACCGGTTGGGAGATGTTCCGTGGATGTATCGACATTTGTTGTACCGGTGGCGGTATAGGAATGTTTATGGGTCTTACAGTAACCGGCTGTTGGTTAATCAGATTGGGTTGGTGAACATGTTGTTGATACCCGGATATACCCAGGTTCCTTCTTCTTCAAATCCAAACCCCGTGTTGATTCCTTCATAATTGCCTAAAGGCATGACTTGTCTCTCACCTTGATTCCCGTAATTGTCATATTCATCATAACCGTCTCCAAATTTCCCTGAACTATTCCCTTGATTGAACATCGAAGTTTATAATGAATACTTTTGTTGCTGAGCTGGTTGGTAATGGGAAGGTTGGGTTGGTAGATGAATTGAGGTTGATGAATTAATGGGTCGAGTTTGACTTGGTGGGATGGTGTTATCATTGGCAATAATCCTCACGTACGGTGATGAGTGTTGGATATTAGATGTTTGGGTGAATGACGAGTGTTGGAAAGATGATGATTGATTTGAGAATGGTAGTAAATTGTCTAGATTGGGGAATGGTGGTAGTGGCATTGGTGGAATTTGAGTGGTAGGAGGTTGAGTGGATTATGGTGGTGTTTCAGATGGTGTAGTGGTGTTCGGTGAAGGTTGAGTGGGAGTTAGAGAGAATTGAGTTTGTTGAAGTGGGTTTGTAGCTTGCTTGTCTATATTTCCCAAGTCTCCATCACTTTGATTGTGTTACTGGAGATTGCAGTACTTTATTCTCTCGATGTATGACTCAGGTTTGCCTAACTGTTCTTTCAATTTCCGGATCAAAAACTAATGGAGATGATTATCGGAGTTCCTCGTATGATGCATACACGTAGGAATTCACTTTCACAAACACAAACAAGAAACCCCGCGTAATTCTGAACAAAACGGAATAAACTCCATTTTTGAATTTTTAACTATTTTCTAAAATATACTTAAACAAATCACTTTGTGCATGACTCCTCGGCAGCGACGCCATTTTGATGACTGTCGTGAATGTCATGAAAAAAACCTAAATAGCTAGATAACGAGGGTAAGCAGGGTATCAAATCCAAAGGAGTCTAGTGGAAAATGTTATGAATTAAGTATCAAAACTACTTGCAAAAATGTAAAATATGTTGGTTTGATTGTTTGGATTAAACTAAATGTTACTAAGAAAACGAGTTTGTAATAATAAGAGAAAACAATGGTTCCTCCGGATGATAGATTCAAAGTAAACTTCAATTACGTGTTTGATTGTTACAAGCACATAGACATGATTGCGTAATTCGTTTAATTGATTGTTATTATCCAAAGACTACTTACTTCGATTACAGACAATGGAAGGTTATCATAGGAATTATCAATTGAAATTACTAACCATAACCCTTATCAAATGTATCCCAATTACGAGAAATCTCGAAATTGAATGAGTTTGAATTAAGAATTAAAGCAAAATCAATTGTTTACAAATCAATCAAATGGTAAAAAGTATCGAATGCTTAGATTACGAAGTTCTAACACAAGTTCAGACACATAAAATCAGTTCACTCACAATAATCCTACACCCGAAGGAAACCACTAGGAAATTAGCCACTCATCTTGGTTGATGGATCTTCACACACTTGAGAAACGGTTTAATTCATATTCGATAAGGTTGAATGGATGGAAAGTATGATCATTGCAGGTGAAAAGTGCCCAAAGTTAGGTCCTTTGATCCCCAAATTCATCCTAAAGATGAATAATAATGATTAGGGTTATAGAAAATCCTTTTAGACCTCAAAAAGTCAAACCACGCGTCTTTTCCGTAAACCACCGAAACCTACATTCTAACCACCGTAAGTTACGGTTCAAAGTTGTTGATTCATTTGTTTTCGCTGGGCCGTAGCCTACAGTCTCCAACTGTAGGTTACGGTGGAGACTTGCTGGTGAAATTGTTGATGATAGCCCTGGCCATAAGGTACTCTAAGACCACCGTAGCTTATGCCGCATTTTAGCTTCCCTTTTCCTTTCACAATTCAACTTTCCTCAAATGACCCAATAGCCCCTGGACTTCATTCCTTCACATTTCTTGCACTTCCAAACTATTTTCCTGCCTGAAACGAATCCCGAATAGTGCAATATACCTTGATCATCATCCATGATTGTTCCGCTACGTCTCTAGCTACTCTAACTTCACCAATTTAAGCGATTAACCTACAAAACCACAATTTCTCGTAGTTATCACATTCAAAGCATATAATCACTTAAAACGCAACAAAACACATAAGATAAGAACATTAATGCTTGGGTTTCACCCTCTCCATCACCTTACATCTAAACATAGGGATTTGGTTGCCCAACATCTAAACATAGGGCTGGATTGTTCTACATACAACTAATGGGACTAGGTTGTCCTACATCTAAACACAAGGACTAGGTTGTCCTCTACTCAACTATAAGGGTCGCTACATAACAGAAGTATAACCGCCTGCTAGTCTGCCATCTTGAGTAAACGGTTTGGCAACACACTCTCTAGCACAGGATTGGCTATAGGCTTATGTGGGCATGTTGTCTTTGTCGTACGCTACGTTGACGATTAAACAAGTTTTACAAGTACCAAGTTTTCAAATGACATGTCAAAAAATGGTTTGATTACGTTTTCTCATCGTTATTTAAGTTGGTTATCAAAAAGATTTATTTTTAATCTTTTTCAAACAAACTATTAACTCGCCAACTTTATGTTGATTTTTCGCATGTACTTTTTGAGATTACATTTTTAAAATAGGCACGGTTGGAATAGGAGAACCCATGGAGATTCGAGTACTTAGCGGGCGTTCACTTTCTGGATGTCTTAGCATTTTATACTTCCGCTATGCAATGAAAATAACAGTCAGATCACTCCAACTCTGATTTTACAGGGTGTGACACAAGTACCGTAATTGCATTGTATATTTTGTGGCAATGAGTGAGCACCTTTGTTCTTGAGAATTGACAAGATATAATTAAATTCTATGTGATCAACTTTGTTCTAGAGTTAGATTCTGCAAGCAACCATGTGTTTTATATATATATATACTATATACTATATTATAATGCATGAGGGAGGGACATTTTACCTTAAAAATTAAGAACTTTTTCCTTCTTAATTTATAAATTCATCCCTAAAATAAGGGTTAATTAGTCTTTTAAACAACAATTATATTTTATCCATCCCCCATCTTATTACACTTAAATCTCTATGTTTTAACATAATTATGGGTAATTATTTACACTTCCCCTTCCACAATAAACTTGTAATTCTTTTACGTATTCTTGCCATATCTTATAAGCTATAATGTTAAAACAAATCTAAAAGTACCGTTATGACCTTCTCATTTTTGTTTGATAGTTGTCTTGTTTGTATTAACGTGCAGATTAAAGGGTACAAGTAGATGACGCCTTAGTGTATAAATAATTAGACCCCAAAGTACTAAGTCATTATACCAGAATGTTAAATAGCTACAAAATGTCAAGTGACTAAATACCGTTAATTTAATCCTCTCATCTGGATTACACTTTAATCTCCCATCTTTTATAAAATTATAGATAATTATTTAATATTTACACTTTACCCCCTTATAAAAAACTAACCCCCCATTTTTAAAAGGTCATAACTTTTTGGTACATTAATAATTTTTTAAATTACACCACATAAACAAGTATTTTATTCTCTTTAATTTGAGTACATAATTACTATAGTTATTTTAATTACCAAAAATTGATATGTTACATGATTAAGAGTGTCCAAGGGTGAGTAATAACTGAATCGTTAACCGAAATCGAACCAAAATCAACCAAAAACTGAATTAACTAAAAACTGATTAACTAAAACCGAATTTTATGTGTTTCATGTATTTCATATTTCTAACCCCATTTTATGTGTTTATACCTCCATTTCATGTAGATATACATCCATTTCATGTATTTCTAATAAAAAAATTTAGTCCAAGTTTGGTTTTGGCTATTAACCGAAATTAAATGAATAAACCAAAACCATCAATTTAACTAACTGAATAACCAAAACGGTTAACTAAAAATGGATTGGTTAATATAATAGACTAATCTAACCAACCGAACAATGCACAATGTGGCAACTTCTGTGTTTCCCGTTGCATCGCTCGCACACTTATCGGTTATTAACCCAAATCGGTTATCAGTAGGCGATAACTAAATCGTTAACGTACACCAAACAACAATCAGACGACACCAAACAAAAATCAACAAAAAACTGAGTTAACTTAAAACTGAAAACCGAATTAACCAAAAAACGGTTATAATATTAAATGAACCAAACCAAAAACAAAGAACCTCGTCAATCTAACCGAATAAACCGAAGTGATTAACCGAAAACCGATTGGTTAATAAAATAGACTAACCGATAACTTTGGTTTCGGCTTCGGAGGATAATAACCGAACCATGCACAACATAGTGAAATGGATTATTCGATTACTTTATTTTTGGTGTATATCTATCACAAAGATTCTATAATAAGTATTATATGAATTAGAAAACTACCAAAGCTAGTATTGCAATGCGATGTGTCGCTCTCGCCGCAACGTGCGAGCTTCCTACTAGTATATATATAGGGGAGGGTTTGAGAGAAAACTCCTTGTATTGCGAGAACTCCAAAACTCCTAAAAATGATTAAAAGACAATAATATTTTTAACATTTTTTTATTCTAAATCTGTCATTTTTAAAATTAAGAAAAAACTTTAAAACAAAAACCTAAACCACACACCCCTCCCAAAGAAAAAAAAACCTAACTCCCCCTCCTTCTTAATCTAAAAACTAAACCTGAAACCAAAACCTTCCAAAAACCTAACCCTAAAATCTAAGCTAAACCCAAAAACTAAACTCTTAGGCAAAGTAGTGTTGCATGTACGCAATACTAGTAGAGTAGTAGCGAGAAAAAAAATGGCACGTTAAATCTTGTTTTTATGTCAAAAAAAAAAATATGCTCGAATACACCGGAAGAAAATACAAAAAAAATTGTGATCTTATGAAAACGATAGAAATGCTTGAAAAGTTATATATATAATTTTTTCCATTTTTCCCCTCCTTCAATAAGTCTTATTCCCCCAAAAAATAAGGAGTTTTCGAGTTTTCTCCATACTACTATAGGTTTTGAGCAAAAAAAATCCAAAAAATACCGACAAGATTCAAAAAAATATAAACATATTATTGTGTAACATATGTTACGATCACGTGTAACATATGTTACAGTCGCGTTGCGCAAAACTTGTTTATTTTTTTTAAATATCCCCTCTGCGATTTTTTGATTTTTTTGCTCAAAACTCTAAGAACATGTATATTGCATGTGTGATACTTTAAAAAAAAAATGTCTTTTAAGTTTTCTCAACTAAAAGAATTTTCTCCTAATACTAACATTATATAAATAAGATTAACAGTTAATTTTGGCGGTTAAACTGCCGGTAAATTCAACTCCCAAATGGAGCTATTGACGCCTTCGTTCAATATTTCCGGCTACGTGTTTGCTATATTAATTACAATAATATCACCTAATTACATATATAACCATAAGTATAAGTGTAGTTTATTAATCAAATACCACCCCTTAACTAAGTATTGTTTTCGGTAATGACTTTTTTTGCATCCTTTACTGCTTTGGTTGCTCTTTCAAATTTAAACCTCTTCTTTTGATCATCCTTTTAGTTGAGTTCCAATCCTCTCTAGGATACAAAGCTTAATCGTCTTTGTTTATATGTGAACTATTGCTGAATTCTTCATTCAAGCTTCTTGTTTTTGGTGATGATTGTTCTGGAAGACTCGAGCTTTCACAGGGGTCTCTCTCTCACTCTTTTTTTCTTGCATTTCTTGTTGGCACATTCACACGATAGTTCAATTCCAAGACATCCAAGTATTTGAGTTAAACCTTATATGAATTGGAAAAAAATAGTGAGAATCTAGCAAAAGGAACCCCCAAAAAAATTTCCTGGATTCGACTCATATATATAGGGAATGGTTATCTTAAAACGCTAAATATTGTGTGAACCGTGAGAACGAATGAGAAAACCGACCAAAACCATTTTTAATACAATCATCATTTTAATTAAAATACAACATCAAATAATTCATTTCTTCTCTTAAAATCACTCTTATTAGATTTTTTACAAATGTGTAAATACAACAAATTTACACATGTGTAAATGACAAACTTACACATGTGTATATTTTCTTTATTTCCGAATCCACGTAAACTTAAATGTGTAAATTAAATTTTAGAATTGTATTCGAATAATAATGACAAGTGTAAGAAGAAATTTTGAATTTCACTTGTTTTTAACTAACTTCTAGTGGTTTTTTATGCATTCTCACGGTTCTCGCGAAATTTAGCGTTCTCACTTAAACCCTCTTATATATATATAGTCTTGGAACATCGAGAAATAGTACTGACAAATATTTTTTGAAAGTAAACTATATAATTAAGATGATGCCTTTCAGCTTATGTCTCCACTGAAAAGGAGGGGCATATATTGGAAAACCAGCTTAAACTGGGTGAGGCCTTCACTGGGAAAACGAAACTGGATATTGACAAAGAGAAAGAAATGATAGAGGAGTCTCTGAAGCCAGTGATGATTGGGAAAGCTACTAATGAAGCCATTGCATCTTCCATGAAGGATTTAGGCATCAAGAGGTTCCCTTTTCTCTCTTCATCTTCTTATTGCTTCCTCCAATCGTTTCATTCTTGGATTTGGATATTAGTGGGCAGGTGTATGTGTGCTAGGACGATATTCTAGTTGAATGATGTATCATTTTTGAAATCTTTTTCACTTTTAGTATACCCAACTTGTTTACGAGTTCGTATTGGTCAATGATTTTATATAATTGAGAAGGGCAAAGCACCATGGATGGCCAAATACATATGTATGTACAAAAGCTATGGGGGAGATGTTACTTGGAGAGTTGAGGAACGACGTGCCCTTAGTCATACTACGCCCTTCCATCGTCAGCAGCACCTATAAAGAACCCTTTCCTGGATGGATCGAAGGTATCAGGTAATAACTCTAAAAAGCTTGTTTGTATACATGGTTAGATAATCATTATATATAAACCTATTGATACTTGGTGCATATTTGCTAACAAATATATTGATTTTCATCTACAGAACCATTGATAGTGTATGTGCTGGCTACATAAAAGGAACGATTTCATGCTTCCTAGGAGATCCTGATTGTATACTGGATATTGTCAGTATCCTTATCTAGTGTGCGTTAATGTTAATTCTGAATAATATTTACTTATTTGAACTCACCTTATCTAGTGTGCATTAATGTTAATTCTGAATAATATTTACTTATTTGAACTCGGTGATGTAGATACCAGCAGATATGGTGGTGAATGCTATGCTTATTGCAATGGCAACTCATATAAATCACACTAATTCAGTGATCACATATCATGTGAGTTCTTCTGCTTCAAACCCAATTAAATTACAGCAGGTTGTAGATTGGATGATTCAGTAGTTCACCAGACATCCATACATAAACGAAAAGGGCAAGCCCATCAGATATGGCAAGTTCAAATTGTTGAACTCCCCAGAAAGCTTTCAGAAATATATGGAATTTCATTACAGGCTTCCTTTAAAGGTTTATTAGACGTGAGTTATTGTTTTCATTTTATGTAGTTGTACATTTGATAAATAGTAATAGTAATAGTAATAGTAAGCTTTCAATTAAGTGCAGTTCCAATCATATAATACTAATATTGCAAAACTACCTTCAAGATCTTCCTGAATTCTAGTTTTTTCTTATAAAATTCTCTCTTTCCTTCTATACATGTTAATTAAGCTATCCATGAATCGAATTTTACTAGGGACTACAAATTGCCAACAAAATACTCTGCAATGCTCTTAATGGTTTATACATGGATTTTAGCCGAAAGCTAAAGATTGGAACTCGCTATGCAGATCTTTTCAGACCTTACACTTTCTCTAAAGCAATGTATGTAGATTATCTACTCATATACCTAGAAACTTAAATGCTGGAATATCCATTTTTGTTTAACTTCTACAGCTATGATGATGTAGCTATGATGATGTGAACCACAAGAAACTGCGTAAGATATGCAAAGAAAATTCTGATGATTAGAAACAACTATTCTTCTTTGATCCTAGTTCTATTAACTGGGAATACTACTATTTGAATGCACCAACCCTGCCTTAGTTAAGTATGTAATTGGATAACTGCAGCAAAAGGAAATTCTCATTGTGGTTTGTAAAAGGTTAAACCTTGTCAAAAATAAATGCAACATTATCCTCATATCTATGATTGTATATAATGTCTATTTCTGAGATATAATGAACTTTGAACCAAATATTAAACGAATATATATGGTGAGTTGTTTGTGAATATATTCAATTGGCACATAGCTAGGGATATTGTTGTGTCAAGTCTGGTCAGTATTGGATATATATGAACTTGAACTTAGTTATGATGATGTGAACCTCAAGTGCATCGGGACGACACTTTGTATTGTGACACTGCATGATGCGCGGGAGCAACACTTTGCATTACGACACTCGTTTCTGGTAGTTTTATTATTCATATAATATTTATTGTAGCATTATGGTTGTAGATGATTAGAGTTCGACTTGGGGTTCAGTTCTGCAATCTTGCAAGGCACCGATGGTGTGATATATTAGATTAATGGCCTGTCGATGCTATTGTAAGGTAGGTTTGAAATTATAGTGACTTCACAGGCTATTCACTATTGGACTTGATACTTGATGATGATACATATAATGAACTTATCATTGCCATTTAAATTTGGACTAAAATAGAAGCTTTTTCTCGATTTGTGCTTGAGGTATTATTTATGTATATATAAAAAAACATATATATAACTTGAATTTGAATTTTGAATAGAATTTTTAATAAAAAAACACGAATTAGAATCAAGGTTTACAAAAAACAACACAATTTCCTTCGACCGTTGTATCATAATATTATAATTACGATATTATATTATTTTAAAACTTTTATCTACGACATGCAAATATGTAAAATTGAGTAATCGTGATCTGTCTTTGAATACATAAGATTACAATAGAAAAAAAAGAAAGAATAAAAAGATGCCCATAATTCCATTACGCTTAATTACTAAATGGAAATACTAAATGAAACGGAAATAAACTAGAACATCTTGGAGTAGAAGCTATCGATCATCAAATGGAAAACACCCAATTGACTATATTGCCCCGATTTGCCCTTGCATGGTTATTATGGTACAACAGCTAAGGAAACTGTAACGCCCTTGTGGATCGAGTCACCATCAATATGCTATGTAGGATTTGAAATAATCAAGATAAATGGAGTGTTGAGTATTAGTCACCCATGTTCAAACTCTAACCAACTTGAGTGGCCAGAAAACTGGAATGTAAGTCCCTTCAACCCACAACTCCACCCCCAATGCTTATGGAGTTCCTTGGATCATTATTAGGGGAGTTCACAGTCCGGTTTTAATGGTGTTTGAGTCAAAATATGAGCCAAATCGTTAGTAATGGTATTTAGTTATAGAACACAGAAACCAAACCGCTGAAATTTATAACCAAACTGTTACCAACGGTTTGGGCTTATTGATCTTTAATTATGACGATTTATAACATAACATCGGCAACATCAAACTTAAAAGTTATCCTAAGACAATTCTTATTTCTAAAACAATTCTTAGAAATTCATATTTCTAAAATAACTCTTAGTATGTGTTCAAGAAAAAGATGCCAACTGTAAAAAAAAGATACCAGTTCTCTGTGCCATTATGTGCCATTAATCTCTGTAATTGTTGTCATAAGCTAAGTTGGGAATCTACATAAGTATTGGGTCAAGGTAGTTATAAAATATTGGGTATAATGCCATTAGTGGTCATTAGGGATGAGCATGATACCAGTTCGGTGTCGGTACTGAAAAACGGAAAAAATTGGTACCGGTACCGAATATACCGGTACAGTACCGGTATTTACCGGTGTTTTACCCGTAAGTAAATACTAGTGTTTCCTCGTAAATATGAGTATCGTACCAATATCGAAAAACAAGGAAGATGGGTACCGGTACCGGATATACCCTACGGTATGGTACCGTTCGATACCGATACCAAATATTTATCCTTAATAGTCATCACTAAATGGTCCTCCTAAATCAATGGAAAATTGAGAATAATCAAGTCCAACTTATTGCTGTAATTGACCAGTTTAATTAAATTAAATTAAACTTTACCGAATTTAATTTGAACTAATACACAATTCATGAGTTTATGCCCGTTCAAATCTAGCACTTGTCTATTGCCAATCAGTAGTCATGTGACTCGCCTGAGACGCGACGAAATCCAAGTATAAATAGAGATGAAAACAATATAAAAAACTCTAAACCACACAATAAAACAGAGCTTTCCCTGCAATCCTCAGGGTCTACATTACTTTATTTTTAATATATGTCTGTTTTTAAAAATGAATAACACATAAGTTGTGCTTATCAAACAATATTAATATAAACCTTTGAATAAGTCGATATAGGATTTGTATGCGTCAAATAGACTTTAACTACTGTGTGACCAGTTTCCCCGTATGAATTGTTCTATTTTTAGCTATTTTTTATTTGACCAGTTTAAGATGAATCAGAACTCATGTTGACCCTTTTATAAGTGCACGGGTTGAAACTCGAAATTGTCACCTATAATGTACAACCTATTAATTTTAATCAGTCGAAAAAAACCCTACGACATTCTCAATTTGAAGAGCACGTTGAGTAGAAAAGTTTGGGCCATTAGTTCCGATTCGGATCATTTTGCATGCTCTAACATCAGGTTGCTCCACGTCACTATTGGACACTTTAAATTCGTATTTAGGAAGGCTACTGATGTCATTAGAAACTTAATATGAGACTCGTAGCTAAATTCAATTATCCCCAAATATATTAAGAGGAGGATTTTGAAAAAGCATGAAATTGGGTAAAAAATGGATTAATATCAGACGAGAATCGAACATGCAATACTTTTGTAGAGTGTATTTAACGCCTACCACCGAAGCTAGGTAATTTGTATGTAGTATAATATTAACAATGTGTCCTCTTAAATGATCATGTCGAGTAGATGATCTGAGTTTGTCCTTAAGGAATCCATAGATAGGGACAAAAACATGATTCCTTGATAATGAAGAGGCATGTGACGCGTAATTAAACATTACAATACGCACATACGATGGAGTTTGTAAAAATAAAAATTTGTTTTAACCTTATTAGACAATAAACTTAATTATCTATAATTCTATGAATAGGTGTGATTGTATTTGGAATGCTTTGATGCATTCATGGTAACGTTTATTATGAAACGGTTATTCCTGCAAAAGTTTCAACGACTGTTCCAATCATCATCAAACTGTATATATATGTATTTACCGGCAAACTAAACTAAACTAAACTAATACCAAGACAATTCCATATTATCCATAATTGTCCATCAAGTTAGTTACTTTCGTTCGTTCCTTCAATCTTTTGTTTCACACATTATGACAACGAATTCGATTTCCGTTGCACAACACTCTAAACCCCAACAAAGTGGTATCAGAGTCACGGATTCGATTTGTCAAACTTCTACCACCATGCCTTGTCAACATTGTGTCGATGAAAGGATGGAGAACCAACAAAGAAGACCAAGTAAAAGATGTTATTATTGCCACCAATTATATGATTGCTTAGTGCAAACTGAAAGATTATGATGAAGCCACACAGTTAATTTGACAAGCCATCAACATAGGAATTCAAAGTCATCAATCCGTCCAAGACTTCTCTGAAGAATATATTGTCTCTGGAACAGATTCAGGCCTATGGTCTGAAATCTGGTATGTAAGTACAATCTTTAAACATCATTATGTAGGTAATTTATCAACGTTTAAACAAATGAGAAGTTCATATGGATGGAGACTAGAACCAGGGAACATGATGATTCATTTATAAGGGTTATAGGGGTTGTAGAATTTGTTTCAAGAAATGAAAAATTAAGAATTCCAAGTGTGTTTTATTACCCAGAGTTAAACCAAAATGTCCTAAGTATGGACCAACTAATTATGCAAGGATATACCGTCATTTACCCCATGTTTAGTAACCCTGTCACAAATTCAATTAATGATGTTACCGGTCTCACTAAAGAAGATGAATTAGAGAAGACAGAAAAGAAAGCGATCAAAGATAATCAAAGTGGACATGATGAATTCAAAGAAGACTATTTGAATTCTTATTTCACTAATTTGGATATATCCTCATAAGTGTCGGATTTAAATATCATGACTATTCAAGGAAATGATTTTCATGATTTTACAAATTGCAAGGCACTACTCGATATGCTAAACAACACCGAATTTGTAATCAAGTAGAAATTTCACCTACTAGACAAATTCAAAGAAATAATACGGTGGTTCTTAAGAGATCACTTGAAAATTCCAACACGACCAATACCCCCTTACACTGAAGATAATCAGAAGATAGATCCTTTAGATCTGTACTTATATGTAAAAGAGATGGAGAACACAGAGTTATAACATCCAACAATACTTGGATAGTGATCGCTAAAGATATAGGACTCGATTATACTCACGAAGATATGATACATATTATGTATGCAAAGTACCGGATGTTTTGGAATATTATCACAGGTTTAAGACATTCCAAGAGAATGTGCAGGAAACAGAAGTTCAAGCAAGTACCAGTTTATCAGAAGAAAAATGAACAAGGAGCATAAGAGCTAATAGTGTTCACAACACCACATAAAAGACGATGCAACACTATGCACTCTTTCAGGGTATTGATTGGAATAATATAAAGCTTGAGAAACGCAGGAGGTTTGATTTCAAGCGGGTTGTCAAAGCCTTAGATGAAGCCAATCGCAATCTACCAAAACACTCTTTGCAAATTTAGTTAAGTTTAGCGGAGTGTATTAGACAATAAACTTAATTATCTATAATTCTATGTATTAATGTTATGTATTATACCTATGTATTTCGAATAGGATTGATTGTAGTTGGAATAGTTTGATGTATTCATGGCACCATTTCATAATAAACGATTATTCCTGCCAAAAGTTTCAACCACCATTCCAACCGTCATCATCTAACTGTATATATATGTATTTACCGACAAACTAAACCGGTACCAAGACAATTTCATGTTATCAATAATTGTCCATCAACTTAGTTACTTCCGTTTGTTCCTTTTATTTCATACATTATGAAAACCGATTCAATTTGTGTTGCACAACACTCTAAATCCCAACAAACCTCAGAGTTAATGTTTTAAGGACCGAACGTCGAACCGTTCTCCTTACTGGCCCACTGGTCAAACCGGTCGGACCAGATTTAAGAGCCGGATTATTTATATACACACCCATATATATATATATATATGGTTAAACTTTGGTTAAAACTATCTTTATAAGGTAACTTTATTATATAAACATATCGTGTAGTCATTATTTGTGGAAAATTTCATAAATTTTTTTGAAGTCTACTAATAAATAATATAAATAAAATAATCTAATTCAAAGTTAAATTAGTAAATAGTTAAAACAATAAAAAAACTAACAAGTAGGAACTAAAGTGTAAAAAAAAATCTAACAAAAAAGAACTAATGGGATATTATAATTCCAATTTAAATCAGTAAGTAGTACACAAAATTATTAGAATTAATAAGTTAAAATAATAAACCAGTGGGGTGTTGATTCATTAGCAAAGACAAAACATTTAAACACATTGTGAGAAGAAGGTCTTTGGTTCAAGTCCCATAAACGACAGAAATAAAAATAAATTTACCATTAAAAAAGGTTAAAATGATAGGTTATTCGCTAGTGTAACAATTTTCAAGAACGAAAACATTAATTTATAATATGTTTGGTTTTTCAAAAACCATGCATCTTTCATCATATTCATCAACTTTCTTTCAGTTCAGTTGCAGAGCTTCTCCTCTTCCTTCTCAGACTAAAATAATCTCCGGCCCGACTACTAAATAACACCGGCTTTCTGATCCGGCCAGCAGTCACCAGTTCATCCGGCCGGTAAAGTACAAAACGGTTCAACATCACAAACCAGGCCGGAGAGTGTAGTGGTTGCCGGTCCGACCGGTCGAACCGTCTGATCCGGTTTTCACAACATTGCTCACAGTTTACAATGCATCTTTGGATATCATGTACTTCAAATCCCAAAACAAGGATATAAACTTTTTCATTAATCAACCGACTAGCTAATTGTCATACAAAAAATGGTGGACCGGATTAGTATTTGTAAACAAACTAACTGCATTCAAATTCCAACTTGATCGTGTTCTAGCTCATCAAGTTAGATGGTTTTTGATGATTACATGATTGGTCATGTAGTTACAGTTAACTAAATCTTTGGGCAATTAATATTGATATATAGCCACTTAGAAGAAAGCATAGCTCCTAAAAAAAGTAATACTCATACATATAGATGTAGTTGGTGCTTTTGGTGTCATCTAGCTATTTTATGTAAATGCTTATAACTTCAAACCTCAAAGTGAGTATATGATTTTTATAGATATCCAAGTTGATCATGAATCACAAAACCAACAAAATTCCAACATATGTAGAATAGACATGTGCTGAAATTACAGTAGTGCTCACATCAAAGAGCTTATTGATGAATGTAAATGACCTTAATTTGTTTCACATTCTTAAAACATCAGGAAATAGAATTGGTAGTATTCTTTTGAAAGTAAACTAAGATGGTGTCTTTCAGCTAATGTCTCCGGTGAAAAAGAGGGCTTTATACCTGAAAAGGAACACAAATTGGGTGAGGCATTCAATGGAAAAAAACTAAAGTGGATATTGACGAAGAGAAACTAATGATAGAGGAGAATCTAAAGCTACTGATGACTGAAAAAGCAATCCATGAAGCCATAGCATCTTCCATGAAAGATTTGGGTATCAAAAGGTTCTCTCTTCTCTCTCTCTCTTTTTTTTTCTTATGGCTCCTTCCTATAAATCTTCTCATTCTAAGACTTAGACAGTAGTGTGCATGATTGCATATGTACTTGTGTGTAATTAGGAGGATATATGGTTAATCTTTTCAAAATTATTTTGGTTTTTAGTATCCACAACTTGTTTAGGAGTTTGTATTGATCAGTGATATTGTTATATAAATGAGAAGGGCTAAGCATCATGGATGGCCAAATACATATGTATTTACACAAGCAACCGGGGAAATGCTACTTGGGGAGTTGAGGGAGGATGTGACTTTAGTCATACTATGTCCTTCTATTGTCAGCAAC
The DNA here is from genome assembly GCA_947069175.1 of Scalesia atractyloides. Classification (NCBI taxonomy): domain Eukaryota; kingdom Viridiplantae; phylum Streptophyta; class Magnoliopsida; order Asterales; family Asteraceae; genus Scalesia; species Scalesia atractyloides. Next base: position 90,539,738 of record CAMTDV010000026.1, on the reverse strand, counting down.
ACCTATAAAGAACTCTTTCCTGGATGGATGGAAGGTATCATGTAATTATTTAGAACAATATATGTAATTATTTAGAACAGTATATGTCAGGTCCCTCATTATATGTAAACTTATTAGTTCTTGGTGGGTAATTTGACAACTAATTAATTGTATTTTTTTCTATAGAACAATTGATTGTGTATGTGCTGGTTACAAAAACGAAGAATTTCAAGCATCCAAGGAGATCCTAATAGTATAATGGATATAGTTAGTTTCCTTATTTCATGTCTTTTAAAATAAATGTTGTACAGCATTTACTTATTTGAATTTGGTGATGTAGATATCAGCAGATATGGTGGTGAAGGCTATGCTTGTTACAATGGCAGCTCATATAAATCACAGTAACCCAGGGATCATTAATTTATCATGTGACCTCTTCTGCTTCAAACCCAGTTAAATTATAGCAGATTGTGGATTGGGTAGTTCATTACTTCAACATACATCCAATCATAAACAAGAAGGGCATACCCATCAGATGTGGCAAGTTTAAATTGTTGAACTCCACAGAGAGCTTTGAGAAATGTATGGATTTTCATTATGGGCTTCCTTTAAAGCTATATTAGACTCTTATATGTTTTTCATTTCATTAATAGGTACATTTGCCAAAGGAGGAACATTTAATCCATTTAGCTTTAATCCTATAATACTAATAGTAAAGAACTAGCTTATGAAATATATGGAATTTCATTTTTTACTTATAAATAATCTTCTTTCTTTCCTTTTACATATGTTAATTAACTAAAGGCCCCCTCCCAAGTGGGGAGGGTTCAAGTTCCCTTGTGGCCAAATAGTGTGTATTTAGGATTTAGGGTGTGTGAGTTTGTCGTTAAAAAATGAGTATTAACATACCCGTGAATCAAATTATTTACTAGGGACTGAAGATCAACAACATTATACTCTGCAATGCTCTTAATAGTTTATAGATGGATTTTAGCCGAAAGCTAAAGACTGGAACTCGATATGCAGAGCTTTTCAGACTTTACACTTTCTCTAAAGCGATATGTGTACATTATCTTCTCACTAGTCATATACCTAGAAACTGAAACTCTCAAGTATTTGCTTTTCAGATTCTCTATTTTTGTGTATCTTTTGTAGCTATGATGATGTGAACCTCAAGAACCTGCATAAGATATGTAAATAGAATACTGATGACAAGAGACAACTATTCTTCAGCTTTGATCTGATTTGTATTAACTGGGAAGACTACTATATGAATACACACTACCCTAACTTAGTTAAGTATGCAATTCAATAACTACAGCAATATAGATTTATCATTACAGTTTGTAAAAGGTTCAACATTGTCAAAATAAATGCAACACTATCCTCATGACTAAAATATCTAAGATTGTTTACAATGTCTCTTTTTGAGATATAATAGTGGGCCTAGCCATATCATCACGTGTTTGAACTTTGAACCAAAGATCAAAATGAATATGCTGAGTTGTTTGTGAACTGTGAGTATATTCAGTTGCCACATAACTTGGGATATCTTTTTTATAAGTGGAAATTGTCATAATCATATTTGAGGTTAGGGCACTTTTACCACGTATGTCAAAAAAAGTTTTTTTTGTTTTTGTTTTTTCTCAACTGGAACAATCAGAATTCATAAACGTTGCTAGATCCAATCACATCTCTAACACCTTTAAAAATCTATTTTGGTTCAAGCATTTTTTTTTTAATTTATCTATTTTGGTAGTTTACTTTGTTTAATATTTTTCTATTTTTATTAACTTTTTCTTATAAGAGTAAACTGCAATTTGCCTCCATGAGGTTTGGTCCAGGTTACGAGCCGTCTGATTCCATGTCTTACACTTTTTGCTCGATGAGACTCTAACGTGGGTATTTCATTGCCAAATGCCCCAAGACGTTAGTCATCAGTTAAGTTAAGTTGACTATTAGAAATGGTTGAATTTACTTATATACCCACAACTACTTTATTAAGTATCCTCTCTCTCTTCTCCATCGTATATTATCGGCCCTAATTTGATTACATGTTTGCGAATCGCAAGCTAGCTCCAAACTGATCATCAAGAACAATGTCAGAATGGTCGTCGTCTTCAACCACGAAACAATGCATACCGAATCATAAAAGGTGTTTGCTCAGTGTGTGGAGGTGTGACAACCTTGAAATTGTCCCGTACTGAAGCTAACTTTGAACGACCATTCCAATGTTGTGTAAGTGTTTATCCTGTGTTACTTTAATTCCATTCTTGTAACTGAAGTGAAAAACCTGCGTCATTAGATTGAGTTGTTTGTGTCTTGAAAAAATTATGTGAATTGTGTGTGTTTTGCGTCCTTGAATTGATGAGATTATGTGTGTTGAACAGCAGGCAGCAGACGAAATGTGGTTTCTTATGATGGGCTGATGATATCATATGTGATAGATGTGAAAGTGCAGTTCCTGATGTGTTATGGAACATCGACAAGAAATACGAAATGATCATATCCCAAGCTAAGCAAGTGACATCTTAGAAGATTGGTTTTGTAGTTAGCTGGTTGTTGTTTATTGTTTATGTTGTTATCGTTTGATATGCTTGATGTTTGTAATGTAATGAACATTTTAAAGGCATTATTATCGTTTGATATGCTTGATGTTTGTAATGGATTTGATCATTTGCACTTATGCCGTCTATGTTCATTACATTTTAATTGTGCACTGTTATTTATGTTGTCCCATTAATATGCTTTCTATTTTGATAGTATTTTTGTAAGCGTGTGATTCTAAGTGTAACCAAAGTTTTGGCAAAGGTAGAAGAAAAAAGAAGTGGTTGAAGATAATTTTGTGAAGGAACTTAATATGCCTGAAGATGAGTTGCTACAACTGTTTTACACGAATGAAATCAAGAAGTTTGAAGAAGATGTGCAAGGGGAACATGTAAACCATCAGGAGTTGGAAATTGACAGTGAGGTGTTAAAAGAGGCGTGGGACTACGACGGGCAGGAAGAAAGCGATGGCCGGTGGTTTCATGATATGTATCCTAGTGAGCATGAGCAGATCCTAAATAGTTTAACGATGATTGTCATTTGAAACGATCCGTGTTGTCACGTTTGGTGTAGTCAGAATTGCGTTCTCTAATGGGTGCATAACGAAACTTATTATTTAATGTTTATTATATGAAAAGTAATGTATTAAGCCATAAATGGCCTATTTTGGTACCTTTCTTGATGTTTTTTAACGTTCTTTAGTCAAATGTTTGGAAACCAACCAAATTTGGTTGGTTATATAACAAACCAAACATCATCATGTTTGTTATCATCTTTGACTTTTTATAGTCAAATATGTTATACCTAACTAAAGTAAAATGATTTATGTTTCACTTTCTTTAGTCAGCTGTTAACAAGCCAAACATACATTGTCTTAAAATACAAAGCAACATTATCCTCCAAACCTTGAAACAAACATTTCCTTAAAACACATAATGGAAACAAACATTTTCTTAAAGTAGAGAAAGATGAAATGACAATGACACACAAATGAATTGCATAAACGAATTGCATAAACATTAGCCTTGAGTAGATTGTGATGCACCCTGAGTTTGAGTTTTGTGAAACAGGTTGTTGAGCCGGTTATGCAGCACCACCTGAGCCTTTGCAGCTCCTACGGTTATGACCTTTGTCACCATATTTCGTACATTTTATTCTTTTACCTTTCCTGGTCATCTTACCTGTTGCTACAAAACTTTATGCACCTTCTCAATAGACACCTTTCTTTTCTTCTTGAGTCTCCCAACCTACAACAACGACCACACACACACACACATATATATATTTTGAAACTTTTTTTATTAGCGCAAAAGGAAAGTCATGTCATGACATACTTGCTTACGATGCTTTGGAGGAATTAACGTAGTTGGGCACTTGGAAGGAGTCCACATTTCAGGTCCACATATTGCTTCAATGATGGTCGTATGCTTTTTTCCACCTTTCCAACCAGTAAACTTTGGACACCCAGTTTTCAGGAATGCCAGCCCTAATTCCATTCCTCGGCATATTGCAGCAACAACATGTTTACAAGGAATCCTAGTCAAATCCCATTTTCTACATGAACATGTCTACTAGTCCACATTGACCAGACACTCAGATCTTTTACCACTCACCTCGTATTTTGCTGCATTAACCTTGAGGATATTTTGCTTGAAGCTTTTTCACATTAACAGTTATTTTTTGTCATGTATTCCCTAATGAACTGAAGACATATGATTATAGGCTTATCTCTAGCCCCAATTATCTGCCTATTAAACACCTCGCATATGTTGTTCAACAAAATATCACATTGAGCTATGGGTGTAAAATAAGATTTTGAGCATGATTCCGGTGGGATTTGAAGTAGCCAATTATCTAACTTGTGTTTAGCAATCTTGATCTCATGCATGGGAGTTTAGAAGTAAGGCATGCTTGTTATCATAGCTAATCTCTGTAAAATGTTTTTAAAAACATATCCCGACCATTGCATCTTCATGTTCTGGTGTATGTACCTTAGACAATACCTATGTTCTGCATGAGGAAAAACCCTTCACAAAGCTAGAATGAGACCCTGCTTATCATGAATAGGAACAAACTTTGATAACATTCACTTTCTACAAGAGCAAAGAATAGTGGATAGATACCATTATGGCCCTTTCATGAAATAGTTATCCAGCCCTAGCAATTCTCTGCCACAAAGCTTAAAACCACTCTTCATACCAACATAACATAGGTAATCCTCCTTAATTGCCTTACATCACAACTACAATTAGCGTGAGGCTCCAAATCAATCTTAATTGAACTACCTGGATTAGCCTTTAATAGTTCATCACAATAGGTTCTTAACAGCCCATACTAATCTCTATAGTCACCACTAATTTTTGTCGAGGCAATACACTTTGCTCTAAACACTTTCATAATTGAAACATGCACCTGATTTTTTTTAGACCATAACTTGAAGAGCCAGCAAGGGTATATGAGGGTTGCTTTTAGCAATCGACTCAATCTCTTGGCCATGAAACTTCTAGTATAGAGACCTACTTCTCGTGTATGAAGATAGTAGTGTCCATGTTGAATTATTTTCACGCACCAAGCATCTAGGGTTGATTGTCTAGAGATCTGAACAACAAAAGGGCATGTAGGTTTTGTTTTCCTTTTCCAAAGTTTGGGTTTTGCATCCTTATCCCAACTATTTTGGCCAATTTCCATTTCAACACCCTCAACTCCTACCAATTTCAGATTAGCACCTTTGCATACTACCCTATACCTTAGTGGTTCATTTCTACGAATGCAAATGTCCCTTCTAGCCTTTATAGCATATGCTTTAACAATTTGATTAATCTGATGTTTCTCTTTGATAAGTTGGCCAATACAGAATGGATTAGGTTGCTCTCTACTTTTCGTTATTTGCTTCCTAATTCTCCTAGCTGCTTCGTTTAGCACACATACCTTATCGCCTGAGTTTTCACTACAAATGTCAAACTTGTCCATATCAACATTATAGTCTTCATCTTCTTCATCAAAACAATCATCGTTGAGGTCACATACTCTACCACTTCATGATCAACCATTGCCTTAAAAATTTGCTCATGTCCACTTCAAAACTATCCATTCCAGGATTGTCATCTACTACCATGTAGTTAGCATCATCCTTATCTGATTCTTCCAATCATGCATCACCTTCTTCTCCTTCTTCTATATGATCATTTAAGACTTCTTCTAATCCGGGTTGATCTTCAGTAATGTCCATATCTAGACTGAAGCTAGGACTTAAAGGAACTAGCTCAATAAATTCAATTATAATTGAATACTTACATGGAGCAAAAACTGTTAACTCTTGAGATGATTGGTTGGAATTTAACAACAGCTGTGAAACCCAATGTTCAATGTAAATCTCAATTAAATTAACACCTAATTGGACATGAGCTCTAATATTTTCGAAGTCATTATCGATAGACAATCTTCTTAAACCATCATCCAAAGACAAATTAGGCTTTTTATAATGAAAGTATAAAACCATATCCACATCATAACCAACTTGTTTAACCATATCTTCCAACACGTCTATTCCAAAATCGTTTGTATCGACAAAATCAATATATGCAATGTCACCTGGCAGGTAGTTCCGGCTAGGAGGTTGAGTAAACTCACCTCCACGGAATATCTTAAACGTAAACAATGTTACTTCTTCGGCTACAAACAAAGACAACAAGAAATTTTTGTTTCATGTGCAAAGCTTCATCCTTTGCTATACACTGAATAGTACAATCGATACTTACCATGGTATAATCAATATGGGTCAAAATGGTCTTCACTTGGACGAATTATCCAATCTCCATCGGCATACCGATAATTGCACTTTAATTGAAGTTCTAATCGACATATGTTTAGTGTTCTTGGATCATTAACTGAACGAGAGCATGGAATTTGAGGATACTAGTGGGTCACAAACATATAGAACACTGGATTTGGGGGTTTTAATGAAAAAGGAGATGCAAATTTACTATAAGTAGTGATCAACTTAAAAACAAAAAAAAAAAAGAAAAAAAAAGTGGCTAGCAAGCTGCTAGAACCACCTTACACCAAAATCATGCAGTTCCAAAAAAAAACAAAATACAAACACTCACAATAAAGAATAAAAAACAAGCACCAAATACATATGAGACCTATCTCACTCTAGTGAAGTGCACCCACATTGGTTTGAATCCCTGAACCACTTAAAGCACTAAAAGCACTCAGCAAGACAAACAACTTTCAACATCATTTATCGAGACTAAACATAACATTCTTGTACTTTCTATTGTGCGTCTGAATACTTATTGTGAGAAGAAAAATCATGTAACGCTCCGCATTTATGTACTTTCCATATTTAGAAAGTTTGTATTCACATTCTATTTTTAGAAACTTGTATCCGTACTTCCTTTCTCAATTGTGTAACTGAGATTTTTTATCATAATGGAAATACAATTTTATTCACATTTGTTTATTCATACGCATACGATGTCAATCAATCACATATACGCACTTCACGCGTAGGAATCGTGTCATACTTGGCCTTTTATATATAAACTGAATCACACGTGGTATATATATATTTTACGTCCGAAATATCATTAATACACATCATACGTACATCATACTCATACACACATTAGAATGCTCTAAAAATGCCTTAAAACACTTAACATATCAAGGGATGGCATACACAAACCATCAAACATAAAGGGCCAAAACTGAAATTTTTGGGGATTGAAAGCGGTTATGAACCATAACCAGACCCTTACGGTCCGTAACCACCCTCTATCCGGACAAAATTGTACCAAAAATGAGATTGGACCTCCTTTTCCACCTTCTTTCTTCTCAAATCACTTTCCAACCTTATTTTAACCCAAACCCTAATCTGTAACGTCTCGTATTTCCGTATTCCTATTTGTAGAAAGTTCGTATTCACATTCTATTTTTAGAAACCTTACAATCGTACTCCATCTCTGTTATCACAATTTGAGGTGTTAATCATAATGGGAATTCATTTTATACATATAAGTGTTACATTTCATATTTGTGTTATATATGCAATCAATATTTAAATACGTGTTTATACGCAAAACCGAGACTTAATATACACTTTGGATACCTAAAAACGAGTTAAAATACAAGAAAACAATATAAACTAGCCTAGTTCCAAAGTGCAAAGACTTAAAGTGAACAAAACCAAAAGATTTTCTGCCTCCTTTCTCCTCCAATCACCTTCCACCTTTTTTAAGCCAATCATATTCACCCTTCTCCACCTCCTTTCTCCTCCAATCACATTCCACCTTTTTTTAGTCAATCATATTTCACCCTTCTCCACCTCCTTTCTCCTCCGATCACCTTCCACCTTTATTAACTCCCAAACCCTAATCACCACTTATAAATACAAGCCTCCATACACTCCTAAACACACTCCAAACCCTCAAATCTTCTTGGCTACTCTCTAATTTCTAAGTTTTCGCAGAAAGTTGCAACCATTTTAAGTGAGTTTGAGCTCTCTTTTCTTCTTATTTTCTTATGTTTTCTCCTTCCTTTCTACGTGGATAACCTCTAGGAAGGTTTTCACAAGCTTGCCTTGGCAAACTAAGGTGAAATCTCACCACATTTGAGGTCCAAATTTGGATTAAAGTTCGGCTTTCATTTACACTTTTCTATCTTGCTTTTCTTGATTTAAAACTTGTTTGAATACTGTGTTTACTTGTTCTTAAACCTATCTAAGGTTATGAGACTTGTTAGGAATATTTATGAGTTTAAGAGGTGCAAACACCTCTAAACTATATGTTTTTGCAAAGGTTTATGCAACCCACAAGTGATGAAGCCATCTGAGCTTGCCATGAAGTTGATGGCAAGACTTGTGTATTGGTATAGGTGTGAATACTTGGAAGCCTGGGCTATCCTACCTTCATTCCACCACCTCACTTGATGTTTTACAATTGCTATCCCAAGTGGTTTGCTAGCTTGAAAGTGACATAACCCCGTAAAGCCTCTGACACTTATTTAACTCTTTTTATGTCGATGTCGGCTCACCCGGGTTAAAGGTTACTTGGCTACTTGGTATAGTAATTATGGTACATTTCCTTTTCATTCATGACCATCCGAATCATCCTTGTGATGATTTGTGTATTGGTGAATCTTAGAATGAGATTAAAGGATGGTTATCCTCCAACCTCATGCATGACTTATATGACAATCTATGATATCCTTGATAGACTTAACTTAGAAATATTATATAAACTATACGATAAATATATATACATAACCAAATACTTGACGATGATCAACATAATTACTTGTTATGGTAATAGGTTATATTATCTAAGTCTTGAACCTCTCGTTAACGATTCTAATGGTTATCTTGACCCATGAAATCACATCAACCCACACAGGATTTATAATGTCAAAAAACGAGTGTTTAAGACTAGATAATTACTTTGTGTATACATACTTTTGTACTTTAGATTCCAATCCAAATCCTCAGTTAACATTCCGACACTCACACACCTTCACTTGCCTACTCATATCAACTTGCCAAAACATGGATAATCGGGAAGCTTTGCAAAATACATTACCCTTTTACTTTTCGACACTTTTTGGGTGCAATACCTATTCCTAATTGAAAACGCACGCATAAACTTACAAACATGCTTACAAACGAACAATCTGTCATACATGCTTAATACGTCATGCTAGAATTCATATATGCTAGAATCGTTACATGTGCTATGCTTTGTCATTAACTTGTTTCAAGCATCCCTTAACATGTATAGCGCTATAGGAGTAACGCACCGCCCGTATTCGTGAGCTCATGTTTAGTTATTCTTAACGGCCTTATCGTTGCGACGATAAGATTACGCTAGCGGTAAACTTTGGGTTGACACGTATGGTTGCATGCTAGTATTGTGTGATAATTTAAGTTAACTATTATGCCATGTGGATTCGTTTAAACTTTTATACTTACGCTAGTATTTAAACTGGTATGGTAACCAATACTTTTGTATTGTACTATTCTTTAATACGTATTGCAGTAATTATATGAGGATGACGACGGATGGAACTTGATAGGAAGGACTAGAAACACACCAAACTTTAAATTCATGTTTATAGATTAATCATACAATATTTGTTGTATTTTTATTTTCAAATTCATGTACTTGAATCATTAGAAATGAAATGAAATATTTTTTATTAAATACTTGTCACATTTAGTGTTATGAAGTTTCGAGCAATCTAATTACGTCCGCCTTGATGATTCCGCCATCAGTTGGGGTGTAATAGATTGGTATCAGAGCCATAACTATAGGGAATTAGGAAAGATTGCCATGATTTGACCTAGTCTATAGTCTAAATACCAATACATGACCATTCTTTATTTCATGCTTCATATACTAAAATTCTCCTTATTTGCTTCTATCTCATCTTTTGTCTTAAAATTTCGTATGTCTTTCCTACAACTATTTACCATACACACATGAGAAACGTGAACACACTCGCATTATACAAACGAGACGATTTCATCAAAATAGGAGTGAAACCCTCACTTTGGTGAAAGATTCTCTATCCGCATTCTCGATTTCCATGAAATTATACATCAAGTTAGGCGTGGCATCCTCACCTTGATGAAATTTCGCCATGCTTATTCTAGTGGACCCTTACCAACGAGCTGGATTTAAGTCCTTACCTCGTTTGATAAGTATCAACCACACTTAGGAATGACGTTGTCAAGTTCGGGGTGATACCCGTACCTTAGTAACTAGTTCCACTCCTCGATTTTCGAATCCCGCCAAAGTCTAGAACTTTCAATTGACCAAGGACATGTAGTAACCAGAAGGATGAATACCGTTAACCGAAGTTTTGGCGAGAGTATTTTACCTATTAGGCCAAAGAATGAATCCTAAACTTAAAAGAACTTTCGATCACTTTGGTTAGTCAAGGTTTCGGTTCGGAACAATCCAAGTTTTAGTCAAAACCATCATTATATTATATCAATTTTATGCATAACGTAATTCAAACATCCCTTTCTTTCAAAATTCAAATTATTTTCCCAATGATTACTCACGTATCATATACTTATACTTTTCATGTACCTTACACACTATTTATAAATACGATTTCAAAAATGTCACTCACACGATAAACATTACTCGCGTTCCCAAAACGAAAGTCTTATCATCAAAATAGGAGTGATTCCTTTACCTTGACGATTTGACTCCCCCCCATTTCTCGAAGGAATCTTGTCCTTGAGATAAGAGTGATATCCACACCATTCCTACCCCTTGCTTACACCCACCAAATCGTTCATACGCTCTCATACCACGAATATTCCAAAATTCTTCCCCTAACATTTCATCCAAACTTTATTTTTCTGTAAATCTGCCTAAATGATTTAACCATTTTTACAAATATCCTCACCAGTTCGAGTCAGTAAAAATACTTTTAAGATATCTTTCGTTTTTTATCACGCGCAAACTTCAACTAGACGGCTTACTACCGCTAAAGCTTTTTGAAACCATAACTACCTGCCATTATTGCTTCTCACCTATAAACATTTTTTTTCTACGTGTGATTTTACTAATACACATTTGAACCAATGAAAATTTTTCCTACAACCTATGCTGCGGGCCACACATTTTGTTAAACTACATCGTTACTTACACAAAAATAACTTTAAGGTGACATCCTTTTAAAACATTTCTCCCAATTGAGTTGTTCAAACTCGCTTTGCACTGTACACACATACACGTCTTACTTATTCTTGCACTCACTTACGTTTGGAGCCTGAAAACGCCTTAGTCAAATGAATTAATTTTACAAACCTAACTTTTTTTCTCACCCAATTTCCATACATTTCAACTCTCTTATACATAAACCCCACGTAGACTTAAACTTCAAATTTAAAATTTAGATAAACGTTTTAATCAAAATTTCTTTTTCCAACAGTCTTCCTCTTAAACAAATTCCGGGAAAAAATTTCCTAAAGTAGGGGAGACTGTAACGCCTCGTATTTCCGTATTCCTATTTTTAGAAAGTTCGTATTCGCATTCTACTTTTAGTAACCTTACAATCGTACTCCATCTCTGTTATCACAATTTGAGGCGTTAATCATAATGAGAATTCATTTTATACATATCCGTGTTACATATCATATTTGTGTTATATACGCAGTCAATATTTAAATACGTGTTTTATACGCAAAACCGAGACTTAAAATACACTTTGGTTACCTAAAAACAAGTTAAAATACAAGAAAAATATATAAAAATAACCTAGTTCCAAAGTGCAAAGACTTAAAGTGAACAAAACCAAAAGATTTTCAACCTCCTTTCTCCTCCAATCACATTCCACCTTTTTAAGCCAATCATATTTCACCGTTCTCCACCTCCTTTCTCCTCCAATCACTTTCCACCTTTTTTAGCAAATCATATTTCACCCTTCTCCACCTGCTTTTTCCTCCCATCACCTTCCACCTTCATTATCTCTCAAACCCTAATCACCACTTATAAATACAAGCCTCCATACCCTCCTAAACACAGTCCAAACACTCAGACCACTCTCAACTCTTCTTGGCTACTCTCTAATTTCCAAGATTTGTCAAAAGTTGCAACCATTCTAAGTGAGTTTTAGCTCTCTTTTCTTCTTATTTTCTTATGTTTTCTCTTCCTTTCTACTTGGATTACCTCTAGGAAGGTTTTCACGAGCTTGCCTTGGCTAACTAAGGTGAAAGCTCACCACATTTGAGGTCCAAAGTAGGATTAAAATTCAGCTTTCATTTACACTTTTGTATCTTGCTTTTCTTTATTTAAAACTTGTTTAAATATTGTGTCTACTTATTCTTAAACCTATCTAAGGTTATTAGACTTGTTAGGAATAGATTCTTATGAGTTTAAGAGGTGTAAACACCTATAAACTTTATGGTTTTACAAAGGTTTATGCAACCCACAAGTGATGAAACCATCTGAGCTTTCCAATGAAGTTGATGGCAAGACTTGTGTATTGGTATAGGTGTGAATACTTGGAAGCGTTGGCTATCCTGCCTTCATTCCATCACCTCACTTGATGTTTTACAATTGCTATCCCAAGTGCTTTGCTAGCTTGAACGTGCATAACCTCGTAAAGTCTCCGACACTTTTTAACTCTTTCTATGTCGGTGTCGGCTCACCCGGGTTAAAGGTTACTTGGATACTTGGTATAGTAATTATGGTACATTTCCTTTTCATTCATGACCATCCGAATCATCCTTGTGATGATTGTGTATTGGTGAATCTTAGAATGAGGTTAAAGGATGGTTATCCTCCTACCTCCATGCATGACTTATATGACAATATATGATATCCTTGTTAAACTTATCTTAGAATTATTATATAAACTATACGATAACTATATATAAATAACCGAATCCTTGACGATGATCAACATAGTTACTTGTCATGGTAATAGGTTATATTATCTAAGTCTTGAACCTCTCGTTAACGATGCTAATGGGTATCTTGACCCATGAAATCACATCAACCCATACGGATTTATAGTGTTAAAAACGAGCGTTTAAGACTAGATAATTACTTTATGTGTACACACTTTTATACTTTAAATTCCAATCCGAATCCTCAGTTAACATTCCGAATACTCACACACCTTCACTTGCCTACTCATATCAACTTGCCAAAACACGGATAATCGGGAAGCTTTGCAAAATACATGGCCCTTTTACTTTTCGACACTTTTTGGGTGCAATACTTATTCCTTATTGAAAACGTACGCATAAACTTACAAACAAGCTTACAAACAAACAGTCCGTCATACATGCTTAATACGTCATACTAGAATTCATATATGCTAGAATCGTTACATGTGCTATGCTTTGTCATTAACTTGTTTCAAGCATCCCCTAACATGTATAACGCTATAGGAGTAACGCACCGCCCGTATTCGTGAGTGTCACACCCCGACCCGTAGCGGAAATAAAAGTCGGGGCACAATTGGGTTATCACCAAAGCTCATGACATTTATTAATTAGTTTCATATTTATTAAATCGGAACTAAAACTTTAAATATTCAAACACGAGAAGTCATATAAGCACAAATAAAACCAAAACATTGTTCAGATCATAATAGTTTTGTCTAATCTTCTAAGGCTATTCCTATGTGTTTCTTTCTTCAGCTTGTTCACCTGTATCATGCGTAAAACAAAAGATTTGGATTAACAAAAGTTGGCGAGTGAATCTTGGTAAAACATTTAAAACAGTTGTATTATATTTGTTGTTTGAATAAAAATTGTGCATAAATCATAAGTGCGCATATGTATATGTAACCAATCACAACCACATAATTTCCACAATGAACACATGACAGGATGAATGATGAACTTGAGATCAAGGCTCAATCAAACGGAGCCGATCTAATGAGGTACCTGATGCTCAACTCGTATCCCACGAGGAACTGATGGGCCTAATGAATGATTGCACTGAAATGTTAAAATGTAACCACACAAAACCACACAAACAAATATACACATTGATCACGTAATGATATTAGCACAACTGTATGATTAAATAAACAAACACGACACATGATACACCTCGAAACATGATTAAAGGGGAATTAGTAGAGATTCACTCACAGTGAGTGCGTATTCTTGATTGATGATAAGCGCGCACGAGTGGAGGGTTTGATCGACGAATAATATTAACCTAAAATAATAACATAATAACTTCAAAAAAAAAATAATAATAAATATATATATATATATATATATGTATATATATATATATATATATATATGTATGTATATACATATACATATATATATATATATGTATGTATATACATATATATATGTATATGTATGTATATACATATATATATATATATGTATGTATATACATATATAATCAATTTAACATTTTGGATTTTTTACATTTTGGTAAATTTTTAAGTTATTTTATATGGTTTTTATAGAGATTTTATAACCTTAAAAGTTATATTTTTAGGTGTTTTTAATCTATTTTACTAAAATATAAATTTTTATGTTATGAAAATAAGTGAAATAAAAGAAAATAATTTAAAAAAAAAAAAACTTGTCAGGTCTGACAGAGGACCTGACCGGTTCAACTGATGTTTTTGGCGTCGTGCGTAGGATTCGAACTTGAGACCTCTCGGTTGCGTGCTCGCAACTCTTCCAACTGAGCTACGTGTCTAACCCGAAAGTAATCTGTTTTTTATTACTCTTATACACTTACTAGACCATCTCAGAAATTCATTTTAATTAAAAAGATTTAAACCTATTGAACCGGCTTCAGCGCATGAATCGAACCCGTGATCTTAGATTAGATTTGCACCCAGCCCAAGTCTAACCCATTCATATCAGATTTTCTGTTAAATTTAAACACTACCGGAACACCTTCTGGTTAACTTAAAAAAACATCTAAGTTTTATTATAGGAAATCCGGTTGCAAGCATGGTTCGAACCCCGACCTTGTACACTACGTTTGAAGATTGTCCACCACTGGACTGTGTGTCTAACCTGGTTATAACCCGGATTCTTTTATATTTACCCTTTTTAAAAAAAACTCATCTTCTTCAAAAATTTAAACACAGAACGACACCCCAAAACAAACTTTTTCATAATTGACCTATATCAGTAATAATACGATTCTGAGATGATTTAGTATAATAATAACTATGATATAAGACAAAGAATTTAAAGAAATTACCCACCACAGCTGGTTACAGTTTTCCGGTGAAATTTTCCGGCGACAGAAAAACTGAGATTCTTTATTTGCGAAGAGCTTAAGGTTTCGTGAAATTTCGAAATGATGAAATGTGTGTTTGGAGTAGCGTTCAGCCGGTTTTTATAGCCATGATTGGATTTAAAGTTCAATTCAAGGCTATTGATTGAAATCGGTTTCAGAGAAATGATTAGAATCCGTTTTAATTTATGGAATTTCACAACAAAGGTTGACTTGTCGGTTACAACATTTTTATTCGAAAGATTATACAGGTTCCGTATTCTTAGCTCCGCCGGCGGTTTCAAAGTATAACTGGTTTTGCAGGTTGATGTTCGGCTTTTATAAATGGTAATAATTTTAGTTTTAAAACACAAAGGTGGGTGTGGAGTAGTGGGTTACGAGTGTGTGTGAATCCAGAGACCCGGGTTCGACTTCGGTTTCCCCCATTAATTTTTATTTTATTTTATAGATTAAGTTAATTATTATCTTATTTATAAATTTTAGTTTAAATTTTAATAACCTTTATTAGTTAAATAATTGACTCTAAAAAATTATGCAACTAGTATATCGTCAATACTTGCTCAAAACCGGTACGGGTTTTTGAAATCCGTTTTACACAATTGTTACAGTATCCCCTACTCTTAGAAATTTCGTCCCGAAATTTATGTTGTAGCCGTAGATGCGGGTATTTCTCGGCATTGAGTCTTCACGTTCCCAAGTAAACTCGGATCCTCGTTTTGACTCCAAACACACCCTTACTATTGGAATACGACTTCGCCTCAAACGTTTTTCACCGAAATCCATGACCTCCACTGGTCTTTCAACGAAGTGCATTGATTCATCAATTTTAACGTCTTCTAAAGGAATATCGAGATTCTCGTCTGCGAGACACTTTTTCAAGTTTGATACGTGAAACGTGGGATGAATTCTGTTGAGTTCTTCTGGTAGGTCAAGCTTGTATGCTACAGGACCTACTCTTTCGAGTATCTTGAATGGTCCCATGTAGCGTGGTGCTAGCTTGCCCTTTTGTCCAAAACGAATCAATCCCCTCCATGGTGATACTTTCAAAAGTACTCGATCACCAACACAAAACTCCAAAGGCTTACACCGCTTATCAGCGTAACTCTTTTGACGACTCTGAGCTGCTAGAAGATTATTGCGAATCAGAAGAATTTTTTCGGTCGTTTCATGAATTAACTCGGGACCGGTGATTTGCGCTTCACCAATTTCTTGCCAACATACCGAAGATCGGCATTTACGACCATATAAGGCTTCGAAAGGAGCCATACCGAGGCTTGAATGATAACTATTGTTGTACGAGAATTCAACCAATGGTAGGTGAGTGTCCCAATTACCTTTGAAGTCTATAACATATGCTCGCAACATGTCTTCAAGGGTTTGTATGGTACGCTCAGATTGGCCATCGGTTTGAGGGTGAAAGGCAGTGATTAGATCTAGACGTGTACTCATAGCGGATTGTACGGCTTGCCATGTTCGCGAAGTAAAATGGCCATCTCGATCTGATATGATACTTAAGGGTACACCATGACGGCTTACGATTTCATTGATATAGATACGAGCTAATTTCTCATTTTTGAAGTCCTCGCGGAATGAAATGAGCTGATTTGGTGAGACGATCAATGATAACCCAAATGGTGTTATACCCACTGGAGGTGCGAGGTAACCCGGTAATGAAATCCATGGTTATATTTTCCCACTTCCATACATGTATTTCGGGTTGGATAAGAAGTCCTGAAGGTCTTTGATGTTTAGCTTTCACTTTGGAACATGTAAGGCACTTGGAAACAAATGTAGCGATATCTTTTTTCATGCCAGGCCACCAGTAGGAGAATCGTAGATATTGATACATTTTATCGGCTCCTGGGTGTATAGAGTATCGAGTTTTATGTGCCTCATTCATGAGAAAAATACGAAGATCATCACGATCAGGTACGCAAATACGATTCAAGTAATAGAGAATACCATCCGACTTGTCTAGTTTAGTATCAGCTCCACAAGACAGTTCGTCTCGCGCATCATTTTCCATGACGGAAATATGTTGACCTGCTCTAATTCGGTTTTTAAGATCGGTCACAATTTGAGAACACAAAATATGAATGGAGTTTGCATACTCCTTTCGACTGAGGGCGTCGGCCACAACATTAGCCTTTCCAGGATGATATCGAATTTCACAATCGTAGTCATTTAGGAGTTCGACCCCTCGTCGTTGCATCATGTTCAACTCTTTTTGATTAAAAATATGTCGAAGGCTCTTGTGGTCAAGGTAAATCTCACACTTGGTACCATAGAGATAGTGTCTCCATATCTTTAGAGCGAACACGACTGCTCCAAGTTCTAGATCGTGAGTAGTATAGTTCTTCTCATGAACTTTGAGTTGCCTTGAGGCATAGGCTATTACCTTTCCTCTCTGCATTAGAACACAACCTAAGCCTTGCCTTGACGCGTCGCAATAAACCACAAAGTCTTTACAACCATCAGGAAGTGTAAGTATAGGTGCATCACAAAGTTTTTGCTTCAAAGATTGAAAAGCCTTTTCTTGCTTGGGTCCCCAAATAAAGGGTTTTCCCTTGTGAGTCAAGGCTGTGAGTGGAACGGCGATCCGAGAAAAAGTTGCGATGAAGCAACGATAATAACCAGCGAAACCAAGAAATGACCTAACTTCAGTAGGAGTTCGTGGTGCTTGCCATTCTTGCACCGCTTTGATCTTAGCAAGGTCCACATGAATCCCTTTGTCATTAACGACATGGCAAAGAAATTTCACTTCTTCTAACCAAAACTCACATTTCGAGAACTTGGCATAAAGCTTTTCCATTCTCAAGAGTGTTAGAATGAGTCGAAAATGACGCTCATGATCGGATTTGGTCTTGGAGTAGATAAGAATATCATCAATGAAAACGATAACAAAACGATCGAGATAAGGTTTGCACACCCTATTCATCAAATCCATGAAAACAGCAGGGGTATTGGTCAAACCAAAAGGCATAACCATAAATTCATAGTGACCATAACGGGTTCGAAAACCAGTCTTAGGTATTCTTCTTCACGCACTCTAAGTTAATTATACCCAGAACGAAGATCGATCTTTGAGAAACAGGTGGCACCTTGAAGTTGATCTAAAAGATCATCAATATGAGGTAAGGGATAGCGATTTTTAATGGTCAACTTGTTGAGCTCTCTATAATCGATGCACATACGAAAAGTTCCATCTTTCTTCTTTACAAAAAGAACAGGCGCACCCCAAGGTGACGAGCTAGGATGTATAAACCCCTTATCAGTCAACTCTTGCAACTGACTAGCTAACTCTTGCATCTTAGATGGGGCTAACCGGTAGGGAGATTTTGTGATTGGTGTAGCACCAGGTACAAGATCGATTCGAAAGTCGACTTCTCGCACAGGAGGAAGTCCTGAAACGTCGTCGGGGAAAACTTGAGGAAATTCTTTAACGATGGGAATATCTTCGAGCTTCTATTCATTGCCTTCCTTCTTGACAATATGAGCTAAAAACGCGATATAGTCTTTGCGAAGATATCTACGACCTTGGAGGCATGACATCAATTTAAGCCCTTTAGAAGGAGTTTCACCAAAAATGCGTAAAGTTCGACCGTCAGTGAGAGGAATTCGAATAAACTTTTCATAACAAACAACTTCAACATGATGCTGACTAAGCCAGTCCATACCAACGATAATATCGAAACTACCCAACTTCATAGGAATAAGATCGATTGAGAAGTCGAGGTCATGACGAGTGAGAGTGCAATCACGAACAATTGAGTCTAACGAAATAGGTTCACCATCAACAACTTCCACTGTAAACGGTTCGGTGAGACTAACGCGAGGTAGATCAAGAATGGATTCAAATTCTAAGGACAAAACTCTTATCCGCACCGGTATCAAATAGTATGGATGCATATCTACCGTTAATAAGAAACGTACCGTTGACCACATTGTTATCAGCCCTGACTTGATTGGCGTTGATGTTGAAAGCCCTTCCTCTGGCAGGTGGATTAGCTTGATTGGCTTGGTTCACCGGATTGGCTTGAGCTTGGGCGTTTATGATGTTCACCAGGCGTGGGCAGGTGTTACGAAAATGGGTTGGATCGCCAAGCATGCTTTGACAGGTTGCATTATTGGGTAATTGGGTTGGTAGAAGGGTTTAGCCATGGGTTGAAAAGGTGGTAAAAATAAAGGTTGTTGATTTTGGGCTTGTCCCACCACTTGATTATTGGTTTGAGCTTGAGGCGGGTTGCGGGTTGACTTTTGAAGAATACGACAAGTTTGAATCGTATGACCTACACGGCCACAACTTGTGCAGTATTGGCAGGGGTTCTCAGGGGGGTGATGCATTGACATCGATGCATTTTGGGTGTGGACCAGTATATGGCTTCTTGAATGGGGGGGCTTGAGGGGCGACTTGCGTGATTGGGGCAGCAGTGATAGGAGAATTGGTTTTGGGTAACGGTGAAATTTTTCCTATTACGCTTTCTTTTTCCAGCAAATTTGGAAGACGAACCTGTTGGAGTTGAGTTTGGGGTTTCAGCAGGTGTCTTTTCTTTCTTCTTCTCATCCTTAAAATCGCCATTTCGAATGCCATTTTCCGTTAGTTCGGTAGCCAGTTCCATGGCAGCTTCGAGTGTTGCAGGTGAAGTACTTAACATCGAATCTTGAATTTTCGAGGGAAGGCCTCGAATGTAATGCTCGATTAGACGATAGAGAGGAGTGAACATATTAGGGACCATCTGATTCAACTCGAGGAATCTCTTGTTGTAAGTGGTGTGGTCTCCCTCCTTTTGTTTTAATGAATAAAACTCGTCTTCCAGCTTCTTGATTTCGCTTCTTGGACAGAAGCGTCTTATCATAATTTCCCTCAACTCATCCCAAGTCAAGGCCATAGAAGCTTCAGCACCTCGCTTACCCTTTTCAGTGTTCCACCAGGTAAGTGCTACTCCACCCTTTTCAGTGTTCCACCACCTTGCGATCATCGGGACAATCACAATTGAGAAAAGTGCTTTCCATATCCACAAACCAACGGAGGAGAGCAGTGACACCTTCAGTCCCTTCATATTTTGGGGGATCGCAGGACTTGAAATGCTTGTAGGTACATTTGATGGTGTTAGGAGGAATGTTGGCGATATTTTGCCCGTCTTGGTTGGTGGGGTTAGTGGGATTGGCGGCAAGTGCTTGTTGAACTTGCACAACAATATCAGGAAGTACGGCAGCCATCTGTTGAGCAATGTGAGTGGCTATACGCTCACTGGATCTTCCTGACCTTCTACAGCCTCGAGAGTGTCTAGCAGACATCTACAGGAAATAAGAAGCGAGATTATGAATTGAACGTTCTTAGGTGTCATGTGTCGTAAAAAAATGAAAACAACATAAACTAAATGAAACATGAATTTAACTACATCCATAGGATGTCTTGGGCTTGCTTAAGGTTGGGCCTCCAAATGTCTCCCATACTCCAGCCTTGGTAGTCACGTGGGCCCCCATGACTACTGGCCTTGGTAGGGTTCACATCGGTGTTGGCCTGCTAAGCCAACATCACCCGAATGAAAATCATAAAACATAATTGTAAGGTATAAGGTCCGAATGTGTCCTGGTACAGACACAATGACAACTCAAAGTGGGGTTAGTTCACATGACGTTTAGTGTGGCATGCTTTGGCCTAATAGGTTCTTTGTACTCTCATCGTTAGTCCCCAGGTAGGCAAACTGGTCCATTATTTAGATTTATATGAATGCCAAGCCTAGATAGGACGTTCTGACTACCGGTACTCGTACCCTTCCAGTTACTACATGCCCGTTGTAGAACTCACTTTGATGTGATTGAAAAGAAAAACATGAAAACATTGCAAAATATTTGAGAAGAAATCATGAAAATTGTGAAATCGTGATGTGTGTGCTTACATAGGTATGATGTGCCATCAACAAATATCCAATAATGAACATCACATATTAACATACAAAAGTGGAAGTGATTGCATGCATTTGTGTATGAATAATAAACATGAAACATATAAATATCATGAGTTTACATATAACACATAATCAATTAAAATCTAGTCAACTATAGTGTAGGCTCTAAAGGGTCTAATAACCTATCCTATATTCCTATAGTCACAAGCTCTGATACCAATCTGTCACACGCCGACCCGCAGCGGAAATAAAAGTCGGGGCATAATTGGGTTATCACTAAAGCTCATGATATTTATTAATAAGTTTCATATTTATTAAACCGGAACTAAAACTTTAAATATTCAAACACGAGAAGTCATATAAGCACAAATAAAACCAAAACATTGTTTAGATCATAATAGTTTTGTCTAATCTTCAAAGGCCATTCCTATGTGTTTCTTTCTTTAGCTTGTTCACCTGTATCATACGTAAAAAAAAAGATTTGGATCAACAAATGTTGGCGAGTGAATCTTGGTAAAACATTTAAAACAGTTGTATTATATTTGTTGTTTGAATAAAAATTGTGCACAAATCATAAGTGAGCATATGTATATATAACCAATCACAACCACATAATTTCCACAATGAACACATGACATGATGAATGATGAACTTGAGATCAAGGCTCAATTAAACGGAGCCGATATAATGAGGCACCTGATGCTCAACTCGTATCCCACGAGGAACTGATGGGCCTAATGAATGCTTGCACTGAAATGTTAAAATGTAACCACACAAAACCACACAAACAAATATACACATTGATCACGTAATGATATTAGCACAAGTGTATGATTAAATAAACAAACACGACACACGATACACCTCGAAACATGATTAAAAGGGGAATTGGTAGAGATTCACTCACAGTGGGTGCGTATTCTTGATTGATGATAAGCGCGCACGAGTGGAGGGTTTGATCGACGAATAATACTAACCTAAAATAATAATATAATAACTTCAAAATAATAATAATAATAATAATAATAATAATAATAATAATAATAATAATAATAAATATATATATATATATATACACACGTATATATATAACCAATTTAACATTTTGGATTTTTTACATTTTGGTAAATTTTTAGGTTATTTTAGGTGGTTTTTATAGAGATTTTATAACCTTAGAAATTATATTTTAGGTGTTCTTAATTTATTTTACTAAAATATAATTTTTTATGTGATGAAAATAAGTTAAATAAAAGAAAATAATTAAAAAAAACCTGTCAGGTCTAACAGTTCAACTGATGTTTTTGGCGTCGTGGGTAGGATTCGAACTTGAGACCTCTCGGTTGCGTGCAGACAGCTCTTCCAACTGAGGTACGTGTCTAACCTGAAACTAATCTGTTTTTAATTACTCTTATACACTTACTAGATCATCTCAGAAATTCATTTTAATTAAAAATATTTAAACCTATTAAACCGGCTTCAGCGCATGAATCGAACCCGTGACCTTAGATTAGATTTGCACCCAGCCCAACCAGTTGGGCTGGGTGTCTAACCCATTAATATCAGATTTTCTGTTAAATTTAAACACTACCAGAACACCTTCTGGTTAACTTAAAAAAACATCTGAGTTTTATTATAGGAAAACCGGTTGCAAGCATGGTTCGAACCCCAACCTTGTACACTACGTTTGCACACAGTCCACCACTGGACTGTGTGTCTAACCTGGTTATAACCCAGATTCTTTTATATTTACCCACTTTTAAAAAAAACTCATCTTCTTCAATAATTTAAACACATAACGACACCCCAAAATAAACTTTTTCATAATTGAATTATATCAGTAATAATACGATTCTGAGATGATTTAGTATATTAATAACTAAGTTATAAGACAAAAAATTTAAAGAAATTACCCACCACAGCTGTTTACGGTTTTCCGGTGGAATTTTCCGAACCGAGATTCTTTATTTGCCAAGAGCTTAAGGTTTCGTGAAATTTCGAAATGATGAAATGTGTGTTTGGAGTAGCGTTCAGCCGGTTTTATAGCCATGATGGGATTTAATATTCGATTCAAGGCTATTGATTGAAATCGGTTTCAGAGTAATGATTAGAATCGGTTTTAATTTTTGGAATTTCACAACAAAGGTTGACTTGTCGGTTACAACGTTTTTATTCGAAAGATTATACTGGTTCCGTATTCTTAGCTCCGCCGGCGGTTTCAAAGTATAACTGGTTTTGCAGGTTTGATGTTCGGCTTTTTTAAATGGTAATAATTTTAGTTTTAAAACACAAAGGTGGGTGTGGAGTAGTGGTGTTACGAGTGTGTGTGAATCCGGGAGACCCGGGTTCGACTCCGGTTTCCCCCATTTTAAATTTTTTTTATTTTAAAGGTTAAGTTAATTATTATCTTATTTATAAATTTTAGTTTAAATTTTAATAACCTTTATTAGTTAAATAATTGACTCTAAAAAAATTATGCGACTAGTATATTGTCAATACTTGCTCAAAAACAGTACGGGTTTTTGAAACCCGTTTTACACAATTGTTACAGTGAGGTCATGTGAAGTCATTCATAACGCCTTTATCGTTGCGACGATAAGATTACGCTAGCGGTAAACTTTGGTTGACACGTATGGTTGCATGCTAGTATTGTGTGATAATTTAAGTTAACTATTATGCCATGTGGATTCGTTTAAACTTTTATACTTACGCTAGTATTTAAACTTGTATGCTAACCAATACTCTTGTATTGAACTATACTTTAATACATATTGCACTAATTATATGAGGATACGACGAATGGAACTTGATACGAAGGACTAGCAACGCACCAAACTTTAAATTCATGTTTATAGATTAATCATACAATATTTGTTGTATATTTATTTTCCAATTCATGTACTTGAATCATTAGAAATGAAATGAAATATTTTTTATTAAATACTTGTCACATTTAGTGTTATGAAGTTTCGAGCAATCTAATTACGTCTGCCCTGATGATTCCGTCCGTTGGGGTGTCACAGATTTGTATCAGAGCCATAACTATAGGGAATTAGGAAAGATTGCCATGATTTGACCTAGTCTATAGTCTAAATACCAATACTTGACCATTCTTTATTTCATGCTTCATATACTCAAATTCTCCCTATTTGCTTCTATCTCATCTTTTGTCTTAAAATTTCGTATGTCTTTCCTACAACTATTTACCATACACACATGAGAACGTGAACACACTCACATTATACAAACGAAACGATTTCATCAAAATAGGAGTGAAACCCTCACTTTGGTGAAAGATTCTCTATCCGCATTCTCGATTTCCATGAAATTATACATCAAGTTAGGCATGGCATCCTCACCTTGATGAAATTTCGCCATGCTTATTCTAGTGGACCCTTACCAACGAGCCGGATTTAAGTCCTTACCTCGTTTGATAAGTATCAACCACACTTAGGAATGACGTTGTCAAGTTAGCATGCATCCTAAATTTAAAAGAACTTTCGATCACTTTGGTTAGTCAAGGTTTCGGTTTGGAACAATCCAAGTTTTAGTCAAAACTATCATTATATTATATCAATTTTATGCATAACGTAATTCAAACATCCCTTTATTTCAAAATTCAAATTATTTTCACAATGATTACTCACGTATCATATACCTATACTTTTCATGTACCTTATACACTATTTATAAATACGATTTCAAAAACGTCACTCACATGATAAACACTACTCGTGTTCCCAAAAACGAAAATCTTATCATCAAAAGAGGAGTGATTCCCTTAACTTGATGATTTGACTCCCCCCCATTTCTTGAAGGAATCTTGTCCTTGAGATAGGAGTGATATTCACACCATTCTTAACCCTTGCTTACACCCACCAAATCGTTCATACACTCTCATACCACGAATATTCCAAAATTCTTCCCCTAACATTTCATCCAAACTTTATTTTTCTGTAAATCTGCCTAAACGATTTAACCATTCTTACAAATATCCTCACCAGTTCGAGTCAGTAAAATACTTTTAAGATATCTTTCGTTTTTTATTACGCGCAAACTTCAACTAGACGGCTTACTACCACTAAAACTTTTTGAAACCATAACTACATGCCATTATAGCTTCTCACCTATAAACATTTTTTTTCTACGTGTGATTTTACTAATACGCATTTGAACCAATGAAAATTTTTCCTACAACCTACGGTGAGGGCCACACATTTTGTTAAACTACATCGTTACTTACACAAAAATAACTTTTAAGGTGACATCCTTTAAAACATTTCTCCCAATTGAGTTGTTCAAACTCGCTTTGCACTATACACACATACACGTCTTACTTATTCTTGCACTCACTTACGTTTGGAGCCTGAAAATGCCTTAGTCAAATAAATTACTTTTACTAACCTAGCTTTTTATCTCACGCAATTTCCATACATTTTAACTCTCCTTTTTTTAGCCAATCATATTTCACCTTCTCCACCTACTTTCTCCTCCGATCACCTTCCACCTTTATTAACTCCCAAACCCTAACCACCACTTATAAATACAAGCCTCCATACACTCCTAAACACACTCTAAACCCTCAAATCACTCTCAAATCTTCTTGGCTATTCTCTAATTTCCAAGATTTGGCAGAAAGTTGCAACCATTCTAAGTGAGTTTTATGTCATGGAGTTATTCTTGAACTCTCGTGTGACATTAGAATACTTCTAAGTTCAGCCTTTTGGATGGGTTTGGTTATGGATAGTAGCGGAAGTCTTTGTTTGTAATGATCACAAGTATGATTTTGTAGTGCAATACTACAACAAAGATGGTTATGTATTACTTGAACAAAGTTACAAGTACAAAGTGTTTACAAGAAGTTCGGTTATGAATGAGTTATGAGGGGTGAGTGTAAATGATGCCTAACACTCTATTTATACTACTTGGACATTATCTAGATAGTTCTATATCTAGATTATTCCTTAAAAAATCTATATAACAATATCTAGATAGTTCCATGGTTGATATTTTGGTTGTTTTGACTAGCCTTTTCCAACGATTTCTAGAGTCTTCTTGACTGCATTGTTGTCCTTATTGTCACGCTTCGATTTTTTATACTTTCCTTAATTAGAAAGTATTGTGTAATTCTATTTTTTGGAAACTTGTATTTGTATTTCTTTTCCCAATCTCGTAATCTAAGACTTGAATCGTAATAAAAGTTCACACTTGTTACACTTGCTTGCATACATACAATCGTTTGATACTTATAATACATGCTTACATACATTCAATCAATACTTGTTTATGTGCAAAGGACTCATACAATCGAATTCGATATTCAATCTTACTTTTAGGTTTAAAACATATGCAAAAATGACAAGTTAAACTAAGTCTAAGGACTAAAGGGGTCAAAACTAAAGAAACTTCTGGAATAAACCTTCTCGCGACCCGTGACCGAGTTCACTAATCATCTCGCGCCCCGCCAGACCCCTCCCGGCCCGCGACCAAGCCACCTTCTCCCTCTCGCGGCCCACTAGAGGGGCATAATCCGGAAATGTTGGTTTCAAGCTCATGGATTGGTCAAGATTATATTTTCTACATTTGTTACCCCAACTAACACTCTCCCAATTTTTACCTGTAAATACCCCACTCCATCTCCTCTTAACTCACACCTCAATCTTCTCTTCTCTTCTCTAAAAGCTCTAAGAGCTCTCTTCTCCTCTAAAAGATCAAGGCTTCAAAAGTGAGTTCTAACTCACCTCTCTCCTTTTGATTTTTCCTTCTTCTTCACACTTGAAACACCTTTGGGGATACATCCATAGGTTTTGCATGGAAACTAACTAGGAATATCACCCTACTTCAAGGTCCCAAGTGTAAGAACTTTCTGTTTTAATAGGTACCCACAAGTGTTGTATCCTTCCAAGCTTGTTCTCGAAACAAGACTTGAGTTCGTAGAGTGTGATCAACTTACTTGATGTTTTCATCTATTTTTGTCTTTTACATTTATGTATCAACTTACTCATGACCATCCTTGTCGTCCTTATGACGACATGTGAATTGGTAAACTATACAAGAGAGGTTTTAAAAGGAAGGTTATCCTCCTACCTCCATGCATGACTTCTATGAAATGACATGATGTTTACGATTACGTATGCTATATAGTATATGTATATATTCGCTGACCGAACCCTTGATGTTAATCAAATGATTATACGTCATGGTACTAGGTTACATCACCTATGTACTTAGTCTCTCGTTACGATTCTAATGGGTATCCTAACCCATGAAAACACATCAACCCAAATGGGTCTTATAGTGTCAAGAACGAGTATTAAGTCTATATCATTACTTTCTCGTTTACATATTTTATCGTATTTAAAGTTCCTAATCCTTCATTATTATTCATCTACTTACCAATCCATTTGTTTTGCTCTTGTAGGATAACTCGGTACCCCTTCAATCATCCAAACTCTTCACAGGACTAACAAGTGGAAGCTTACAAAACCGTGAGTAAACTCGAACACCCTTTTTATGCTTTAGACTTTTGGGTGCAATATGTTAACCAATCAAAATACACGCAATCACACTTATACTTTTATGCAATCACGCAAACAATCCATCATACATGCTATAGTTACTTGATACATGATTCGTATACTTGGAACATTCTTATGTGATACTATTCGTCATTAACTTTGGCAAGAGCCTCCACCTTAACATGTATAGCGCTCTAGGAGTAACGCACCGCCCATATTCTTGAGGTAATGTTAAGTTTATTCTATTTTGCGGTGACACGCGAGGGTTGACTTATAGATTGCATGCCATGTTTACGTATCTTGTATGCTAGCTAACATGTGGATTCGTTTAAGCCTTTTGTATTTATGCTATATAAAACTTCTGTACTCGCCAATACTTATTGTATTGAACTATAGTTTTAACATGTTGCAAGTTAAAGATGTTGATCATGATGAATCTTACTAGGGATGGCATAGATACACACCTAGAATGTTAAGTTTATGTTGTATTCGAAATTTTGTGATGTACTGACAATTGTGTTATGAAATGAAATTCGGTTGATTTAAATATTTTCGCAGATAGTGTTATGATGCAATGAGCAATCTATTTCGTCTCACTCTGATGTTTCCGCCATCGGTTGGGGTGTGACAGATTGGTATCAGAGCCATAACTATATGGAATTAGGTAGAATTGCCATGTTCGACCTAGTCTATAGTTCTAAGTACCCATTGACCATTCTTGTTTATGCTTAAAACTTTATGCTTCCTACTTTGCTTCTCCTCTTTTCCTTTGGTCTTAATACATGCAAAATGTATTTCCTAAGATATTTACATAATATACACACTTGAAGACTTGAAGACACTCATACAAACGAGACGATCTCACCAAAATAGGGGTGAAACACACACTTTGGTGATCACTCTCAATCCGCGTATTCAATTTTCCACGAAATTACGCCATCAAGTTTGGAGTGATATCCATACCTTGATGGAAAATTTTCCATTTCATACTCTAGTGGACCTTTACCAACGAGTCGGAATTCGCCCCTCGTTTGGTAAGTATCAACCACACTTAGGGGTACGATGTTGTCAAGATAGGGGTAAAACCCGCACCTTGCGACTAGTCCCACTCCTCGATTTTCAATTTCGCAAAGTTTCGAATTTTCGATCAATTAGATATGTGTAGTAACTAGAAGGGTGGAATGCCGTTAATCGCTTCTCGACGAGAGCATTTCACCTATAGGCCAAAGCATGTCCCTTTAATTTGAAAGGATCTTCGATTCACTTTGGAATAGTCAATGTTTCCCAACCCGGGACACTCTAATGTTTTACTAAGCCTATCTTTTATGTTATCTCAATTTCTATGTGGTTTTAATACTTGATTACCTAATTCATTACAAACCTGTTGCACGATTCGCACGTTTATCGCAATCAAAAACAATAATAACCCTCGCAAACCAACTAAATTTACACTCTTTACGCAATCATATGTGTTAACTTTTGAGATACTTATTTTGCTTATATGAAATTATACGTGTTACTTGCATACCCGATGTGATTTTTACATTACCCTACGATCAAGTCTCATCCTTTCCTCTATCGAATAGATATCTTCGCAAAACTCTGGCGCAAGGTTGAAGTCAAGAACCAACTCCAACTCGATGTCTAAGAAAGATTGTATGAGGTTTATGGCAAAGCAAATGGCTAAAATCATAACCGACATCGTTAGCAAAGTGAAACCGCGCCAAACACCGACTCAACTCATGCCTTCGTCGATTCAAAGGTGGAATCACCTAAGGCAACCTTTACCCATAAGCAACTCTGCTCTTGCAACCCTTTACCCTTCACCGGTGAAGGGGACACCACTTAGTTGCTTCAATGGTTTGATGCCATAGAAGTGACGTTCCTACAAAGTGGATGTCCTGATCATCTATGTACGCGCAACGCAACAAGCGTTTTCCTATCAAGAGCCCTCTATTGGTGGACTTCAGAACGCAACGTTCGTGGAAACAACGCCGCACACGCCCTCCCATAGGCCGATCTTCAAAATCTAATGAAGGACGAGTTTTGTCCTCCACACGAGCTTTAGAAACTAGAGAACGAATTCTGGAACCTAAAGCAAGTGGGGAACGATAACGCCAGCCTCACCGCACGCTTCAAACAGCTAAGTGTGCTTTGCCCTCGCCAAGTCGACACCCTCGACAAGGCTATCGCTAAGTACATCGAATTCCTACGTTCCTCCATCTCCGACTTAGTTGAAGCCGCCACACCCAAAACCCTCGAGGATACCTATCGCCTCGCCGCCAAATTTAACAACAGTCACGTTCTTCATAAAGCTTCCAAAGCTTCATCAAGGAACTTGCACCAAGCCACCACCAACACCATTAACGAACCCACACCTTCCAAACCTCCCACCAAAAACAACAAGGGCAAGAAGCGGAAGGCTTCAAGCCAAAACTATGCGGTAGTCGCTCCGCCACCTTAACCCATCCAACAAGTTGCACTAACCAACCCTGACTTCGTCAAAAGGGCATAAAGTAGGCCACATCCCAAGTAAAACCACTGCCGTTACCACCATCCCGTTAATACCCTTGCCGCCTGTGCACTAGTTGCAACAGGTATGGACACTTCGCTCCATAAAGTCAAAGTTTTCCACAAACCCCTGCCAACCAAGCCCAAGCCATCACAGAACCCCCAAACCCTACCGTCAACCGAATTCAACCACCAGCAACCGTAGCACGTGCCTGTTTTAGGTGCGGAGATCCCAATCACTTTACCAACGCCTGCCCACAACCCAACAACCAGCAACAGTAGCAACCGCGTCAACCTCAAAAAGCTCGACGCAGAGCTTTCGTGATCACCGCCGCCCAAGCGCAAAACGCTAATGACGTCATAACCGGTACGTTACTCGTTAATAATGTCTATGCTTCTTGTCTTTTGATACTGGCGCAGATAAGTGTTTTGTATCCGTTGAATTCGAACCCATGCTTAAGTGTAAACGCTCTAAACTACCAAAATCATTCGAAGTCGAAGTCGCTAACGGAAAATCTATCACCGTCGATTCCGTCCTTTCCAAATGTTCTTTGAATCTTAATGATCATACTTTTTCTATTGACCTCATACCCATGCAAATGGGGAGTTTCATGTCTAGTAGGCATGGATTCGCTTAGGCGAGTTCGTGCTGATGTCGTTTGTTCGGAAAAATTCATCCGTCTTCTCCTTCCGAACAAAGAAACCTTACATGTCTATGGCGAGAAACCTTCTAAAGGTCTCAAGCTTATATCGTGTATCCAAGCAAACAAATATTTGCCTAAAGACTACTTTGCCTTTCTTGCCCACATTGTGGAAAAGAAGGACAAGGGTCCAAGTGTAAGTGATGTTCCTGTTGCTTGCGAATTTCCTGACGTTTTTCCAGAGGATCTTCCTAGTCCGCCACCTCCTCGTTCTGTTGACTTCCGAATCAACCTCATACCTGGCGCAACTCATGTTGCAAAGACCCCTTATCGTCTAGCACCTTCGGAGATGCAAGAGCTATCTAGCCAACTTCAAGAACTTCTTGATAAAGGCTTTATACGCCCTAATACTTCTCCTTGGGGGGCTCCCATTTTATTCGTCAAAAAGAAAGATGGATCATTTCGGATGTGTATCGACTATCATGAGCACAATAAGCTTACGGTCAAAAACCGATATCCTCTTCCTCGTATTGACGATCTCTTCGATCAGCTGCAAGGCGCAACCTGCTTCTCAAAGATTAATCTCCGTTCTGGTCACCATCAATTTCGAGTCCTGAAAGAAGATGTACCCAAAACCGCATTCCGTACACGTTATGGACATTACGAGTTCATAGTCATGTCGTTTGGTTGGACCAACGCACCTGCCGTGTTCATGATTTTGATGAATCGCGTGTGCAAGCCGTACCTCGATCGTTTCGTAATTGTCTTCATCGACGATATCCTTATCTATTCTAAGACATAAGAAGAGCATGAGGAACACTTGCGTCTGATCCTTCAGCTGTTGCGTACTAAACGTCTTTACACCAAATTCTCGAAATGCGAATTTTGGCTAAAGGAAGTTCAATTTCTTGGTCATGTCGTAAACGAACTTGTATTCACGTTGACCCTGCAAAAAACGAAGCTGTAAAGAATTGGATTGCTCCTAAGTCTGTCGTTCTTGGTTTAGCTGGTTACTATCGTCGTCTTATCTCAAATTTCTCCAAGATCACCGTTCCTCTCACTCCTTTGACCCAAAAAGATAAACCTTTTGTTTGGGGTTCCGAACAAGAGGAATCTTTTCAAACACTCTAAGGCATGCTTTGTAATGCTCCTATCTTAGCTCTTCCCGATAGTAACGACGACTTTGTCGTGTATTGCAATGCTTCGAAACAAGGTCTCGGTTACGTCCTCATGCAACGAGATAAAGTCATCGCTTACGCTTCAAGACAACTCAAAATTCATGAGAAAAACTACACTACCCATGACCTTGAATTTGGTGCAGTGGTTTTTGCGTTGAAGATATGGCGACACTACCTTTATGGTACAAAGTGTACGGTCTTCATCGACCATAAGAGCCTACAACAGATCTTCAATCAAAAAGAAATCAACATGCGTCAACATCGTTGGGTGGAATTGTTAAACGACTAGGACTGCGATATTCGCTACCACCCCGGCAAAGCGAGTGTTTTAGCTGATGCACTAAGTCGAAAATATCACGTTAAGAGTATACGTTGCTACCAAACATTGGGAAAACTTCAAGAGCTAATTCGTGAGGCACAATACTTAACCATTAATGATGGTAACCTCGATAATGAATTGAAGTGTGGTGTCGAAACTCAACTCTTATCAAAACCCAATGTCATTATGTACTACCTCGACCGTATTTGGATTCCGAACTGTGGCAACATTCACAACCTTTTGATGAGTGAAGCTCATAAATCCCAATATTCTATACACCTAGGCGCTGATAAGATGTACCATGACCATCGTACGTCTTACTGGTGGCCTGGAATGAAGAAGATATCGCCTTCTACGTTTCGAAATGCTTACTTGTTCTAAGGTGAAAGCCGAACATCAACGTCCCTCTAGCTTGCTTGAACAACCTAAGATTCGTATTTGGAAATGGGAAAGCATTGCCATGGACTTCATTACTAAACTTTCTCGTACATCGTCTGGTCACGATAGTATTTGGGTCATCATTGACCGTTTGACCAAATCCGCTCACTTCCTCCCCATACGTGAAGATTTCAAAGTCGAAAAATTTGCTTGCATCTACACGGATGAAATCATATGTCGTCATGGAATCACCATCGACATCATCTCAGACCGAGATGGTCGTTTCACCTCTCGCCTTTGGCAAACATTTCAAAGAGCTCTTGGTACTCATCTCAATCTTAGTACTGCTTTCCATCCTCAATCTGATGGAAAAACCGAGCGTACTATTCAAACTTTAGAAGATATGCTTCTTTCTTGTGTAATTGATTTTGGTGGCAACTAGGATATGCACTTGCCTTTGATCGAATTCTCGTACCATAACAGTTATCACGCGAGTATTCAAATGGTACATTTTGAGGCACTGTATGGTCGTAAGTGAAGATCGCCTATTTGTTGGCATGAGATCGGGGAAGCTCAAATCACCGGTCCCGAGCTTATACAAGAAACGATGGACAAGATCTTACAAATTCGAGACAACCTGCTCAAAGCCAGAAGCCGACAAAAGAGTTACGCGGATAGACGGCGCAAACCGTTGGAATTCAACGTGGGTAACTTTGTACTTCTCAACCTATCCCCTTGGAAGGGTGTAGTTCGATTTGGTAAGAAAAGCAAACTCGCTCCTCGCTATTCTCGAAAGGATTGGCAAGGTAGCATATAGACTGGATCTACCTCAAGAACTCAACAACGTTCATCCTACGTTCCATGTCTCAAACATGAAGAAATGTCTAGCTGACGAAGGACTTCAGGTTCCACTAGAAGATCTTCAAATCAATGAGACACTACACTTGGTGGAAAAACCGGTCGAAATCATGGACCGAGGAATCAAGTAATTGAGGCGCAGTCGAATTCCCATAGTCAAGGTTTTATGGGAAGGTAAACGTGGCGCCAAATTTACTTGGGAAGTCGAGAATGATATGAAGACTAAGTATCCGCATCTGTTCATTACACCTTCTTCTGAATAAATCTCTGGATGAAATTTCCTAAAGGAGGGGAGACGCTTTGCTTTTTCATACTTTCCTTAATTAGAAAGTATTGTTGTAATTCTATTTTTGGTAACTTGTATTCGTATTTACTTTCCCAATCTTGTAATCCGAGACTTGAATCGTAATAAAAGTTCACACTTGTTATACTTGCTTGCATACATACAATCATTTGATACTTATTATACATGCTTACATACATTCCATCAATACTTGTTTATGTGCAAAGGACTCATACAATCGAATTTGATATTCAATCTTACTTTTATGTTTAAAACATGTGCAAAATTGACAAGTTAAACTAAGTCTAAGGAATAAAGGGGTTAAAACTAAAGAAACTTCTGGAAAAAACCTTCTCGCGACCCGCGACCGAGTTCACTAATCCTCTCACGCCCCGCCAGACCCCTCCCGGCCCGCGAGAGGGGCATAATCCGGAAATGTTGGTTTCAAGCTCATGGATTGGTCAAGATTGTGTTTTCTACATTTATTACCCCAACTAACACTCTCCCAATTTTTACCTATAAATACCCCACTCCATCTCCTCTTAACTCACACCTCAATCTTCTCTTCTCTTCTCTAAAAGCTCTAAGAGCTCTCTTCTCCTCTAAAAGATCAAGGCTTCAAAAGTGAGTTCTAACTCAGCTCTCTCCTTTTGATTTTTCCTTCTTCTTCACACTTGAAACACCTTTGGGGATACATCCATAGGTTTTGCATGGAAACTAACTAGGAATATCACCCTACTTCAAGGTCCCAAGTGTAAGAACTTTCTTGTTTTAATAGGGTTTTACCCACAAGTGTTGTATCCTTCCAAGCTTGTTCTTGAAACAAGACTTGAGTTGGTAGAGTGTGATCAACTTACTTAATGTTTTCATTTATTTTTGTCTTTTACTTTTATGTATCAACTTACTCATGACCATCCTTGTCGTCCTTATGACGACATGTGAATTGGTAAACTATACAAGAGTGGTTTTAAAAGGAAGGTTATCCTCCTACCTCCATGCATGACTTCTATGAAATTACATGATGTTTACGATTACGTATGCTATATAATATATGTATATATTCACTAACCGAACCCTTGATGTTAATCAAATGATTATACGTCATGGTACTAGGTTACATCTCCTATGTACTTAGTCTCTCATTACGATTCTAATGGGTATCCTAACCCATGAAAACACATCAACCCAAATGGGTTTTATAGTGTCAAGAACGAGTATTAAGTCTAGGTCATTACTTTCTCGTTTACATATTTTATCGTATTTAAAGTTCCTAATCCTTCATTATTATTCGTATACTTACCAATCCATTTTTTTTTCCTCTTGTAGGGTAACTCGGTACCCCTTCAATCATCCAAACTCTTCACGGGACTAACAAGTGGAAGCTTACAAAACCGTGAGTACACTCGAACACCCTTTTTACACTTTACACTTTTGGGTGCAATATGTTAACCTATCAAAATACACGCAATCACACTTATACTTTTATGCAATCACGCAAACAATCCCTCATACATGCTATAGTTACTTGATACATAATTCTTATACTTGGAACATTCTTATGTGATACTACTCGTCATTAACATTGGCTAAAGCCTCCACTTAACATGTATATCGCTATATGAGTAACGCACCGTCCGTATTCTCGAGGTCATGTTAAGTTTATTCTATCTTGCGGTGACACGCGAGGGTTGACTTATAGATTGCATGCCATGTTTACGTAAATCTTGTATGCTAGCTAACATGTGGATTCGTTTAAATCTTTTTTACTTATGCTATATCAAACTTGTGTACTCGCCAATACTTGTTGTATTGAACTATATTTTTAACATGTTGCAGAAATCCTTGTCGAAGAAATCCTTGCCAAGCACGAAGTCGTGTTCTTTTATTGGCACCACATAAAGGTCAATCTTGCCTTTCCATTTGCCAATTGTGGTTTTGATGCCGTAGGCCATCCCTAGTGTTGGTTGGATGGGTCCGTTTGTGGTCTTCATCATTTCATTTTGTTTTGTTACTCGAACACCGAGTCTTATTGCTTCATCTATGGAGATGAAGTTATGGCTTGCTCCTGTGTCAACTAGTGCCTTAACGGGTCTCCCATTTACCACCATGTTGACGAGTTGAAGTCCTTCTTCTGTCTTCTTTTCTGGTTTTACGGTTGTTGGTCTTTTCTTTCCCTTGTCTTAGAGCTTTTTGATGTTATGTTTTTATCGTGTTTTGGAAGTTTTTTGTGTATTTAAAGTATTGAGATGACTTACTTGCATAGACCCCAGACATGCTTCTGGTTGTGTCTTGTTAGTATCGTTCATTTTTGCTTCCAACTCAGCAAAGTTTTTGTGAAGGCTTTGGATCTTGTTGTCTACCTCTCTCCACAGTGTTGTGATCTCTTCTTGGATCATAGCTTGCATCTCGAGGCATATGACGTCGATAGCAGTTTTGAGATCTTCTTTGAGTCCTTGTAACTCGACTCGCAATGTTCCCAAAGCGTCTAGCTTTTCCAAGGAACGATTGACAAGCAATCCAAGTTGTGTTACAGATGCTTCAACACTAGTCTTCAATTTGTCTAAGGATCCGGCCAAATCCATAGACGCGTTTTCAACTTCTTGTTGATTGTGGTTGTGATTGTGTGTCTCTTCTTTGCTAGAGACGATTTTCTTGTTTGTTACTCCCTTCTTGCTTTTCTTGTTCGCCATCCCGATGAACCGACGCGGCTCTGATACCACTTGTCACAGAGTTATTCTTGAACTCTCGTGCGGCACTTAGAATACTTCTAAGTTCAGCCTTTTGGAAGGGTTTGGTTATGGATAGTAGAGGAAGTCTTTGTTTGTAAAGATCACAAGTATGATTTTGTAGTGCAAGACGACAACAAAAATGGTTATGTATTACTTGAACAAAGTTACAAGTACAAAGTGTTTACAAGAAATTGGGTTATGAATGAGTTATGAGGGTTGAGTGTAAATGATGCCTAACACTCCTATTTATACTACTTGGACATGATCTAGAAAGTTCTATATCTAGATTATTCCTTAACAAAAATCTACATAACAATATCTAGATACTTCCATGGTTGATATTTTGGTTGTTTGACTAGCCTTTTACAACGATTTCTAGAGTCTTCTTGACTGCATTGTTGTCCTTATAGTGCCCTTATGTTGCTAGAACAATACGGGCTGTTCCGGAACCTTCCGGGCAGCTCTAGATGCGACAAGATGGTCCCGAAAACTTCTAGAATGCTGAAATTTTGAGCAAAATTTTGGCGGGGCGTGACATTTAGCTCTCTTTTCTTCTTATTTTCTTATGTTTTCTCCTTCCTTTCTACTTGGATAACTCTAGGAATGTTTTCACAAGCTTGCCATGGCTAACTAAGGTGAAATCTCACCCAATTGGAGGTCCAAACTAGGATTAAAATTCGGCTTTCATTTACACATTTATATCTTGATTTTCTTGATTTAAAACTTGTTTAAATATTGTGTCTACTTGTTCTTAAACCTATCTAAGGTTATTAGACTTGTTAAGAATAGATTCTTATGAGTTTAAGAGGTGCAAACCCTCTAAAGTTTATGTTTTGCAAGGGTTTGTGCAACCCACAAGTGTTGAAACCATATGAGCTTGCCATGAAGTTGATGGCAAGACTTGTGTACTGGTATAGGTGTGAATACTTGAAATCCTTGGCTATTCTACCATCATTCTACCACCTCACTTGATGTTTTACAAATGCTATCCAAGTGGTTTGCTAGCTTGAAAGTGACATAACCCCGTCAAGCCTCTGACACTAAGTTAACTCTTTCAATGTTGGTGCCGGCTCACCCGGGTTAAAGGTTACTTGGATACTTGGTATCGTAGTTATGGTACATTTACTTTTTATTCATGACTGGTCAAATCATCCTTGTGATGATTTATGTATTGGTGAATCTTACAATTAGGTTAAAGAATGGTTATCCTTCTACCTCCATGCATGACTTATATGGCAATCTATGGAATCCTTGTTTGACTTAGCTTAGAATTATTATATAAACTATACGATAAATATATACATAACCGAATCCTTGATGATGATCAAAATGGTTACTTATCATGGTAATAGGGTATATTATCTAAGTCTTGGACCTCTCTTTAATGATGCTAATGGGTATCTTGACCCATGAAATCACATCAACCCATATGGGATTTATAGTGTTAAAAACGAGTGTTTAAGACTAGATAATTACTATGTGTATAGATACTTTTGTACTTTAAATTCCAATCCGAATGCTCATAATGGTGAGTATACATGACCCTTTTACTTTTCGACACTTTTTGGGTGCAATACTTATTCCTTAGTGAAAACGCACGCATACACTTACAAACATGCTTACAAACAAACAATCCGTCATACATGCTTAATACGTCATGTTAGAATTCATATATGCTAGAATCATTACCTGTGCTATGCTTTGTCATTAACTTATTTCAAGCAACCCTTAACATGTATAGCGCTATAGGAGTAACACACCGCCCGAATTCGTGAGGTCATGTTAAGTCATTCTTAACGGTCTTATTGTTGCGACCATAAGATTACGCTAGCGATAAACTTTGGGTTGACACGTATGGTTGCATGCTAGTATTGTGTGATAATTTAAGTTAACTATTATGCTATGTGGATTCGTTTAAACTTTTATACTTACGCTAGTATTCAAACTTGTATGCTAACCAATACTTTTTTATTGAACTATACTTTAGTACGTATTGAAGGAATTATATGAGGGTGACGACAAATGGAACTTGATAGGAAGGAATAGAAACGCACCAAACGTTATATTCATGTTTATAGATTAATCAGACAGTATTTGTTGTATTTTTATTTTCCAATTCATGTACTTGAACCATTAGCAATGAAATGAAATATTATTATTTATTAAATACTTGTCACATTTAGTGTTATGAAGTCTCGAGCAATCTAATTACGTCCGCCCCGATGATTCCGCCATCGCTTGGGGTGTGACATAATCCTCAACTATATTTACATCACTTCCACAACTCCTCCACACCTTACAAACTCTCTCAAAGTGCAAGAAAAATTTGTTTTAGGTAGAAAACTATCTTGTGTTCAAAGTGAGTTCTACCTCACTTCTTCTACTTTTTCTTCTTGTTTTCTTGCATCAATCTACTTAGATTAACATCAATGATGTTACCCAAGGTTCACCAAGGTGTAACAAGGTGGTACATCAGTTGTGTAAGGCTCCAAAGTCATATTTGGAATCTGATTAATAATAAACTTTTCAAAACATGTCTCTTTTTCAGTTTTCAACCCATGAAAATCTTGTGCCAACCTTGTTCCCAATCAAATTCATGGTTGTGGGGTTTAGGTATGGTTGATTTCTTAAGGATTAAAGGTTCAAAGACCTTAAAAACCTACTACCATAAAGGTTTCTAAACAACTACAAGTGTTGAAACCATCTAAGTCTCAAAACCTTCAATGTTCTGAGGCTTGTGTTTTGGTAAAATATGAACAATGGAGCCTTGGCTTTGCAACTATGATTCCTCTTCATCACTTAGTTAGTTAATTTGTTTTGTTTAACCTAGGTCATAAAGTAAACTTTCCAGTAACAAAGTGTCGAAATTACCCCATGTCTCCAAACATTTGCCATGATTGGAATGCACTAGTCTAGTTTGAGTTTCACTTGGTTACTTGATGATATAGATGATACACTTTCATTTTTCCTATTCATGACCAACCAGAATCATCAACTAAGTTGATGATTTTGTGCTTTAGTGAATCCATACAGTGAGGTTAAATGGATGGAATCCATCCTACCTCTATACATGACATTATATGACTTGGACTAATTACTTGTAACATATATATATATATACACACACACACACACACACCCTATAAACAAATCATAACACCAACCAAACTCATTGCTGAATGTTATGTATTGTGGTCTTTTTCGTCTTCATCTAAGTTCCTCAAACTATGGATTCTAATGGGTGAATCAGTACCCATGAAAACATATTAGTGTCCATCTGAATGCTTTTAGACAAGATGTATTTTCTCACAATATACATACTTTTATACAACTTTAAACCCCTAATATCACTCAATATCAAACTCCATAACTCACACACCTTTGTTCCTCTTGTAGGGTGACCTCGGCATTCCCAAATTCTCAAGACTCTCCACTCACGTTTTTTGGAAGCTTTTACAAACCGTGAGTATACATGACCCCTTTTATTTTAAACACACTTTGGGTGTAGCATATGTAAAATATCAAAATTTACACTTATACATGCAATCACACTATTCAATCAACCAATCTAGTTATACATGCTATGATGATATGCTTAGGATACATACATGCTAGAAGCCATTCTTGCACGAAATTTGTCATTAACTTTGTGAGCCTACTTTAACTTGTATAGCGCTATAGGAATAGCACGCCGCCCATTTGTTGGGTCATTGTTGAGTAATCAATCGTATAACAGTCTTGTTCATTGTGATGGCAAGATTACACTAGTTGACATTGTGAGGGGGGATCGGCACTCCTCCGATGAGCACCAGACCGATCTAACTCAACTAACAGAGGCGGAATTCATTGTTTGTGAGGTTGACAAACAGACAAGTGAGATCTACTTCTTAAATGCCTTGAATATATTGATTGACGTAAACAAGCACAATGCAAGTAAACAATTCAGCAAGGCTTCGCCACACCAACAGGATACCTAACTCTGACACAACCCTCCTCTATTTATAGGTCAACATGACTCGCACAGGAGAGTGTGTGGCAGAGTGTGACTCGTGCGAGTGGATGTCTCGTACGAGTGACAGAGTGCCACTCATACGAGTCATGTGACTCACTCGTACGAGTCAGTAACAAAACATATAAAATATACATTAACATTTACAAACTGACGTTCTAAGCCCTATATACATAAGCAATATATCCTAGACGAAGGCAATAGACACTATCCACCAACAGACACTTTGGGTTGACTGGTATTTGTTACATGCTAGCCATGTATTTTACGCCTTATATACATTCTTTGCCATATTTGGATTGAAACAATCTTTTATTACGTATGCTATTATCAAACTTGTATACTCGCCAATGCTTTATTTGTTGATCGTTACTTTAACATATGTTGCATGAATTTAATGAGGAGACGTTTCAAGAAATCAACTAGGATGGACTTAGAAACGCACCATTTTAATATTATGTATTTCCTTTTATGTCGTGCTCATCAAAGTAGCTAGATGTTGTATTAATGTAATTCACTTGGAATGAAATGAAATTAGAATTATTTCAATA
Source organism: Scalesia atractyloides (assembly GCA_947069175.1). Lineage (NCBI taxonomy): Eukaryota > Viridiplantae > Streptophyta > Magnoliopsida > Asterales > Asteraceae > Scalesia > Scalesia atractyloides. Next base: position 90,498,576 of record CAMTDV010000026.1, on the reverse strand, counting down.
TTGTCACAATTAGCAAGTTATGATGTCTAGAGCAATCTCGTTTTCGTTTTACTCCGATGTTTCCGCCATGATTTGGGGTGTGACAGATTGGTATCAGGTCCATAACTAAAGAAATTTGGAAAAAATTGCCATGATTTGACGTAGTATATAGTTGAGGAACCTATACTTGACCACTCTTGATATCTTGCTTAAAGCTACATGAATTCTCCCGAATTGTTTCTTATCTATTTCTTTTTGGTCTCAAATAAACATGTCTTTCCTAAGACAAGCTACAATACATACACGAAGATATGAAGACACACTTATTCCAAAAACGAGATGATATCATCAAAATAGGCGTGAAAACCCTCACTTTGGTGATATCCCTCAATCCGCTTTATTGACTTTTCATGAAATTGTACCATCAAGATTGGAGTGATTTCCTCACCTTGATGAATAATTTCCCATTCTCTTTCTAGTGGAACCTTACCAACGAGTGGGAATTAGTTCCTTATCTCGTTTGGCAAGGACTACCACACTTAGTGAATGATGTTGTCAAAGTTAGGGATGAAACTTGCTCCTTGATAACGACTCCTCTATTTTCAATCCCGCTAAAGTCTCGAACTTTCAATTGACCAGGGACATGTAGTAACCAGAAGGGTGAATATCATTAACCGAAATTTCAGCGAGAGTATTCTACCTATTACGCCAAAACATGTTTCATTAACTCAAAAGGATTTTCGGTCACTTTGGAATCATGTTAGTTTCGTTTCGAGGCACTCCAAGATTTTACAATGTATCTTTTTTTTATGTCATATCTATTTTAATGTGTTTTATACTTAATACCTTGTTCATTTCAAAGTCGAAATTCTGAATCACACTCTACTCACAATTTATAACAATAATAATATTCAAAAATAAACAAAATTTACAACTCTTTCATTGTTGTTTGATTATGCACATGACAATACGTGTTATGCTTATGTGAACGATGTGGACCTTATATGCTACGTGACATACTACCATGCTAACACTTTATGATCAAGTCTGATCATCTATCATTACTCAATATTGTAGATATCTTCTAGCCGATTCTCCCACTCTAGGAAAAGCTCCAAGCAAGGCTCCAATAAGAAGATGATGGCGTTCATGGCCAAACTTACACCTAAGGTCATGAATCAAATTCAAGCCACTTTTAGCCCAAACACCTCGTTTGACTACAAGGTTGACCCTCGCAAATCCACCTTGAACTTTTAACTCTTGTAGTCTGGCGTCCTTCACAGGTAACGATAGGGCTACTAAGATGCTCCAATGGTTTGACTCCATTGAGGTCACCTTATGTCAAAGCGGGTGCCCTGAGCATCTTAGAGCCACCAATGCCACCAATGTTTTACAATTAATGGCACTTGATTAGTGGACCATCGATCATAACACCCGCGATGATGATATCGCATACGCCTTACCTTGGGTTGAGTTAAAACAACTAATGATCGATAAAGTTTGTCCCCCTTATGAGCTCCAACAGCTTGGGGAAGAGTTTTGGCACCTCAAACAAATCGAGTGCAACAACGCAGTTACACCAGTATGTTCAAGCAACTTAGTGTGTTATGTCCTAGCCAAGTCCCTACCATCAAATATGCCATCGAGAAGTACATTCATGGTTTCCCTCCAGCTGTTCGCAATGTCGTGGGTGCCGCCAAGCCCAAGACTTTCGAAAAAACTTATCAGTTAGCCATCAAACTTAACCATGATCACATGGAAGATGGAGACTTCAAACTTAAAGGGTCCATCAAAACCGCCAACCAAGCCATCACAAAACCTACCACTAAACCCACTGCATCCAAACCACCATCCAAAAACCAATTCAAGTGGCAAGAAGCGTAAGTAATCAAGCCACAACTTCATCGTGGTAACCCCACAAACCCAACCTCATGAAGAACAACAACAACTCGCCAACCCATACCCCGAGTTAGCCAAGCGACCCTACATTGAGGTGTCACACTTGTAGCTACCACCACCGACTGAAACCATATGTTGTTTTTGCACTATGTGCAATCGGTATGGGCACTTTAACACCCAAAGCTGAAGTGGTCCTAGATAATAAGGCAACCAAGCCCAAGCCCAAGCCCAAAACAACACCCACCAAACAATGGACGAGCGTGTTTCAAGTGTGGTGACCCAAATCACCTGAGCCCACAATGACTGCAAGGTAATAACTCAACTCAAGCTCAAGCGGCTCGAGGACGAGCTTTCAACATCAATGCTAAGCAGGCGCAAACGACAACAACGCCATGAATAGTACTTTTCTCATAAATGGTTTATGTGCTTCTATGTTATTTGATACTTGTGCAGATAAAATTTTTGTATCCGTAGAATTCGAACCATTGCTTAAGTGTACACGAACTAAGCTACCAAATCCATTAACCGTCGAACTCGCCAACCGAAAGTACATAACTATTTATTCCACTCTTAACAATTGTTTGCTAAATCTCAACGAATACAAATTCCCCATCGAACTCATACCCATTCAATTGGGTAGTTTTAACATCATAGTAGGAATGGATTGGCTTCGCAAATTCCATGCCGAAGTTGTTGGTTTCGAAAAATTTATTCGTTTTCCAGTTCTGTCTGATGACATCTTGCACATCTATGGCGAGAAACCCTTGAAAGGTCTCAAGCTTATATCGAGCACTCATGTGAACAAATACGTGCGCAAGGAACACTTTGCTAGTCTAGCCCACGTTGTGGAAACGAAGGACAAAAGAAAAAGCATGAGTGACTATCCAGTCATTTATTTTCCCGACGTCTTCCCCGAAGATCTAACAGGTCCTCCTCCACCTCCTCATTCCTTCGATTTTCATATTGACATCATACCTGGCGCTACATCCATTGCTAATTCATCATATCGTCTCACACCTTCACAGATGCAAATGCTATCAAGCCATCTTAAAAAATTACTTGATTAAGGCTTCGTACGCCATTACACTTCTCCTTGGGGTGCTCCGGTCCTTTTTGTCAAAAAGAAGGATGGATCCTTTCAGATGTGTATCTGTTACCGCGAACTCAACAAACTCACTATCAAACATCGTTACCCTCTTCCTCGCATCAACGACCTCTTCGATCAACTTCAAGGCGCGATATGTTTCTCGAAAATCAATCTTCGTTCCGGTTTTCATCAAATTTGAGTCCTCGAAGAGGATTTTCCAAAAACTACCTTTCGTACTAGATAGGGTCACTATGAGTTTGTGTTCATGCCTTTTGGTTTGACTAATGCACCCACGGTCTTCAAGGATTCGATAAACTGTGTGTGTAAACTATACTTGAAATGTTTTGTGATCGTTTTCATAGACGACATCCTCATAAATTCCAAGACCAAAACCGAACACGAGCAATACTTATGTCTAGAACTCCTTCGTGCCGAACAACTATACGCAAATTCTCCAAATGTGAATTTTGGCTAAAAGAAGTTCAATTTCTAGATCACGTCGTGAACAAGAAAGGCATTCACGTCGACCCCGCAAAATCGCATCGTTCAAGAATTGGATTGCACCAAAGTCTCCATCAGAACTTCAATTGTTCCTTGGATTGGCTAGTTACTACCGTCGATTCATCTCCAACTTCTCCAGGATCACCATTCTGCTCACTTCGTTAACTCAAAAAGATAATTCTTTTGTTTAGATATCTAAACAAGAGGAGTCTTTTGAAACACTTAAGAACTTATTGTGCAACGCTCATATCCTTGCCCTTCCATATGGAAACAATAACTTTGTCGTCTATTGTGATGCTTCTAACAAGGTCTTAGTTGTGTTCTTCTAACAAGGCAACTCGAATACCTAAGAAGAACTACACCACTGATGATCTTGAACTTGGTGCGATTGTTTTTGAATTAAATAGTTGGTGACACTACCTTTATTGTACTAAATGTGTGGACTTCACCGACCATAAGAGCCTCTAACATATCTTTAGCCAAAAAGAACTCAACATACGTCAAAGACGATGGGTGGATTTGTTTAACAACTGCGATTGCGAGATTCGCTAGCACCCCGGTAAAGCAAATTTCATGGCCAATGCGCTTAGTCGAAGAAGCTACATTCAATTCTAAAGTATTCATTGTCTCTAATTCTAAAAACGACATTCAAACTAGTATTCACGAGGGACAATACTCATCCGTCAACAAAAACAATTTGTATGACAAGATGAAGTGTGGTATTGAAAGTCAACTCGTACCCAAACCTAATGGCATACTCTATTACCTCAACCGCATTTGTGTTCAGAACCACAACAAAATTGGCACACAAATCCTAATATTCCATTCATCCCGGTTCTAAAAAAATGTACCAAGATATCTGCCAAACCTATTGGTGTTCTGGAATGATGAAAGATGTGGCTCAGTTCATATCGAAATGCCTCACATGTACCAAGTTGTAAGCCGGACACCAATGTCCTTGGGCTTACTCGAGCAGCCCGAAATCCCAGTGTAGAAATGGAGAGTATTGTGATGGACTTCATAACCAAACTTACTCGAACCTCTTTCGGTCACGATAGCATTTGGGTGATCATCGACCGTCTGGCCAAATCCGCACACATTCTCCCTATTTGGAAGATATCGAGACAAGAAATTGGCTTGTATCTATACCGAAGAGATCATTTGTTGGCATGGTATTCCAATCGACATTATTTCAGAACGCGATGGTCGTTCACTTCTCGCCTTTGGCAAACATTCCAAACCATAATGGATACTTAACAAAATCTTAGTACAGCTTTTCATCCTCAATCGGATGGAAATTGGGACGTACATTTACCATTGGTCGAATTCTCGTACAATAACATCTATCACTCGAGTTCCCAAATAGCTCCATTTGAAGCCTTGTATGGTCAAAAGTGTCATTCTCCTATTTGTTGGCACGAGATCGGCAAAGCACAAATCACTTGTCCCGAGCTCATACACGAGACGACGAACAAGATCTACAGATTCGTAATAACCTCCTCAAGGTTAGAAGTCAAAAAAAGAGCTACGCCGACAAATGACGCAAGCCGTTGGAATTCAATGTTGGTGACCATGTACTCCTCAAGGTATCCCTTGGAAGGGAGTCGTCCGATTTGGTAAGAAAGGCAAACTCGCTCCTCGTTTTATAGGTTCTTTCAAAATTCTTGAAAGGGTTGGCAAGGTTGCGTATTGACTAGACTTACCTCAAGAGGTCAACATGTATCCAACTTTAAGAAGTGCATAGCCGATGAAGAACTTCAAATGGCACTCGACTACATGCGAATCAACGAGCCTTTACATTTCCTCGAGAAGCCGGCTGAAATCATGGACCGAAGAACCAAGCAACTTAGGCGTAGTCACATTCCCATAGTCATGATTTGATGGGAAGGAAAACATGATGCCGAATCACTTGGGAACTTGAAAGTAATATGATGACCAAATACCCACACTTGTTCATCGAGTCATCCTCTTGAATAAATTTCGTGACGAAATTTCTTAAAGTATGGTAGACTATAACGCTCCACATCTCTGTACTTTCTAGATTTAGAAAGTTTGTATTCACATTCTATTTTTAGAAACTTGTATCCACACTTGCTTTCTCAATTTGTGATCCGAGACTTTGATCATAGTGGGAAAGAAATTTTATTCACACTTGTTTATTCATACACATACGATGTCAATCAATCACACATACGCACTTCAGGCACAACAGTCGAGTCATAATTTCCGTACATTTAAACATAAATTTTAAACTGTTTTTGAATTGCAACTACTAAAACAAATAATACGCAACATTTAATGTACTCAGTGAGTTTTCTAGGTGTGTGCCATGTAATCATGCAGTTCAGACGTTCAAAACACATAATTGTATAATATAATTTACTGTTAAATGTACGAAAATTATCTCATCCGTAGGGATGATAATAAATTGGAGTTTATCGTCTATATGAATCTCATCCGCAGGGATGATAACTGTTTCTTGTGTTGGACTCTTCTTGACATTTGACAAATGGAAGGTGTCGTGTACGCTACTAAGTTCATCCGGTAATTTCAACTTGTAGGCAACGGTACCAACCTTTGCCAAAATTTCGAATGGTCCGACGTACCGTGGGTTAAGCTTCCCACGCTTACCAAATCTCACTACACCCTTCCAAGGCAAGACTTTCAAGAAAACCTTGTCTCCAACCTCAAAGGATAATGGTTTTTCTTCTCCTATCCAGGTAGCTCTTTTGTCGATCACGAGCCGCCTTGATAGGTCTCGGATTTGAAAAATCTTGTCGGTAGTCTCTTGGACTAATTCAAGACCAATCAAGTGTTTATCACCAACCTCCGCCCAACATAGTGAAGAACGACATTTTCGACCATAAAGAGCTTCAAACGTTGCGGCTTGTATGCTTGTGTGATAACTATTGTTGTAAGAAAACTCAACTAAAGATAGATGAGTATCCCAGTTGCCGCCTAGATCTATCACACATGCACGAAGCATGTCTTCAAGTGTTTGGATGGTCCGTTCACTCTTGCCGTCAGTTTGTGGATGGAAGGTCGTGCTTTGATCTAGTCGAGATCCAAAGGCCTTTTGAAAAGATTGCCAAATTCTTGACACAAAACGAACGTCTCGGTCTGAGATGATAGAAATAGACACGCCATGACGAGCCACTATTTCTCTAAGATAAAGTCCGGCTAACTTCTTTTTGCTGTCTTTCTCGCGAATTGGGAAAAAAATTGCGGACTTTATCAATCTATCCACTATTACCCAAATCATGTCGTGACCTATCGAGGTCCTGGGTAACTTTGTAATAAAGTCCATGGATATTGTTCCCATTTACACACGGGGATCTTGGGTTGCTGTAAAAATCCTGAAGGTTTCTGATACTCAGCCTTAACTTTTGCGCAAGTTAAACATTTTCCAATGTAAGTTGCAATGTCGCTCTTGATGTTAGGCCACCAATAATATTCCTTCAAGTCTCGGTACATTTTCTCCAATCCTGGATGGATTGAGTACTTAGACTTATGTGCTTCGTCCAACACTACTTCCCAAAGGGCGCCAAAAAGTGGAACCCAAATTCGACCGTCTATAGTTCCATCTTCCTTTGGCACTAATTGTTTCTCCATGCCTCGGAGAAATTCCGCTTGGATATATTCTTCCTTGAGTGCTTCTAGTTGTGCGTCATGAAACCGTGTGGTAAGGTTTGTTTGAATTGTCATCTCTAGCGCTCGAACCCTTATGGTTTTAACTCGCTCCTTACGGCTCAAGGCATTTGCTATAAACTTCGCCTTGCCCAAATGGTATTTGATCTCACAATCATAGTCGTTCAACAATTCAACCAAACATCGTTGACGTGTATTTAATTCTTTCTAATTAAATATATGTTGAAGAATATTGTGACCTGTGAATATAGTACACTGAGTACCATATAAGTAATGTCGTCATTTCTTCAAAGCGAATACCACTGTGCCTAACTCAAGGTCGTTTGTGGTGTAGTTCTTCACATGCACCTTTAGTTAGCGTGACGCATATGCGATGACTTTTTCCCGTTGCATAAGCACGCAACCTAATCCTTTATGCGAAGTATCACAGTATACCACGAAGTCATTGGTATCATCAAGGAGTGATAGAATCAGTGCATCACATAATTTATCCTTTAGAAGTTAAAACGCTTCTTCTTGGTTTTCTCCCCAATTGAACTTCTTATCTTTTTGCGTGAGTGAGGTTAGTGGTTGAGCAACTTTGGAAAAGTTCTCAATAAATCTCCGATAATAACCTGCTAAACCCAAAAATTGTCGAACCTCAGTAGGTGTCTTGGGTGCGTCACAATTCTTAATTGCTTCAATATTCGACGGATCTACATGAATACCTTTCTCGTTTACTACATGCCCGAGAAATTGTACTTCATGAATCCAAAACTCACATTTAGAAAACTTTGCGTATAGTTTCACTTTCTTTAGTAGCTCCAAAATGGTCCTTAAATGTTTTTTGTGCTAGATCTTTGACTGTGAATATACTAATATCTCATCAATAAATACTATCACGAATTTGTCGAGATATGGGTTGCACACACGATTCATTAAATCCATAAAGACCGTCGGTGCATTTGTTAAACCAAAAGGCATAACAAGAAACTCGTAATGACCATAATGAGTACTAAAACTCGTCTTTGGTATGCTTTATTCTTGTATCTGTAATTGATGATATCCAGACCTTAAGTCTATCTTCGAGTAGACACTCGATCCTTGCTATTGGTCGAACAAGTCATCAATTCTCGGTAGTGGGTACTGATTCTTGATAGTGAGCTTATCCAACTCTCGATAATCTATACACATTCTGAAAGTTCCTTCTTTTTTCTTAACAAATAACATTGGAGCTCCCCAAGGCGATAAACTTGGTCGAATGAATCCCTTATCCAACAACTCTTGAAGTTTTGTGGATAATTCCTGCTTCTTTGAAGGTGCTAGATGATATGGAGACTTGGCTACGGGTGCAGCTCCCAGTACCAAGTCGATGTGAAACTCGACTTTCGTTGTGGTGGTAATCCCGGCAAGTCCTCAGGGAAGACTTCAGGGAACTCCCTCAGAACAGGGATATCTTCAAGCTTAGTCTCCTTGACTTTCTTGTCAACCACGTGTGCTAGGAAGGCTACGCAACCTTTTTGTAAGAACGTTCAAGCTTTCATGCAATTAATAATCCTCAAAGGTGTGTCACGCTTCTCTCCATGGATAGCAATGGCCTCCTCGTTCGGTAGCGGTACGCGGATAATCTTCTCATAGCACACGACTTCGGCTCGGTTATTGGATAGCCAATCCATTCTGACTACTATCTCAAAGCTACCCAGCTGAACGGGGGTCAGAGATTGATGTTGAACTTTTGCTGGACCAGTTCCAAAGAACATCCTTTAATGATTTCCTTCGACTCAACTAATTTACCTTTTGTCAACTCCATAGAATAGGGAACACCTAGCTTACTTGATTCTATGCCAAGTATGTTTTTAAATTCCATAGAAATAAAGCCAAAATCGACATCGGTATCAAATAATATGGATGCGAAATGATTGTTGATAGGAAACACACCAGTGACCACATTAGGGTCTCGGCTCGCATCCTTTTTCTCCTATCGCGAAAGCTCTCCCGTGAGCTTGATTTCCCTTGGGACAATTTTCTTCCAATGATCCTTGCTTCTGCAACCATAACATCCCGTTTCACATCCAATTCCATTCCTATTTCATTACCAATACCATTTCCTCGTCTTCATGTAGTCGTCCAACACGCCTCAGTACGATGGCTAATCTTGCCATACTTATCACACTTAGGAGTCTGGCAAGCACCTGCATGGTGATACATAAATTTGGCACACTTGGGATAGGGACCTTCATACTTCTTGGGACCGGTGTTGGTTGTAGCTACAAATGCTCTTGCATTCCCAGGCGGGTTAATCGCTCTCCTTTTGTTGCCACTGTTGTTGTTGAAATGATTGGCGTGGTTGTTGTTGTGTTGTAGTTGTTCACTTGGGTACCCTTCTTGAAGTTCGAGTACTTCCTCTTTCCATCATTGATGACTAGACATGAGATTCTTTCTTCTTCGTTCCTTTTACAAATAACTTCTTCATCCTTATTGCGTCTTCAGTGAGACTAACGGCTAATGTCACAGCCTAAGTAATGGTAGCAGGGCTTGATGCAGTAACCATCTACAAATTTAAGGAACTAATCTCTAGATGTAGCACTCAATGTGCTTAAACTTAGGTGTTAGAAGGTTAGGTATCACACGTGAGAGATTGTGAAACCTTTGACTATAACCCACGATATCAACTCCTATCATGGAAAGATTCTTGAATTCAATTTCCAACTTCTGAAGTTCAGCCCTCGAACAATACTTTTCCCTCGTTCTTTCTTTCTAACTTTCCTAAGACAATCCATGTGCAACAATTGTCACCAAGAGTTTGCACTTGTAAATTCCATCAAGTAAGTGCCTCATCAACAAACAGACAAGTAACAAAAGTAACTTGCTGGTTAGTGGAACATCTACCGATTTGTATAGTGGAGTCTATTTTCTCAGTCCAACGCACAAATGCCACGGCGCCACTGGTGCCATCATAGTTCAGTGGCCTGCAGTCTAAGAACTGCTTGTAGGTGCATTTGAAATGGTTATAAACAGATTATGAATGAGCAAATAATGAAATGCACGAATAGATTAGAAAGAGAATTGTAATAACAACTAAATATTACCATTGGCATTGTTCCCACCAGAGGAACCGCCTTGTCCTTGACCTCCGGATCCGCAGTTCCACCAGTTTCGCCACTATTACTTTTGTTGCGAGTCACCTCATATTGTGCCAGCGCTTGGGATATCCTCTGCTCCAACAAGGAGTTTAGTTCCGCCTCATTTCTAGGCATCGGTTGGGGTTGGTTCACGTTTCGGGTGCGGGCAGCTCTCCTCCTAAGTGGCATGATCTTTCAAGATGATACAATAGTAAAGATTAGACGTTTATTTAATATATATTCTTTGAGTAAATTTTAATTTAAAAATATTTATACATATATATACATATACAAGTACCTAAGTAAGCAAATAAGTAAATAAACACATAGTAATTAAATATATATGTGTGTGTGTGTGTGTGATCCAGCGTATAAATAAGTCAGCTCCATGCAATACACCATGTATGGTAATCAATAGAATGCATCATAACAAAGACATCAAGTTTTTTTATATATAATAAGTCAACTTGTTACATAATCTTTAGCAAAGGAACAACAATGTACTCAGGCTACATCACCCGGTCATACAAGTTTAATACATAAAAACACAAAATCTTCCTTCAGACTAGTGATCTTCGGTCTTCTAGTTGTCTTCAAAACTTGATGCATAGTCTTCACAAAAACGGTATCTAGCTCCCGTGTCCAAAAGGTACCTATAAGTAAAAAGTCTAAGGTGCGGGAGGAGATGGGGGTGGAGTAGGGGTAACTAGGCTACGAAGATGGGTGACCTCCTCCTCGAGCTCGTAGACTCGACGGAGTAGAACACCTATCTACTGATTGAGTTTCAAAATACGAGTAGCATGGTCGACTGGTGGCATATGGGGTAGTTGTTTAGGCATGGTATCCGCCTGCCTCTCCATATCATAGACCCTCTTATGGATGATTTGTATCTGCTGCTCCAACGAGTGACCCAGTCCTCTGTAGAGTACAGGGTGAAGTGAGAGGGATGGTAAGGATCAGACATAGGCATCATATGAGGTGGAGAGTACTGAGTAGGGTAAGACGGCTCATGAGAAGGGCCTGCCTCGTGGTGGGGTGATGATGGTCGCTGTGATGGTCCGGTAGGATAGGTGAGGTGAAAATAAAGTGTCTCATGGGTGAGCGGTCGGATCCATGTTGAATCGCCTACGGGTCTCGCAAAGTGAGCGGCGTCCTCAGCAGATGAGGTAGAGATGCGAATAGACGTGTGAGTGGGGACATGAGTGGCGGTCGGGGTAGCAATGGGTACAGTGTCAAAGTTGCTGTCAGTAGCATTCGCTCGAAGCCCGGCTCAGCGAATAGCGGAGGAAGAAGCATGGTCCCTCTCATCAGATGATGAAAAAGCTGCGACTGAAACCACGGGAGATGACACCTCTACGATAGCTACGTCGATAACCTCTTCGTCGCCAAGGTCCTCGTCCAGGTGGTCGACATGAAATATAGGGACCTTGTCCTCGTCGTCGGACAGGTCGATGACAGGGGGCCACATATTAAGTGGGATGGCGTCAAGGGGTATAATATTAACTAGGTGCTCACCCTCGGGGTGACCAATAACGATCTGTTAATGAAGCTACGCGGGTAAGGCTAGGACATCGTCCACAAAAAAGGCTGTAGTCGTCATGTATATTAATAATTAATTGTTATATATATATATATATATATACACACACACGAAATGTAGGCATCACATAATGTCCATTTTAAGTTGTACTATTTATTTTGGGTGGATCAACTTAATGTTTTGTGTCTATCCTTTGTAGACTAAGTCTCATAATGTCCTTGCATTATTTTGTAAACTATGTTTAGGTAGTGGACCTTGTGAAACGTTTATCCAATGAAATCTTTTGTTCATTTAAAAATTGTTTTCATGAGAGGATCCTAGTGATTGTAGACTAGACTCAAGAAAGAATCCTTGTTCACTACAATCGAAGCTCTAAAAACCAATCTGTCACACCCGTTCATAGGCAGAAGCGCGTGGTGTGATCTGGTTGATCCTCATTGCATACAACATAAGTGAACATACTAAATGAATAGAAACAAGCTCGAAATGCCATTACCGATATTGTTTCAAAACGCAACATAAGTGGAGTAAACTATTTACAAACCATGAAATGAAATTAAGTTATCAAAGTGTTACATATCCAAAATGCAAGTTTTAAAATAATAAGGCTTTGACTCTTATATCACCGCAAGGAGGCGGTATATAATGGGCAAACCCTTCAAAAGTTGGCATGCATACTTGACAATTGCTTTCCTTGACTGAAATTCCCTGCTTGGTCCACTAATTTCCTGAAATACATGTTAAGTTGAAATTAAATAAAAATGGCGAGTTCATGTGTTTTAACTGTATGAGGTGGATCCACAAAATATAAGAAGTATTTGTATCAAAACCCGGAATGTAAAGCGTCAATGAAATCGTGATCATTAATGTTTTGCAAAGACATTAATATGTGTGACGATAAGCATCTAAACCTAGACAATTTTCGTCGATTAACCTCAACTGGAACACTAAATGCACTCTTCCGTGTGGGTCCATGACCAAGATTGGGGCTTGCAAACACCCGCTAGATCTAACCTTTGTACCGTGGTCTTAAAGAAGATTAATGGTGCTTATGCCCACCCTATTCGCACATGATCTAGTTATTTAATTCCCTATCTTATCATACCATAGAACATGTATTTCCCCCGATAGTTGCAAAACTGTAAAACATTTAAGATGAAACGGGGGACATGAACTCACTGGATTGCTTTCTGTGTACTCTGTTTATTTCACGTACTTTCCCTTGGTTTGTATCACAACCTACAAACGTTTTAGGTTTTGTTAGACGCTTCGGTCTTTGTAACGATTCATGTTCATGTTTCTTGTCTTAAGTATTTGTTAAGACTTGTTCATAGTTATGTTCCGTTTAGATGTATTTTCGATGTATAATGTCAATAGACATATTTCATCAAATATATGTATCCTTGCATCTCATGTGGTGCATGTACGGGCCTAGCCCTCTTGTCTCCATGCCTCGCACAAGTAAGATGTATATGTTTCATGACTTCTCATAGTCGGGCTCCACCCGTTTGCCTCGACGACGCCGACGTTGGATATGTTCCATATATAATTCTTTTTGATTATATAGAATTCGAAGTTTGATTTATTAGTTAAAATATCACATTTTAACTTGTATGATTTGTATGCACTATATTATGTATCATTTATAGTTACGATAGGTTTGTTAAAAATAATCTATTTTTAACATGACTTCATATATACTTATCCGTGTGCATGTGTATAGGGTATACATGACCAAGTGCAATAATTGTTAAGTATTATACATGTGTATCTTCCCAAGTATAAGTATACTTGTATTTTAAGTATACGTGTATTTAAATTCAGAATCTCATGGTTATGTAAAATAGGTATTTTCACCAAGTGTTAGTGGTATATGTTGGCATGTATTTGTACGTATAGGAATACATATATTCTTGTATACAATACCCCCAATTTTGTAGATTCTTAAAATATATAATTTAAAGATATGTCCAAATCAATATATGTATTTTATGCTTGGTAAGTCTTTGTATCTTAAAAAATTATCTATTTTTAAGATTAGTTCTAGAAAAATATATATTTTTAGTTTCCACCAAAACAACATATTTTTAAGATGTTTATGAAATATATATTTTTATACACTTCAAGAATAATATGTTTTTAGTATTGACAATATACGACATATTTTATATAGTTGTAAAAATATATATTTTGTAAACTTGTTCGGTTTTAAAAGTAATATTCACCAATCTTCGATATATTATATATTTTTAGTCCGAAATCCTTATATAGTCCAATTGTCCGATATGTCCATGATTTTTATTATCACTGAATATTATATATTTTTCAAAATATATATTTATATCCATCTTTATTTTTAGAAAAACCATCACTTCTTTGATGAAATCATTTTACACAAAAATATGAGAATTTCGATATTTATTACTTATAAAAAAGTTTACTTGTAAGAACCTTGTTAAAAAATATACTTTTCTAAGTGTTTGAATTTTATAAAATTTTGCCTTAGTTCCCCTAAATTTAGGAGGTTTCCCATGTTTTAGAACATGTATTTTAGCTTTTAAAACTCATCAATTTATCCACAACAATTTCCACTAGTATAATATATGCATTTAGATGCATTTTTCATGTTATGATGAACTTGAAAGTTAACCAAATCAAGTAGTATTTTAACCTTGTGTTTAACATGTTCATCCATCTTTAAAAATAGGTTTTGTTTCTAATATTTACTAACTTTGTAGAAAATCATCTTTAACAACTTGTTCACATGTTATTTTAAGAACATCACAAATCATTTTAATAACTTTAATAAGTTCATTCATTATGTTTAACAAGTTCATCAACACTTTGATCATGGATCTTGTAAGATCCATGTGTATACTTGTTAGATCTATACTTCTTGCAAGTATGCATATGATATCATCCATAGCACAAGTATACATTCGTTAACGGGTCCTAAACGGAGGTTTAAGAAACTTGTAGGGATTTTAGGAGTTTTTAGGCAAAACAATGCGTTTAATGAATTAAACTAGTTGCATGATGTTAAAATATTGTTAACTATTTCATATGATGTCTCTGGTTGTGTCCGGGAGTTCGTTTCGTTGTTGATTCGTTAAAATGTTAACTTTCAAGACTTGTATGATATGATATGTTTTTGTGCCAAATTGATACTTTCAAAATACTTCAAGTAGTATATGATGTTTAACACCATTTCTGAATATTACACAAGCTAGTGGATGTTGTATTTTGCTGAATTATGTTGAATTGTCACTTAGTGTGTATTTCCGACAGTTTTCAATGCACGTATTGTTTCCGGAAAGTGTTAGCATGAATCCTTGCTTTCCCTCATGGGATTTAAAATAAAGTTTATGTTGGACTCCCATCTAAGTCCTAAATCTTCTGTTTAGCTGAGTACTGAAACTGTGATTTCACAACTAGTCTACTAGTTGTTCAGATGCATTGTTTTAAACTGTTTTTGAAATATACCACTAAAACGAATAATATGCAGCATGTAATGTACTCAGTGAGTTTTCTGGGTGTATGCCATGTAATCATGTTTAGACGTTCAAAACACATAATTGTATAATTAATTTACTGTTTAAATGTACAGATTTACCTGAAAGTGACAGTTGTCACATTGAAAGAGCAGTTTGGAGGTATAGAGGAAGTTATCGAAAAAACCATGAAGTTTTAAATCAACAATATGAAACATTCTGTCATGTTAAAGGAGAATCATTAACTCAACAATTTGAAAGGTAGTTGTTTAATAATTGAATTAAAACTGGTAATGTTAGTTATCCTAATTCAACCTTGAATGGCCGATCTCTAAGACCATTACCACATAAATGGGACACTATTGCTTTCGTAACAAGAAACTCAGTTGGTTTCTAAAAGATGAGTTTGACTCAGCTTCATGGTAGACTCTTAACTTATGAGAGAGAGCATAACTAGAAAAGAAGCTTTAAGAGTCAGGAAAAGTTGCTGATGACTATGCCTTTGGTAGTACAGCATTTTTTTGGTCAAGAGGAAACCTCTGGTGGTAGTAATGATCATTTTATTTACATAACTTCTGGAGGAGGATTTAACTCTGACTCTTACTCACCCAATTATGCTTTTGTAGTAAATGGGGTTTGAAAATTTCCAAGGTTGCATGGAGGGTTGAAAGTTGGGTTGGATAAGTCTAAAATCAACTGTTACAAGTGTACTAGGTTAGGCCATTTTTCTAGAGAGTATAGAAGCCAAACAAGTGGTCCTATTGTTACACATCCAAGTTTTAGAACTCAAAACATTATCGATTATACCTAATATACCCTTGCTCCACACATGCAAAGTACTACTCACTTTGCACACCCTATAACCATTGTTCTAGTTAAGTATGTCCAAACCATTATTCCTCAGATACAGTATGGTCAAACTCTAGTTCCTCAGGTTCAAGTGCAACCTGCACCTTAAGCTGCAAAACCCCTACTTAGGAAAAAAAAAAAACAATCCACAGAGCTTTTTAACACAACGCTTTGTTGATTGGAGCAACTTACCTGATGAACTTACAGGTGAAAATTTTGCTCTAGTTTCCAATTTTGAAAAGAAAAATGCTGATTTTTGTTTTATGGCACTAGAGACAATACTAGAATGGGTAGAGTCTGAGGAAGTGGGGTCCAATTCTGATGTGGTGTTTGATAATGATTGAAACAGATGTCTCAGAAGAAAAGGTTGATGAAGAAATGGCGAATCCTCTGTCAGACCCATATGTCTAGTGTTTGTGAAGGAAAGTGCGATTGTGCCATGATGGTTGCTGCCAAGGTATCACCACCAGTTCTTAAAGACTTATGTTCTCACAAATGTATCATTGCTTTTTCTAACATTAAAGAGGTGAATGAAAACTTTAAGAACAAGATCTTAGATGATCAATCTAGCTTGAAAAACTTGTTAAAAAGTTAAAATTAAAATTGTTTGAAAAAGAAAGTGAAATCACCAGTCTCAAACATGAATCAAGCATAACTGAGGATCAACTCTAAACAATGAGAAAAAATTCATAGTTGTAAAAAGGAACTTAAATCTATAGTTATCACATGTGTAAAATGGGTAGAATCTTGTAAAGGTTATGAGTTGATTTTAGAAAAACAGATCAAAAGCAATCTAAAATTTGGCATAGGTTTTCGCACAAATGAACAAGTTTCTCAAAACACTACTGTAAATGATTCTAATTTGGTTGAAATAATTCCTACAAACATGTTTGGTCAACAAATTAAAGTCATAGAACCAAATGGATAGAAATTGTTTTGGAAAGACTTGAAGGATCCTCAACTTTTGAGGAAATTGAATAATATCAATTCCAACCAACATGGTCAGATGAATGTGACATTCTTGAAAATTTAAAACCAATGGGTTTCTCAACCATTGAGGGTGTGAGAGCACCTAAAGTGAAAATCATTCCCTTAAAAGACCTTCCAACAGATGTTATAACATGTGTTGACAAAAAGGTTGAGAAAGGGAAGAAAAAGAGTTGTGACTTTTGCGAAAAGAAAAATCATGCTACAAAAGATTATTTTCACTTAAAAGTAAACAAGACAAGTGAGATTGTTGCTGCACCTCATTGCACTATATGTGGCAAGAAAAATCACAAAACTGAAGAGTGTGTTTATCTCAAAAATTTTGATGTCAAGAAAAATGAGTATAAATTTAAAACACTTGAGAGTCCACGGGCTAGTACTAAAAAAGGAAAGTCCAAAAAGAACTTCATCTCAGTCTAAACACATGTTACCAAACAGTTTAATGTAACCTCTGCTCCCAGAGAGGTTAAGGTAACAGATGCACCACCAGCAAACAAATTTCCATGAGAATATGGCCAACCACATTATAAAAATGTACCACTTGGTTATGAGATCTACAAAAGACCTTCAAAACCAAGAGTGAACAAACATCCTCATGGTTACGACCACTTGACAGATGGTCCACAGCAGATGTTTCCAAAATCTGCTCAAAACACTAACCATTCTCCTTGACTTGAGGCTGGAATGTCTGTGATCCCATCCAAAGCTATTTTGGCTTTGGACACTCACCAAAACTAATCTATTACTAATGTGCAGGAAGCTTCTGCTTGCCATGATTGTTTATGGTTTGTAGATAGTGGAGGCTCCAGGCACATGACAGGATGTAGAGCCCTTCTCAAAGATTTTCTAGCACATGGCGGGTGTCATATATCCTTTGGTAACAACTCAAATGGAAAGGTGTTAGGGTCACGAATAGTCCTAGCATGAAAACTCAAGTTTGAACATGTCAATCTTATAGACAACTTAAAATTTAACCTCATTTGTGTATCTCAAATGAGTGAAAAAGGCTATGGGTCATTCTTCAGTAAGGAAACATGTAAGATTGTTGGCCAGATGTGGTGAAAAAGATTGAAACAATCATAGCTGAGAGCAAAACACAGCTTTTTGCTCATAGGAGTGGCAATGTGTATGTGGTAGTTATGTTGAAAGATAATCCAATGTCTAATGCTTGTATGGTCTCAGCTGCCTCTAACAAAGAGATAGAACTATGTCATAAAAGACTTGGTCACACAAATCTCAAAACTATCACCACACTCTCAAAACAAGGTCTTGTAAGGGGTCTTCCACCAAAACAATTCACATGTGATGAACATTGTGTTTCTTGTCTAAAAGGTAAACAACATAAGAGTTCATTCAAATCCATTGATGAGTCTAAAACTAGTCAGTGTTTACAATTGTTACAATGGACTTGTTTGAGCCTGTTAAAATCATGAGTCTTAAAAAGAAGAGGTATTGTCTTGTCATATTTGATGATTTTTAAAGGTTACATGGTCTTACTTTTTGCACTCCAAAGATGAGACTGCATGTATTTTGTAGGACTTAGTAAGAAAAGTTGAAAAGCAATTTGATCTGCCAGTAAAAATCTTCAAGAGTAACAATAGAATAAAGTTTAAAAATAAGGAATTGGATGACTTCTGTGTGTCAAAAGCGATTGTAAGGAATACAGCATCCCAAGGACACCATAACAAAATGGGGTGGTTGAAAGAAAGAATAGGACCTTGATTGAGGCTGCTAGAACAATGCTTGCAGAGTTAGGTTTACCATTTTCCTTTTGGGCAAAGGCTGTAAACGCTGCCTGCTATGTGCAAAACTGAGTTTTAATCAACCCTAGACATCAAAAGACTGTTTATGAAATTTTGTTCAAAATCAAACCACTGATCTCTTATTTCAAAATCTTTGGTTGCCCATGTTTCATTTTAAACTTGAAAGCTTCAATTTGAAAATTTGCGACCAAAGTAGATTGTTATTACTTTCTTGGATACTCAACTACTGCCAAAGCCTACAGAGTGTTTAACACAAGGACTAGGTGTATAGAAGAGACTTTGAATGTACAGTTCAATGAACTTTCTTCTTTAAAAATCTCAGTAAATCCTCCTTAATTGTTTGATATAGATAAATTTACATTTTAAGATGTGTCTGTCAAGACCAACAATGTAGGTACACCACATGCTTCCCATCAGGATTATGGATTGGACATTGTGATCCCACAATACAAAGTCACTTCCACCACCAGAGGAACAAATGTTCAAAACGCCTGTCAAAAATTTGCCACTAGTACATCAATAGTTGTTGATCCTCAAACCTCTGCCGCCTCATCTAGTTAATCTACTATTGACAAAAGTCCACTTTCTATGAACAAATCCCAGCCAATCCTGTTGACAATAGACTTTGAATGTAAAGTTCAATGAATTTTCTTCTTTAAAAATCCTAGCAAATTTTGTTGAATTATTTGATATAGATAAATTTACATTTGAAGATGTGTCTGTCAAGACTAACAATACAGGTACACCACAGTCTTCCCATCATGATTATGGATTTGACATTGTGATCCCAAAACACAAAGTCACCTCCACCACCAGAGGAACAAATGTTCAAAACATCTGTAAAAAATTTGCCACTTCTACATCAAAAGTTGTTGATCCTCAAACCTCTGTCGCCTCATCTAGTCAATCTACTATTGATAAAAGTCCATTTTCTATGAACAAAAGTCAACCCATTTTACATCTATTCCACTCATACCTCCACCTCCATTCTAAACATATGTTGACTCTTCAAAATCACCAATAGATGTTTGCTCAGATGATTCTCATTTGTAGCCTTCACCTCTAAATGTCATCATTCCATACAAGGAAGATCTAATCTACCTTAAAAATCATCCACCAGACCAAGTTATTGGCAACATCAATGAAGGGGTACTCACAAGAAGTCAATGCCAAAACATCTGTCCTTTTGCTGGTTTTCTATCACTCACACAACCTGTTAAGTACTAAGAGGCACTGAAAGACAATAGTTTATAGAGGCTATCCATGAAGAGCTCCTACACTTCAAAAGACAACAAGTATGGGAATTTGTACCATTGCCTAAGGATGTGTGTCCAATTGGCAGAAAATGGGTCTTCAAGAACAAAACAGATGAAAGGGGCATTGTTGTCAAGAACAAAGCTAGGCTTGTGGTTCAAGGCTATAGACAAGAAGAAGGCATTGAATATGATGGAACCTTTGCTCCAGTAGCAAGATTAGATGCCATTAGCTTGTTTTTAGCTTTTTATGTCAACCACAACATCAAGGTGTATCAGATGGAGATCAAATGTGCATTCCTTTATGGTAAGATCCAGGAAAGAGGTATATTATGCCAGCCCCTTGGTTTTGAATATGCTTTCTATCTTGATCATGTCTACAAGCTTAATAAAGCTTTGTATTGGTTGAAACAAGCACCAAGGGCCTGGTGTGAAACTATTTCTACCTTTCTCTTATCCATTGGCTTCACAAGAGGTAAAACTGACAAAACATTGTTTTTAAAATGGAAAGGAAAGGATTTAATGAATGTCCAGATTAATGTGGATGACATCATTTTTGGATCCACATGCAATTCCATGTGTGAAGAGTTTAGGGAACTCATGACAGCAAAGTTTGAAATGAGTGCCTTGGGTGAACTTCAATGCTTTCTTGGTCTCCAAGTTAAGCAATAGCAAAATGGTACATTCATTTATCAAAGCAAATATGTCAAAGAACCATTCACAAAATTTGATATGAATGATTGTAAACCATGTAGTACACCCATGGCCACCACAAAACTGGTCAATGCTGATGATAAAGATGACTTGGTTGATCAAACACTTTAAAGAAGCATGATTGGGCCATTATTGTACCTAACTACATAAAAGCCAGACATCATGTTTGCAAAATGTGTCTGTGCTAGATCCAAGTAAGCACCTAGACAGTCCAACCTTATAGCTGTGAAAATGATATTCAGATACATAAAAGGTGCTCCCACACTTGGTATCTGGTATCCTGCTAACAGAAATAATGAGCTTTCAGGTTATTCATACAGTGATTTTGCTGGTTGTTATAATACAATGAAGTCCACTTCAGGGGGATGTCAGTTTCTACGCAATTGCTTGGTTTCTTGGCAAAGCAAAAAGCAAGCAATGGTTTCAACATCAACAGTAAAGGCTGAATATATTGTTGCTTCAAGCTGTACTGCTCAATTCCTGTGGCTTCAAAATCAGTTGCTGGATTTTGGTGTAACTGCGTTAAAGACTCCTCTCATGTTGGATAGTCAAGCAGCTGAAAACATCATTAAAAATTCAGTTTCTCATTCTACAACCAAGCACATTGACATCATATATCACTTTGTGAGGGATTGCTTTGAAAAAGGTTTGAATTATCAGCATCATGTTCCAACCATGGGTCAGCTGGCGGATGTGTTGACAAAAGCTTAGACACATCCACCTTTGAAAGCTGGATCTCTAGGATTGGTATGCTAAACATGGATTAAAAGCAAATTTTTGTTCTCCATGAATAAAAAGCATTAAAATGTTCTTAGAAAATCAATAATCCATCCTTAAAAATAGTTTTAAATAAAACTTTTCAAAAACCCTTAAAGTCTGTTACAAACCACTGTTCTAAAACCTCTATTTGGCTAAAACTTATCCACTACTGAAAGGTATCCTCTGCTCTAATTCACCACTGTTCATAACATCTGTTAGGAATAACTTGTTTGCCTTAACCTTTGATGTCTATCCTCTGATAGATTAAACTCAACCACTGCTCATAATAGTTGTTCCCAACCTCTGTTGCTTTCAACAGAGGTTATCTTACAATTGTCATCCACAAACAGAGGTTATCATGTGGACATATTTAGCCATCAGTCTTTCAAACAGATGTTGCCACATCAGCATTCACTTTTACACTTTATAAAAATCCATGTTGCTTCCAAACAGAGTTTCCACTACTTACTTGAATTAAAAAATTCACAAAAAGTGGTTACCAGTATCATCTTCTCCAACTTCTCACTTCTACTCCTATCATACCTCTACAAATAAAAACTCCTCATAACTACCTCCCTTATTTTGAAAAAACCGACAAAATAAATATTTCCACTAAATAATTGATGTTTTAACATCATCCAAATATAAAACCATACTCATTGCGGATGCACCAATCTACGTGGATACTGTCCAACAATTTTGGGCAAATGCCGAAATCTAATCTCAAAATAAAGGGAACAAACCTAAAGCTTTTCATACGTATCCTAGACTTTTAAGCTTTTACCTTCAACAACAAGTGTCTGAAAAGGATTTTTAACAAGGTAAAGCTTTTAAAATAACAAGTCTTACAAATGAGAATTTTACAAGAATGCATGATAAAGAGTTAAAAGTTTCTAAAACACAAACAAAGGAGAATGAGCCTATTCTAGATGAGTCCACATCTGTTGCTCAAACCTCTGTTGCTCAGCCCACTGCTCCTGGTGAACCCACTCCAGAAAAATCCAAAATGAAAACCCCCACATCCAAAAAGCCCACCCGAAAGAAACAACATAAAAAGCCACCTTTGGAATATGAGATCCAAGAAGATAACCTTATGGCAACACCAACGCTACTAGAAACCACTGTTGTTACTTCCTCACAACAGATGGAAAGATCTCCATGCATCCAAACTCTTCTTGAATCCTCGCAAAAGGATCAAGTTGTAAGCACAGGGACACCATATCATGAGGCAAACATTTAAATTGAAAGTCTGTTTCTAAGCCCCTCTCCCAGGGTTATCTCTCTTTCACCTCCATAACCTTCCACTCCAATTCCACCAACATTTATACCTCTGTTTGTTACAATTGATAAAACTCAGACACAAATTAGTTCCTCCCAATCATAAATTAAACAGAGCAAATTTCCACAAGTGACCGAGTCTGAGAAAAATTAATTTTCTAACCCACAAACAGCTGAGGAGGCTACACCCCTTGGGTCACATTTTGTCACACCCCAACCGATGGCGGAAACATCAGAGTGAGACGAACTAGATTGCTAGAGACATCATAATACTAATTGTGACATTATTTAATTGAACAACTCATTTCATTTCAAATCACCAAATTGTCAAATACAATACAATTCAAATACGAAACAAAACATACAAGACATGTTCAACAAAATATATTAAATAACTTAGCATTCTAAACGTGTTTCTATGCCGATCCTACTAAGTGTCGTCATGTCAATCTTATCACCCTGCAAAATGTTAAAAAGTATAGTTCAATAACAAAGTATTGGCAAGGACACAAGTTTGATATCATAGCATAAGTAATAAAAAGATTTAAACAAATCCACATGATAAGCTAGTATACGAGACAAATGTAAACAAGGCATGTGAACTACAAGTCAATCCTCTAGTGTACCGCATAATAGATTAAAGCTTAACATTGACCACAAGAATACGGGCGGTACGTTACTCCTATAGTGCTATACATGTTAAGGGAGGCTTGATCGAAGTTAATGACATTTAGTATCACATAAGAATGTACCAAGTAACAATTCAAGTATCACATAACTATAGCATGTATGATGGATTGTTTGTGTGATTTCATAGAATAAAAGTGTGATTTAGTGTATTTATGATAGATTAACATATTGCACCCAAAAGTGTAAAGCATAAAAAGGGTGTCGAGTGTACTCATGGTTTTGCAAAGTTAATTTCGCCAGAGCGTTTAGGTTGATTAGGGGAACGAACACCAAGTTATCCTACACAAGGAAATGTAGGTGTGTGAGTATTGCTTTAACGATGGAGTTTGATAATTTTCGGAATTAAAGTATGCAAAAAGTATGCATAGTTGAAAGTATTTATCTAGACGTTAACGCTCGTTTTTGACACTATAAGCCCCGAAGGGTGTTTGTGTTTTTATGGGTCATGCCCAATAGAATCGTAACGATGGTTAGGTCTTAGATAAAATAACCTAATATTAGGAAATGTTAACCGTATGGTCATCGTCAAAGGTTCGGTTATATTTATTATTTACATCTATATACTTTACATATATTATTACAAGTTTTTCATAGATTTCCTATAATTCATGGATATCATGTAAGTCATAGAAGTCATGCATGGAGGTAGGAGGATAACTGTCCTAAACCTCTTTGGTAAGATTCACCAATCACAAATTGCCACAAGGACAATTCGGATTGTCAAGAATATAGTACATCACTAAGCTACGTTTCGAACCGAATAAGCAAGCTAGGTGCGTGCATCCCGAACATGGCAACGTTTGGGGACATGTCGTAGCCTTGTTACTCAAGTGAAGGTGAACAGTAGATTAATGAATATAAATCATCAAGTGAGGGGTGGATTGAAAAGTTGGATAGCTAAAGCCTCCATGTAATCACACCTTCACCAAACACAAGCTTGTTATCTTGGATGGCTCAACACTTGTGGGTTTAAAACCCTTAGTAAAACAGAAAGTTTGGAGGTATTTTACCCCTTCTAATTTCTAAGAAACAACCTTGGCTTAGCTCACTAACCATGGGTTTGATTAGAGGCACAAATAGCATAAGTTTCTCTTAGAAAAGGTATGTTTAAATAAAGTTTACAAGTTCATCTTCCCAAACAGAAAGTTTGGACCTCAAAATGGTGATGTTCCACCTTGGTTTTCCTTGGAAAGCCTGTGGAAACAATCCTAGAGGCATCCAAGCTTTGTAGAGTAAGATTTGATGAAGAAAAGTGAGTTTGGACTCACTTTTACACTTCAAATTTTCTGCCTTGTTCTTGAGTTTACAACTGATTTGGGAGTGTTTTGAGAGTGTTGAGGAGTTTGAATAGTGAAAATGAGTGTTACGAAGCTTGCTTATATAGTGGTTTAGTAGGGTTTTGAGTTAAAGGAGGTTTTGAGGTGATTGGGTGTAAAAACTGTGTCAAAAATGGACCAACCTGTAAGCAAGAAACAACTTTCTGCAGATTGGGGTCTCTCGCGACCCGCGAGAGGATTTATCTTATCCTCTCGCCCCCCGCCAGAGGCATATTTTGGCAGATTTTGCAAATTGGCCCCTAAACTTGGTTTTTCCTTCATTTTAAGCTAAAAATTGGTGTTTTGGCATACTTTTAAGTGTAAAACATGTATGTAAGCATATTTTGAGTATTGAGTATGTATGTATGAGTATTTGAACGTAAAACAAGTATTGGTTTGTATGTAAACACGTAATTAATGATCATCTGCATGTAAGACAAGTATGTATTAAGTATGATTTTTTATTAAGATCGAAGTCTCAGATTGCAAGGTTGGGAATGAAATACGAATGCGATACGAATACAAGTTTCCATAAATAGAAATACAACCACACTTTCTAATTAAGGAGGATATGAAAAAGCGAGGCGTTACACATGATGTAACAGATGTTAGAAAATTATGCAAGTCAACCTTCCACTCAGCAAATTGCCAATGAGTTGTGGAAACCCATGCAACCACTCATCCAAGCTCAAAGGAATTTGGCTTATATAAACCACAACACTCACATGGAGTTGATAAGGAATATGGTTGAGGCTAGATACAAAGTCACATAAGCTGATGTCAAGGCCATCAGGGAACGCCTCTTAAAGACCACTAGTTCTGCCCCTCCAACTGTCCTACAAGAAGAAGTAGAAGATGATGCCAAAAAGGGAAAGAATGATAAATTTAGAAAGTTGCAGCCTTCATCACAAGAAAACCATCAAAGGTACAACAACAAAAGCCAGGGTTTGCTCCTGAAAAATCAACCACAACCTCTACTAAGGCATCAGATGCTGGAAGGGAAAAAAGGATTAATGAAACCCCAGAACAAAAAAGCTAAAGAGATTGACTCAAAAAAGTAGACAAGGAATGATACACTTGAAAGCAACGCTTCTCTCTTAATTGAACAAGAATAGGCCATGCAGAGGGAAAGGAGGATATTGGCACTTCAAAAAGGAGAAATCAACAAGAAATGCTAGACAACCAATTTCCACCCCTCCAAAAACCACTGCTAGGTCTGCAAGAAGTGTATCCTCAGCTACAACCAAAACCAAACCCTCACCATAAAAACAAAAGAAACCATCACCCAAATCACCTCCAAAACAACCAACATATGCTGGTACAATAGCTGTATCAGCAGATGTTCCACTAACCACTGCCATAATAACTTTTCCCACATCAACATAACCACTGCCCACACCACCAAAAATTCCAACACACCCACCTTCACCAAAAATCAAATTCACACGCAAAAGAAGAACTTTTGTTGTGGAAGAAGATGATAAGGAGGTTCCATCCCCAACTCCCTTATCATCTGCCCCTATTCTAGCCACACCACTCTTATCATTTCCACCTAAATCCACTTTACTTCCATCCACCAACCACCATCACAAGTCATCCCATTGGCTACTCGGTATCCTCTAGAGATTCTTGCAGTTCAAGGTGAAATTGAATCATTTTTCTCAATAGAGGATGCATCACAATGATCCTTCCATCTCTCTTTGGTTATTGCATGCCTACAAACTTAGATGAATATTTGAGGTTAAAAGCAAGACAAGCTGACATCACTAGAAGGGAGATGTGCAAAGGGAAGGATGACAAAACCGCTGAGGGAATCTTATGACTAGAACTTAGCAAGGTAAGAAATATAGAAGATTATGCTAAGGACCTGAGAAAGTCCATGTCTGAGAAGCCAATCAATGCTGAGCTTGATTAGGAACTAAGACAGGATTACCTTGATCACATCACGCAATATAAACCATACAAAGAAAATAGAGCACAATTCAAATAATGGTCAAAAGATGCTCTGAAAGAAGAAATAGAAAGAATTTAAAAGATGCTCAACAACCCTTCACAGAAGCCAACTCTACCAGATTAGAAGAAATATAAACAAGTTGATCAAAACAAGGCATTGAAGCTGAAAAGAATGAGAGGAAGAGCTAGTTGCTACAAAGTATGGTACTGCTAGGTCTGTTGCTAGATGGTCAGGGTCAAGAATTGTTGAAACATATAAGAGACTAGAACAGCTGAGAGATAAAGGATCCTACAGTTCCAATGAAGCAAGAATATCCAACAGTGGTTGTCCCTCAACAGACCCCTACATCTAAAAAGCAGTCCTCAGCATCTGACTTGTCCATAGCTGCCTTGAAACAAGCAAAAAAGACAAAAGCAGATGTCTGAGGCTGATGAACAAATGTAAGAAGAATACAGAAAAGAGGGTTTGAAAAATCAACTATCACACAGTTCCTGCCAGTGCCAAACTACATGAAACTCTTACTAATCTCATGGGCAGGCCACAATCACCAAACTCATCACAAATAACTGATAATAGCTAGGAGTAAGTAGGTATCGAACACAGGGAGTTGTGAAAATTGTGCTATCTAAGGCTTGAAATAACTTGACTAATTTACCTAAAGTGCAAAAGATAAATTCAGAATTTTTGGTATTGTGGTTTTAGATTTTAACTAATAACAATTCAAAGATTGGCTGTTTAACATATTAGAAGCAAGTGATCATCTTAAGTTCCCGGTTTCAATTAACGCTTGTGTTTTAAAGTCAACTAGAAAGAGTCACATAGACATAACTCGTGTTTGATTAATTGTTCGTGATAAAAGGGAACTAAGTACTCGGATTACTACAATGCGAGGTTGTTACCCGATGATAAATTGACTAATATCCAACCCTTAAACCTTCCCGTGATATCTTGATTGTCAATGACACCAAGAACGTATGATTAAGGCAATGATTAAAACATCAACCAATAATTTACCAACAAGAATCCAAACACCATAACAACTACAAATATCACAAGTTATTATTCTAGAAATTAGAAATCAAAACACAGTTGTTCAACCAAACCTTCCACTCAAGATGATCACAAGGAGTTTTAGCCACTCATGGTCTTGCAATTCATCATACATTCAATTGTTTTGTTCATAGGAATCAACAACACAAAAGTAATGTTTTGAGGTTATTCGGAACCCACAAGAT
This sequence comes from Scalesia atractyloides, assembly GCA_947069175.1. Taxonomy (NCBI): domain Eukaryota; kingdom Viridiplantae; phylum Streptophyta; class Magnoliopsida; order Asterales; family Asteraceae; genus Scalesia; species Scalesia atractyloides. The sequence continues at coordinate 90,470,532 of CAMTDV010000026.1, read as the reverse complement.
CACCCAAAATCGCCTCTAAGTTCTGCCAAAAACGTTCCAATGATTGAGATATCAAAAGACCCTTCAAAACCGAGTATAAATGGGCAGCTACACATTTCTCGCAGCTCACCACCGTAGGTTACGGTGCCCATCGTAGCTTATGGTGGGTAAAATTTCCTTATGATCTTGAAGGCCTGTCTTATGGTGATTGAAAATGCTATACACCACCGTAAGTTACGGTGACCACCGTAGCTTACGGTGGGCAGCAGAATTTCCCATTTTGCCCTTTCATCAATTTCTTGAGTCTTCATCTTCAACAAGCCAATTACAAGCTCCCGACAAAGCACGTTAAACTCCCTTGTTTATGCTCTTTGGTAACTTCAAAGCCATATACACCGTAGATATCAAATAATAACATTTAACCCATTTAAATGTGAATATCGATCATTTTAACGCACTTACGGGTTGTCCAATAGACCACCCGTCACATCCCCACAATTAAATGTTGCTTGTCCCAAGCAACACGTCACAAACGTTTTCAAGCTTAAAAGCGATAACAATATAAACCAAAGACAAACATGTCATCCAATTGTCAACTTACCATCATACCACATAACACACCCCTCACAATAACTCTCCTCTCGGTGACAAAAATGGTACTAGCAAGAGTGTGCTAGATCACTCAATGTGAGTACGTGAATGTGCGACAATAAGCTTGGATAATAATCAAGTCTGCACCTACAAACTGCATAACATGCTTACAAATCAAAAGGACTTTCGGGTTGTAAAAAGGATATGCGTAAGGGTGAGAATTGGTGAGATATATGCATGCAGCTCTTTGAATCGTCCTGATTTATTATTACAACAAACAAAAGAAATAACCAACACTATTTGTACAACTAACTTCTCCTTTTTTTCTTTCTTTTTTAAAGAAATTACAAATAATGAAGGGAAGAGCACATAAATAAAAATATCAAACTAAACTAAACTAAACTCTTAAACCTGGTCGACCAATAGGTAGATTTTTATAGGACATAGGCTTGGGTAACAAATGAATGGTTGAAAGCTCAAATTTTGGCTACTAATGTCAAAACCCCCGTCCCTCTCACTACCAAGCTCATATATTTAACTTATGAGGTCCAACCCCCCAAAACCCACACTTAACACACATCCAGAGGAGGCTACCTAAATGCCCTTATCATATTCACAATCATATTACAGTTAGGTTTTGACAAGCATCTATTATCCAAGTTCTATTAGCACAAAGCACATACCGTCACTCAACCAAAAATAATTAATCTCTAAAAAACATCCATGTGGCTCAAAAACTCACCAAGAAAGTAATAAAAATGGATACTGATGTGTCATGTAGATTAAGGTAAAGTATTCAAATTTAACAATTTTTTGGTCTGGTTCAAAATTTTTCAACATTTTTCAAAAAAATTCCCTCATCTCCACACTTGGGATACATTGACCCCAATGTATGGTTTTGAAGGAAACAATCACTCAAGTTACTTCAACTTCACCTTAAGTTCAAATACTCAAATCCCAACTTTCTTCTTAAAAAAACACATAAAACACCACCAAAATACCACCAACCCATAACATGACTATCAATCACAATACACCACCTTCTCTCCCAACCATAAACAAAACAAAACAAATAATGTCTACAAAACTGTACAAGGAAAGAAAACCACCTGATTAATAATAACGCGGCTGAGGAGGTCCGAAAATGGAAGTCATCATCTCCGAAAACTCAACGAATGTAAAGGCACCACTTCGAGTACCACTTCCTCCTTCTCCTCCTTCTTGCTGCCAAGTGCCCTGCTGCTGACCATAACGAGGATCTACCCACTGCGAATGATGCATCATTGGTGTCGGATAAGAAACACTACCATCATAGGGTGGCAGGGTCGAGTAGTCCACTGATGGTGGGTCCAAAACCACCAGTCGCCCCGCATGCCAGTCAGCATGCATACGCCGATTTTTATCATCAATGTACCGATTATTTATTTCTTACTCAAAAGCATAAGCGTGGGTGCGGTTCCATGATTCTTGGTGATCGAGATTATGCCTTAACGCACGCTCCATAGTTGCACCTATAAACGTCTGATGATCAAAAAATGTTCTTTCAACCCCACTCCAACTATCAAACACCAAAGGCCGTTAATTCTCAATCACCTCTTGCATCGTTCCTTCATGAGCCCAGTTTGGCTCATAAGGATATCTTGAAAAGTCAACGAAATCCCCAGTCGGACCACTACTTGAACCCCATTGATCCACATTCATAGGAGTGACAAAGGGATCATCCCTATAATCTTCATCACCACTCTAGCCCTCTTCTTCACTTTTGGGCTCATCCTCCTCCCCCGGCCTGGGGCCGCGCATCGGCCTTCAACATTCTCCATCTCTGACCCTCACTCTTCAGCTTGTGGTATCTCTCAGATTCAGTGTATTTCCACCCAACCCCCAACTGCCTAATATCAAACGGCTTGAACTTCTTATACGACCCCTTGTCATCCGCACCAATTACGCCATACATTTTCAAAAATGCTTTTATTAGTCGACAATGCGGAATAATCTTCCGCTGGTCGCTGTTTCTACTAGTCCACACATTATGAAGCACCAGAAATTGAACGAAACAAGGGGGCCCCGGTTAACAAAGCATAAAGCACCGGCACTTCCGGGCGCCGAACCTCCGTTCTGTCACCCCGCCTTGGGATAACATTCTGCAAATAAATCGCTAGCATTAACTTCCCTTCAATTTTTATATTTTTGCGGTAAAGCTTCCCGTGAGTTGTACCTGACAAAAATATATAATCCAACATCGTGTTCCATCGAGGATACTTTTCGGGCTCAAAGTATAAATCCTCCAACCTCGGGAGCATATATTGATTTACTGGTTTGAAGTCAAACTTTGCCACCCTCCGCAATGTATCGACGCACCCCTAAATGAAGGACACTTAGAGTGGCCATCCACTCTTGAATTTCAGTGTCATACAGATTCGTCCCTTCATAATCATAACATTTCCATGCCGCTTCCCAACCTAACACGTGAAACTTTTCAGTGACCCCAAACGGCCCAAAATCTGCTTCTCGAACCTCTTTCTCACAAATAAAAGTTTCCTTCCGTTGTGCTAGTTTATTCGTTTGATCATTGATCAGTTCAGCTTGCCATTCCTTCGGCTGATCGTGTAAAGTACCAGATGTCCACCTTGGTTTAGGACCCCGATCCAGCACTTCTTCCTCGTGCTCCTCCTCTATGTCACGTAGCAACACTAACCTTCTTTTCCTTTGCACTGGGTTACTCGAAGATCCCACCGTTTTCTTTCCTTTACGCCCCATATTAGTTCTACAAAACATAGAAATAAAGAACACCATTTATTCTTCCTCTCAATATCCCACATTATCCCCACACTTGCTTATCACTATGGTCATGGAAACTAGCTAAATCATAAGTTCATCATTTTGCAAAAATTTGAACAACATTTCCCTAAGTTAGTAAAATTTTCCCAAATATCATATTTTTATCACATAACTAGCTTCCATAACCATAATCATTCAAAAACCCATCAAATTCATCTCAATATAATCAACTATAAACAAGCATGGGGCCATGGTGACATAGTACTTACAATTCTACAATGCAATAACAATAGCGTAACAAAATGCATACCTTAGCCTTGTAGAAGAGAAGATTACTAGAAACTTTAGGATTAACCAAAACCCACCAAAAACCCTAAAATATTCGGAATAAAAATGTTCAAAATTGATCACCCAAACGTTGGATTCTTCCAATTGTAAGCACAAATTCGGAATCCTTGCTAAATTTTGATCAAGATTGACCAAAAAATCTCTTGATTTGGTGAGAAATTGAAAGATTCTGTAGGTTTAAAGTGGGTGTTCTTGAGAGGAAATAAGGAAGAAAAGGAAGAAGATGAATGAAAGTTGTGGCTGAAACATGTGCAGAAAATATGTGGTGATAGGTTAAATCCCGTGCTACCTTGCTATTTACGGCAGACGCACACCCTGGACGCACCGTAAGCTACGGTGGGCACCGTAGCTTACGGTGGTCCCTAAAATTCTGAACGCCGTAAGACAGTGGCTAACCACCGTAAGGTTTCTTAAGGGCCACCGTAAGCTACGGTTGGGCCGTAAGCTACGGTGGCATCTGGACTTTTTTATTTTGAATTTTTTTAAATACATAATCATGCCATTATACTACTTTTATACTACCACCCCCTCGAAAACCCGTGTTGTCCTCAACACCGTGAATGAGAAATTCCTAAGAACTTCCCCACACTTGTTTGAAACACAAATCAAAACAAGTTCAGATAATTACTTGAAACAAACTAACTAAACAATTAAACTATATATTTACACTACCAAACCTGGGCCTCTTATGTTTAATCCTCATCTAATGGGCGTAGAATGTACCCTACTGTGTCAAGCTCGAGATGTTTAATGTCGTTCCCTTCCAAATATGGTTTGAGCCGATGCCTATTTACCGTTTGCTTCGTGTAAGTATGAACGTCTAAAATATCCACATCTCCAAACTTTGCTACCCTTGTAATAACATAAGGACCCATCCATTTACTTTTCAGCTTACCCGCAAACATCTTTAGCCTTGAGTTGTACAGCCAAACCTTTTGACCCGCTTTGATTCATTTCCGGATTTTTGCATCATGAACCTTTTTACGCTTATCTTTGTATGCTGCCGCACACTCATACGCTTCATCCCAAATTTCTTCGATCTCGCTCAACTGTAACTTCCAGATTTTTATTGCTTCGTCATAATCCGCATTTACCGTTTTAATTGCCCAAGGCACCCTATGCGCTAACTCCATCGGTAAATGATAACCCTTCCCGTACACCAACCGGTAAGGAGTGGTAACAATGGGAGTTTTGTAGGCCGTTCGGTATGCCCACAACGCGTCATCCAGCTTGCTTGACCAATCCTTCCTATCCGTTCGCACCGTCTTCATTAAAATTTCCTTGATTTGATTGTTGGACACTTCAACTTGTCCACTAGTTTATGGATGATACGGCGTGGCAATTCGGTGATTCACATTATACCTCTTCAATAATTTCCCAAAATTAAAATTTTTAAAATGTGAACCACCATCGCTAATTATACCACGTGGAATCCCAAAACGAGCAAAGATATTTGATTGTACAAACTTGCAAACAAACGAATGGTCGTTGATTCTTGTCGGTATGGCTTCAATCCATTTTAAAACATAATCCACAGTAACCAAGATGTACAAGAACCCATTCAAACTTGGGAAAGGCCCCATAAAATCTATCTCCCATACGTAAAAAATCTATCTCCCATACGTAAAAAATCTATCTCCCATACGTAAAAAATCTCGACCACCAAGACGGGTTGCATTGGTATCTCATCTCTTTTTGAAATACTCCCCATCTTTTGGCAATCTAGACAATTTCGGGCAAATTCACATGCATCCTTGAAACTTTTTGGCCAATAAAACCCGCATGTGAGCACCATATCTTGTGACCACTAAGATTTCTGCCACTTCCGCATCTGGCACACATCTCCTAATCACTTGATCAGGCCCGATTTTAAACAGATCTGGTTCATCCCATATGTATTGCTTGACTTGGACCATAAACTGTTGTCTTCTTCTCTTCGTCCAATGATTAGGAATAACACATGTGGCCAAATAGTTAACATACTGAGCATACCACAGTGCACTAGAAGTAGAAACAGCTAACAATTATTCGTCGGGAAACCGTTCATTAATCTCACTAACATCGTCGACCCCTTCCATTGGAATTCGAGATAAATGGTCCGCCACCACATTTTCACTTCCTTTCTTATCTCGAATTTCTAAATCAAATTCTTGCAATAAGAGCACCCACCAAATTAACCGGGGCTTTGCATCCTTTTTCTCCATCAAACACCGAACCGCACTATGGTCTGAATACACCACCACCTAGCTTCCCCATGTATATGACCGAAACTTGTCCAAGGCATACACCACTGCTAATAATTCTCTTTCAGTTGTGGTGTAATTCAGTTGCGCCTTACACAATGTTTTGCTTGCATAATGAATTGCCACTAGCTTCTTGTCAACTCTTTGACCCAAGACCGCTCCAATAGTTGTATCACCAGTATCACACATAATCTCGAACGGCTTTGACCAATCCGACGGTTGCAAAATAGGAGCTTTCGCCAGTTGTTCCTTCAAAACAGTGAAAGCTTGCAAACATTCGTTAGTAAAGTCAAAGGGCACATCTTTCAATAAAAAATTACTTAAAGGTTTAGTAATAATACTAAAAACCTTAATAAATCTCTGATAAAACCCAGCATGCCCCAAAAACGACCTTACCCCTTTTACATTCTTAGGTGGAGGCAACAATGATATTACACGAATTTTCGCCTATCCACCTCCATCCCTTTTTCAGAAACAATATGGCCCAACACAATACCCTCTTGAACCATGAAATGACTTTTCTCCCAACTAAGCACTAAATTTTTCTCGACATATCTTTTTAAAACTTTTTCCAACTCGTCGAGACAAGACTCAAACTTGTGCCAAAAATCGAAAAGTCATCCATGAGCACCTCAAGTGACTCCCCAACCATGTCCGAGAAAATACTCATCATACATCATTGGAAAGTCGTCGGGGCATTGCACAAGCCAAATGGCATTCGCCTAAAAGCAAAAGTGCCATATGGACATGTGAAAGTGGTCTTATGTTGGTCGTCAGGGTGAATAGCAATCTGATTATAACCCGAGTACCCATCCAAAAAATAGTAGTATTTTTAACCCGATAGTTTTTCAATAATTTTGTCAATGAAGGGTAATGGAAAATGGTCCTTAGAGGTTGCGGCATTCAGTTTTCGATAATCAATACAAACACGCCACCTGGTGACCAGTCGGGTGGCGATTTGTTCACCATTTTCATCCTTTATTACTTGAATACTGACCTTTTTAGGCACCACTTGGGTAGGAATTACCCATGCACTATCAGAAATAGGATAGATGATACCTGCATCTAACCATTTGAGTACCTCCTTCTTTACTACTTCTCTCAAGTTCGGGTTTAACCTGCTTTGAGCTTCCCTAGTCGGCTTTGCATCATCCGTTGTAATAATTTTTTTGCATGAATATGGATGGACTAATTCCCTTCAAATCAGCGATCGTCCATCCAATAGCCGCCCTATTCGCTTTAAGCACCTTCAGCATTCATGCTCTTGAGCCATCTCCAACTCAGAGGCAATAATGACCGGTAAAGTGTCATTACCTCCTAAAATTGAATATTTCAAGTGGCTTGGCAAGTCCTTCAACTCTAACTTTGGTGGCTCCTACAATGATGGCTTCGTGCTCGAACTAATTTCCGTTGGCATGCTCTCAAAATGATGGGTCCACGGCGGTCGACCTTCTTTCACAGCCTTCGCATCTTGTTTTTCTTCTTCCACCCTCAATGCACAAGCATGTACCTGTTCAGAAACATCAAAAACACAAACATCTACACACTCTTCCTCATACTCCTGCAGGTCACATCCGTCAACCAGATCTGCTGTAAAACACTCATCAACACCAACAGAGTTAAAGTGTTAGTAAAAACATTTAATCTCATTTTTCTATTACCAAATGTCATATCAACCATACCAAGTCAAAAATCAATCACGCCATGAATGGTGCTTAAAAATGGCCGACCTAAAATAACGTTTGGTTGTTATTTTGGGTCCGCAGATGAGTAGTCTAGGATCAAAAAGTCTATCGGGTAATAAAACTCATCAACCTTCATTATAACATCTTTAACCATTCCTCGAGGTAATTTATGAGACAAATCGGCTAGAACCACCGTTGTCTCAAACCAAGCCAATGGACCAAAGTCATATTGATCATATAAACCCCCCAGTAAAATACTTACTCCGGTTCCAAGATCTAATAACGACTTTGACATTGCAAAATTTCCAACTCGAATATTTATGAGTGGCGTTAGCGGATCTTGGAGCTTGGGAGGAAGAACCCCTTTTAGTACCGCACTTACTTGTCCGGTCAAATCTACCCGCTTAGGCAACTTTTTCTTTTTTTGTCTCTTTTGTGTGCATAATTCTTTTAAAAATTTTGCATAAGCGAGAACTTGCTTAATCTCATCAAGTAACGGAAGATTTACCTTGACTTGTTCAAACACATCCAACAATTCCTCTTTTTGAGGACCCCTTGTTGAAATGAAGTTTTTCTTACATGGGTTAACTAAAGCAGATGGAAACGGGACTTGAGTTGGTCCCCCTTCCTCATTCGTTTCATTTAAAACTTCACCCAACCTCGGTTTTTGAGTTACTTTTTCAACAATGGGGTCCTTAAACACAATTGGTAATGAGACTTCCTCCTCATCACTTTCATTTCCCGTAATATCTTCAACCAACCCATCAACCAATTCTGGTGATAAATTTACCTTAAATTCTTTACCGCTTCTTAATACACTTACATGGTTAATAGGAATATTACGTGAAGAACGATGAGAAGGATTTACCTTAGTGTCACTTGGAAGTTGGCCTTTACTTTTCTTTAATTCTGCTACCTCAATTGCAAGTTGTCCCATTTGGGTGGTTAGCGTTTGGATGCTTTTAACACGAACTTCATCCTTTTGCATTCGAACTTCATAAAGTTGATTTCTCCTTTGCATGTCGTGTTGCATCATTCGGAGCGTATCCATAACCTCATTGCCACTTGATGAAGTTTGACCCGTATTACCACTTTAGTCACCCGTTTGTTGAAATTGACCTTGATAGCCTTGACCATTTCCACCCCTAAAATTCCCTTGATTATATTGTTGGCGATAACAAAATTGCATTGAGCTCCTTGGAAATTAGGGTTGGCTTGATTCGTCGTGTTCCCATAGCGGAAATTTGGGTGATTTCGTAACCCAGGGTGGTATGTGTTGGAGTTCATATTGAAATTTTGACCACCCCCCGTGATAGCATTTACCTCTTCAACTTGATTTTCACCCACTCCCACCAAACATACCTCCGCTGCATGACCCAATTCATTACAGTTAGTACAAACATCTTATACTTGATTCGTCGCTTGCAGCCCTCCATCATCTACCGCATACACTTAGGGTCTTGTGATAATATGTCTCGCCCTCCTTGAAGATTGTGCTTTCTGTTTAGACGTGACCGCCATTTGCTCCAAGAATGCCCAATCATCTTGCTCAAAGTTTGTACCGAAAGTACCATTGTGATTGACATCAAGTCACGAGCATCCTCCGAACTCAACCCCTCGTGAAAAGCGTTCAACAATTCCCAAAGTGCAATGCCCTGATGAGGACAATTCTTTACCATCATATTAAACCTTTCAAACGCTTCATGGAACATCTCACCCGGTTTTGTTGAAAACTTCTTAAGCTTCGCCTAGCTTCATTTGTCTTTTGGGCCGTGAAAAATTCTTCTAAAATCTTTGTTGCATATCAGCCCATGTATAGATCGATGCGGAAGGTAAAGTATGAAACCACCACTTTGCCTTATCTTCCTATGTAAATTGAAAAAGTATCAATTTAACATCATCTAACGAAAAACCTTGTCCTCCAATTGTGTTGCAAATGGAGTCATATGTTTCCAAATGGAAGTACGGATTCTTCGTTGCTAGACCCTTCTACTTTGGCAAACTTTGTAATGCGGTCGTTCTAACCTCAAATGTCCTTCCATCCGGGTGATGAGGTATCACCACCGGAGAAGCGTTATTAGTAATGACCGGCCTAAAATGTGCTTCAACCCCCCTTACTACCTCTCAATGATGTCTTCGTGGAGCACCCAATTGTACTCTTGGTCGACCCACTTGACCTTGCCTTAGCCCTTGAGGTGCATACTGTTGTTGATATTGAGATTGTTGCATCGGTCTTGGAAATTGAGGTTGTTGATGTGGAACATGGACCTGTTGTAAAGGCATTGGTTGTTTGAACGGTGGCCCGTGAGGACAAATTTGTTGTACCCCCGTGGGATGCCTTTGTTGATAACCTATTCCCCCTTGAGGTCCCAAATTACCTCCATCTCCCCCATAATAATAATCTTCTTCTTCGTAACCTCCAAATTCTTCTTCACACCCATCATCAAACCCATCTCCTCCTACACCTGAAGATTGTACAAACTGAGAAGAAGGATAATGGGAACCTGGTTGGGTTAGTGGTTGAAATGTAGGGAGGCATGAAAAATAGTTGAACTTGGTGGAAAGTAACTTGGTAATGGTTGCTGGGTGGAGGATGATTGACCGGAAGTTAGGACAAAGGATGAGAATGGTGGAACCATTGATGTGGTATTAGTAGGGTTGACTTCATGTGTTGAAGTAGGTTGGGTGGTAGGAATTGGTGACGGTGTGGATGGTGATGTTTGGTTTGTAGTGGTAGGTAATTGCTCCATGGTGTTAACTGATGAAATTGGTGTTGTAGGTGTTGTTGGTGAACCACTGATTTTGTTTTCGCGTAGCAATACCCTGTTTCATCGCAAAGTTCGTTCGATCTCTGGATCAAATGCCAATGGTGATAGCCTGTTAGAGCTTCTAGTATGCATGCACCTGTAAATACCTGCACACTAAGACATACAGCGTAAACCTGGAAAATAACAAACTAAACTAACTCAAAGATAACACACGTTGCGCACTACTCCCTGGCAACGGCACCAAAATTTGACGTGATGTAGTCTCACGTAAATTTAATCCAAATACTGCTAATAGCTAGCGGTAAGTGGGTATTGAACACAAAGAGCTGTGGAAATTATGCTATCTAAGGCTTGCAATAACTTGACTAATTTACCTAAAGTGCAAAAGATAAATTCAGAATTTTTGGTATTGTAGTTTTAGATTTTAACTAATAACAATTCAAAGATTGGTTGTTTAAGAGGTTAGAAGCAAGTGATCATCTTAAGTTTTCGGTTTCAATTAACGCTTGTGTTTTAAAGTTAACTAGAAAGAGTCACATAGACATGACTCATGTTTGATTAATTGTTCATAATAAAAGGGAACTAAGTACTCGGATTACTACAATGCGAGGTTGTTACTCGATGACCAATTGACTAATATCCAACCCTTAAACCTTCCTGTGATATCTCGATTATCAATGACACCAAGAACATACGATTAAGGCAATGATTAAAGCATCAACCAATAATTTACCATCAAGAATCCAAACACCATAACAACTACAAATATCACAAGTTATTATTCTAGAAATTAGAAATCAAAACACAATTGTTCAACCAAACCTTCCACTCAAGATGATCACAAGGAGTTTTAGCCACTCATGGTCTTGCAATTCATCATACATTCAATTGTTTTGTTCATAGGAATCAACAACACAAAAGTAATGTTTTGAAATTGTCCAGGAACCCACAAGATCATCCAAAATTGCCTCTAAGATCTGCCAAAAACATTGCAATGATTGAGATATAAAAAGACCCTTCAAAACCGAGTATAAATGGGCAGTTACACATTTCCCTAAGCTCACCACCGTAAGCTACGGGTAAAACTCCCTTACGGTCTTGAAGGCCTGTCTTACGGTGCTTGAAAAAACTAGACACCACCATAAGCTACGCTGACCACCGTAGCTTACGGTGGGCATCAGAATTTCCCATTTTGCCCTTTCATCAATTTCTTGAATCTTCATCTTCAACAAACCAATTACTAGCTCCTGACAAAGCACGTTAAACTCCCTTGTTTATGCTCTTCGGTAACTGCAAAGCCATATACACCGTAGATATCAAATCATAACATTTAACCCATTTAAATGTGAAATATTGACCATTTTAACGCACTTACGGGTTGTCCAATAAACCACCCGTCAATAACCCTTCACCCAAGAAATCATCTGATTCAAAAATTCTAAAGTGGAAGTCATTCTCAGACACCCACAAATTGACATTGCTCAGATTAGATGGTGAAGTTCAAAAGTTAAGAATGTAGGATGCATATAATCGGGATGCAGATGACCTCCAAGATTTGTTGAACCTTAAACTAGAAAGGGATTTTGAAGACATGATTTCCATGGATTTTGAATTACAATTCAAAGTTCAAATAAGGGAAAAGCTCATGAGAAATAAAGAAGTGTTTTGGCATCATTTGTTCTAGGGGAGATTGTTAGATCTAATGGACCCAACAAAAGAACAGATGATTGTAAAGCTAAAATAATCTACAACCTCTGATTATAAATAATAGTACTTTGAAGATCTGCACCTCCCAAAGGCAAAGGCTCAACATCTAGTACTCCAAAGTCTACCAAGGCCAAAGTTTGTTCATAAGATCTGTTGAAGACAAACTCTGCTGAAAGCCGATGGTTTGCCAAAGAGAACTTCTATTGATGAAGACAAAGTCTGATGAAGCTAAGGTCTGTTATGGATCAACATATGTTGAAGACCAATAGAGGAAAAAGCTCAATAGAGGATTATTAATAGATGATGATCAACAGAGCTTATTAGTGTAACATTACTTAGGCTCTAGCAGATGTAAGGAGTTTGTTAGGCTGCTAGATGTCGTTGTCTAAGTGACGTCAGCTTGGATTCTTCACATGTTTCATTTGTACTATAAATAGAACAATTCCTGTACTATTTCATTCATCACTTTTCATCTTGACATTTTTGTACGAATAACTAGATCAGGCTGAGGGGGAGTTGTAATTTTTCATGCATATGTAAATCATTGAATTTATAAAAGCATGTTGATGAAAACAATATCTTCATTGTTGTGATTGAAAAGTTAATTATTCTACTTCATATTTCATCTTTGTTTTATCTTCTTTCACTATTTTCATTATAAGTGTCACGACAATCAAACTCAAATCCTAACACATACTAGTGGTCGGCTTGGCCAAAGTTAATGAACCTACCTTTGTTATGAATGACGCACCACCAAGTTTCACACAAATTGAAAGCATGTTGTATATATAAACCATATATGTAATATAAATTTATTAAACCTTACATTCTAATTGGAAAGTGTCTATAGGTTTTTGACCTGTTACAACTTGTTAAAATGGTTTACGCCACTTTAACGGGTCGTATGCGTAATTACGGGTCTGGATTGTCGAATGGGTCCTATGACGAGTCCGATATGTACAAACATGTTTATCAATGTTGTATCATCATTTTATATGTCCAAACTATTGCTCATGTAGGTTTAAAACTATTTTACGCAAAAAGGATATTTTTGACATTTTAAAATTACGCATAGTTGATTCGTCATTTAACCCATCAAACGACATGACCATAAGGTATAACCTCATGGGGTTATTCTCTGTATTACTATGGTCATATAATTAGGGTTGGTCGGATCCTAAGGTTGACAAAATGGGCCAGATTCGAAAGTCAAAGTAGAAGTCAAACCGCTTGATTTTTTACTAAGAAATGAACACTAAAGTAGAAATGACGAGCTAGACATGCTAAGACATGTCTAATAATGTTGTATATACTAATTTGGTGTCAAAATTTTAAGTTTTAATACTTAGAAACTCATTCATCGTAAAATGCATTTTCATGCGTTGTTTTTACTTTTATTTCATAAAAGTTTGACTCGTCATTTCGCCTACTAAACGTGATGATCAGAGGGTGTAATTGCAAGGAAGTAACACCTTCAATATTACGATCACATAAAAAATCTCAATTTGAACTTTGACATGACCAAATAGGTCAGAATCGAAAGTCAAAGCCAAAAAGTCAATTAACATGACTTTTGGCTAATAATTAGCTATTTAAATGAAATAGACTAGGAGAAACACTTACATGTGTTTGGAAGAAGGATTAAACTCGAGAAAAGGAGGCCTCAATACAGAAGCAAGCTCTAAGAAGATAAGGAGAAGCAACTTCACACTTGACTTTGAAGTATTTTGAAGTAGTGTGAAGAAAATGGATGAATCAAAGGGGTATTTATAGTGTTTTAAGATCAAGAAGGTGTTGCCAAGTGTCTTAAGATGTTGATTAGTGTCCTAACATGTGTTAAAACTAGAATTAAGGTGGCAAGAATGGTGCAAGGTTTCTACACTTTAATAACAAGGTTGCTGCCAACTTAATTTTGTTGTCTAGGCATGGCCTACGGACGGTAACCATAGCTTTATGGTCCGTAAGGCCTTCTCATGGGCAGAACTTTGCTTTTTGACAGTTTTAACTCTTGGACTTGTATTATCACATTTTTGCAATTTTAATCCTTCTAACATAATATTTAGGTTATATTAGGGTATTTGGCATGTGTAATTGGGATTTTGTTCCAGAATGTCATGAATGCATCTTGCTCGATCGCACGATTACGTATTTCGTTCTTAAAATATAAAAATTTTTTAAACACGGAAATGATCGAAAGTGTACAACACTTGAAATTTTGCAAATGTTACATGCAATTTTACATACTGATCATTGATTCATGTGAGACTAAGTACAAATCATAAGTACTCCCCACTACAACTTTTTTCTAGCCATGAGCCAAACATTTCCCACCTTAGTGTTTTTTGGTGTGCTGTGTATGTTCCCATTGCACCACCACAATGCACAAAAATGGGACCTTAAAGAAGGTTGGGAACATATGTTGGATATGAAACAACCTCCATCATACAATATCTTGAACCTTTAACAAATGATGAATTTACAATACGTTTTGATGTATGTCGATTTGACGAGGAAATGTTCCCGGCATTAGGGGAGAAAATAGAAAACCAGAAAATGATGTCTCATGGTGTGTGCCTTCATTGTCCCATCTTGATTCAACAACAAAACAATGTGAGACAGAGGTTCAAAAGATAATACACTTGCAAGAAATTGCAAATCAATTGCCTAATGCTTTTACTAGTATAAACTAAGTTATTAAATTTGATATACCAGCTGCTAACGCTCCAGCTCGATTTGAGAGCCCATGTAAGGCAATAGATAATAAGATGACTCGTGAATCTTATAAACATTTGAAATATGGAAGGCCAGTCGGTTCGAAGGATAAGAATCCCTGCAAAAGAAAAGCACTTGTAAAGGAAATTCACCATAAAGAGAATGATCTTGATAAAAGAGTGAATACCAAAACCTCTTATGAGGAAGATTTAGATGATACTAACAAAGAGAAATCAATCAACTATGGTCATACACATATCATAAGTAACATCATGGGTGGAGATGATGACCCTAACCAAAATTTGTCAATGATTGTCAAAATAGACATGACTAGGATAAATGCAAAAGCGCTATGTAACCTGAATTAGATTCACTTAAGAGAAGAAAGGTTTTTATTTCTATTGTTATTACACCTAAGGCTATAAAGCCTGTAGGTATAAATGGATTTTTGTACAAAACGAGATGAGAAAAATGAGGTTACAATATATACAGCGAGACTTATAGCTCAAGGTTTTTCATAAAGGCCAATCATTGACTATGAAGAAACATATTCTCTCATTATAGATGCAATAACCTTTAGAATGCATCTTATGGATGTCGTTCCCGCTTACTTGTATGGATCACTGGATAGTGACATCGATATGAAAATCCCTGAAGGATATAAACTCCCTGAAGCATTGAGTTTAAAACCCAAAGAAATTTATTCGATCAAATTACAAAGATCTTTATATGGTTGAAATAATCTGGAAGGATGTGGTACAATCGTTTGATTGTGTATTTGATAAGTAAAGGTTATACAAATAATCTTATCTGCCCATGTGTCTTTATTAAGAAAACAGTGTCTGGGTATGTAATCATAGTTATATATGTTGATGATCTAAATATAATTGGGATGCAAAAAAAAAATTATGAAGCAATTATTCTTTTAAAGAAAGAATTTAACAAGAAAGACCTATGAAAAACCAAATATTGTCTTCGTTTATAACTTGAACATATGAGCAATGGAATACTTGTGCATTAAACGGATTATACTGAGAAGCTATAAATGTATCAATATGTACAAGGCAAATCCATTGATCACACCAATAGTCGTTAGATCACTTAATGTCGAAAATGATCCATTTCGTCCTTGTGAGGACAATGAAGAAGTTCTTGGTCGAGAGCTACCATACCTTAGTGCAATTTGAGCACTTATATATCTTACGAATTGTACGAACCTGACATTTCTTTTGTAGTGAACTTGTTAACAAGATTTAGTTTAGCTTCTACTAAAAGGCACTAGAATGGGATTAAACGTATTTTTTGATATCTTCGAGGTGTTGATTTAGGCTTGTTTTAGCCTAATTATTTTAAAGAAGGGTTAGTTGGTTATGCAGATGCAGGTTATTTATCTGATCCTCATAAAGCAAAATCTCAAACTAGATATGTATTTATGAACAGAGGAACTTCAATTTCATGGCGTTCTTAGAAACAAAGACTTGTCGCAACATCCTCAAACTATCCTGAAGTCATTGGATTACATGAAGCTTCAAGAGAATGTGTATGGCTAAGATCTATGTCACAACACATATTGACTTCTTGTGGGCTAGAGAAAGATCGAAGTCCAACTCCTATCCATGAAGATAATGTAGCTAGTGTCTCTCACAATGAATGAGGGGTATATCATAAGTGACAGAATAAAACATATACCACCAAGATTCTTTGCACATACTAGGGACCTTATTAAAGACAATCACGTCGATATGAGATACGTATAATCCAACAATAATTCAGCCAATCTTTTCACAAAAGCACTACCTATAACAACTTTAAGGAAACAGGTTCATGACATTGGCATGCATCACGTAAGAAGAATGTGATGCCTTACAAATTACAACTTGAGGAGCTATAAACTGCACTCTTTTTCTCATAGCTAAGGTTTTTTCCCACTTGATTTCTTTAGCAAGGTTTTTAATGAGGCAGCATTTCAAGATCCTGAAGTTTGCAAAGTGTCATCCAAGGGGGGTGTTATGAATGTTATATAAAGTTTACCTAGTAGATCAAGATTTTCCTCTTGATCTATGAAGCAAGTGGATGGACCCTTTTTCAAACTTATAGATAATCTACCATAATATTTGTCCTTCAAATAGTTAACCTTCTCTACCAAATAGTTAATCTTTTTGAAGTATAAATATTAGCTCAAGGTAGAAGAGAAAATGCACCTCATGTATACACTTTCATAAGTTATACATTTCTCTACTTCTTACTTTTATAATCTTTCTAAAGTTTTTAAAATCTTGTGTTAATTCTTGCTATATTATAAAACCCATTCCATTATCATAATATATCGAATATACATGGAGGTTGGCCGGATACCTGTTGCTAACCAATTCGCCTAAAAGGCCCAATATTTTGGAACTTTATGTTAGAGTCCAATTGCAATACCAATGATTCAATACCAGTGTTTTGATATTAAATAAATACACGCATTACCTACAGTTTATAGAGACCCCATACTGCACGATTTTGAGGGAATACAAATTAAGAAGTTTTGGAGGCTGTAAAGCAACAAATTGGAGGCTTGAAATGTATTGGGGTTTAGATCCAAGCTACAATTCAGATTTGGTTCAGTTCCCAAACATGTCAGTTTTTTTCGGTTTATATTACTTTGTGTTTTTTAGACTATTAAACATGACTTGTTATTTATCTGTGACTATGATTCTTGGCTAATTCTTTTATACTACTCAGGTTTGTGATGAATATTTGTTGATAAATCAGTGATTTCTCGGTTTTGGTGAATTAACTGATGGTTTAATATTAAAGTAACCAACTTATTAGTTCTTGATCAGATCTATATGCATGCTTAACTATAATTTATTATTAATCAATGTTCCTCATGTGTCTCTATGAATGTCTTTCATGTATAAATGCATGTTAGGTTACCTACTTTGTGTTCGTAGCTACTTTATGGTTTATTGCGCATGTATCCCATAGGAACCTTGTTTATTGATTTTGAGGAGTTTAGTGTTGTACCTATTATTGAGACTAGAAGGAGATAGATAGTTAGGATTGTCTTTGATGTTAGGTATGTAGGTGCAGTGAGACTGGGAGGAGATCTGTCTAGATTCCCTAGTACTATTTGCTTTCCTAAGTCTTGTCAATTGTTTTTAGATTACCCCTTACACTCTAGGATGTATTATGATTAGTGAGACCAAGAGGAGATCTAGTCTTCGGGTACTTTAGTATTGTTGGAGAGACGAGGAGGTGTCCAACCTATACTAGTGATCTTTATTTGACATTTAGGATTTTTAGGAGAAGTTGATATAACTAGGAAGAGATTCAGGTTATCTTTGGTCTTAGAGTGTCTTATAATTAGAACTTGGTTCCATCATAGTTAACACTACAGAAAGACAACCGATAGTCATGACTAGGATTCCTAACCTGGGTAGTGGTTTCTCCTTATTGATTTCACCCTTAGCATCTACAGTTTCATCATAGTTGCTTAAATCCCTTCTTTCACCTTAGTTTAATGTAGGATATTAGTTCAATTAATTAACAACCCTCAAAATCTAAATAAAGTAGTTAAGTTTTAGTTGAGTTAGAGTCTAGGTAGCGTCGCTAGTGTCTCGTAGGTTCGATATCAAGACTTCCATTAGGCATTACTACATTCGATAGGTACACTTACATGCCAATGTGGTCTAGTATTTAGGAGAGTCTAGAATATTACTACAGAGTCTTGGTTAGGTTTAGTTAAGTAATTTTAGCAAACCATATTTAGCACATCAGCCTCCTATTCCATCTATTTGTATTTTCTTCATAATTTAATTTATCATCAACTTTCAATAGTGGCAACTCTTGAAGTAATTTAATGAAGTTTGCTAAGGAGGTTGGTCTTTAACAAATGGTTCTATCAAAACTATTGTAGTCACAAGTTCTGTTGTTGGTGGTGGTGAAGATTCTTGAGGATCATCTTGCATTACCAGCTTCCTTTCCTTGATGGTTAAGTAGTTGTTTCCTTGGGAACTTCTAGTTTGCTTAGAACTATTGGTTCTAGGGAAACTAATGGCTGTTTACGACCAGACAGTTTAATAGTAGTTTTGACAGCATCTGGTTTAGCCCAGGGTTATGTCTTAGAAAAAGATCTAGCTGTTAGTGGAGTAGAAGTTGTTTGAGAACTAGTAGTTTTCCCTGGTCTAGCTGTTTGAGTCTTTACTCCAGCTGTTTGACCTGAACCAGCTATTTGTCTTTTGGGACCGTTTTTTTTTTTTGGCAATAACTACTGGTTGAGCCTGAGGAGCTTGTCTTCTTTTGGCTTCCAACTTTGCAAGTGTCTTGGTATTTTGAATAACTATTGGTGGCCTCATATTAATCTTGGTAGCTATGGCAATTTTAGGATCTTGCCTTATAGCTCTTTCTTCTATTCTTTAACTATCTATTTGACTCTTCACCAAAACAACACTTCAACCTCTTTGATCTTGTTTGAATTCTGCTATCTTTTCAGGAGGGTTCACATCCCCAACATCTATCTCCTTTTGTTTCTCAACCATGCCCAGACTCTTGTATCATCAGCTCTTTTCTTGGTAGCTGCAACTCCATCATTAATTACGTTTGGTGCATCTTTCTCCCCTTTTTGGCATCAGCAGTTTCATGCCTTTGCATGAAATGATGTAACAAGGTTCTGTCTAGAGGCATAAGTTCCAAACACTTAGGCATCAAATTTGTTTAAATAATCTTTGAATATGGGTTCTAAGATGTCTTTTAAGGCATTCTGGAGCTACACTACTAGCAATAATGAGGTGGCTAAAACAACACCAGTAGTTTGGCTTTAGTGTGGCTGGGGGCTTTTGAGTGATAGTGTTAAGTATATAACTGAGCTCCTTTTATGAGGAGGCTACCTTTTAGGTATATTTTTGTTTAAGCTACACTTTAGTTTAGGGCATTTTTGTGACAAACACCTTGAGTTTTAAGATTGCAGCACCCAAATGTTTCGTCAAATCATTAAATTGCTGATTTTGGGCAGCATCCAACTTAATGGCCTCATCACTTCCTGATGCGCATTTTTCTTGGTGGAGATCTAGCATTAATTCCATCCAATACCTTAGTGGCATGGAGGATCTCAGTTGTTGTTGCCTGCAAGGCGGTCTTAATTATGTTTCATTATCTTCTTGAAAACTAGTGGGTTTGGCAAGAATAGTGGAAGCCACCACTACAATCTCCTCATCAGGAATTACCTATGAGGGATGAGCCTCTTCCTCATGTGGGTTAGGGCTAGATTCCATGTGTACAAGGGCTTCATTCTGTTGTTGCATCTCTTTAATTTGTTGTTGAGATGTGCCATCTTCCATCTTCCTCCATGAGTCTTTTCTCAAAACTGTTGGCTAGGCTGGTTTGGCTGGTTAGTGGTATTTGAAATTGCGTTGAAGAAGTAACCACAGTCTCTGGCTAAGTTCGTTGTTCAACATGACTCTCAGCATCTTCAATAGTTATTTTTGGCTCAGTTTTGACCTTTCCCATCATTATGAATGTTTAATCCAAAAGAGATTTGCTGGGAAGGATCTTATCCCTTTTGAAAATTTCATCAAGCTATTGTATTTCTAGGTTTTCCATGATAAGTCTTTGGTACATAAAAAATTTTCAAGTAGAATTAACATTTGTGACCAATTCTTTGAAAATTTTATTTGAAAGTTTAAATTTAAAAATGGTTAAAATTGAGTAAGCGATGCATTGTGTAGACTGTAGATTTTCATTCCAAGACCCAGAATTACCTAAGAAGCATTGCATGAGAGTCTGAAAAAAAAATCTTAGGGCAGGATCATATATTTTCTTCTCCTAGGTAGCATACTTGGTTACACCATAGTAACTTTACTTAATAAATTCCATATCCATCTTAGATTTTGAGAATTTGTCAACCCCTTGAGCATCATTAAGTTGGAGATGGGTTGATAGAATTTCTCGGGTGATTGCAGTGGTGATGTGTCCAAACTAAGCGTTGATAGCCAGCACTTTTCCTTTGTCATTATGAATCAGCTTGGCTATGGACAAGAAATCATGTAAGATTGTGTTGCAGATGGTTGGATTATATGTAAGTGCATGATAAAAGGATGATTTTTCAATAAGGTTTAAGACGATCTGAAATTGAGGGTGCTCCTTCTCCTTTGTGAGATAAGGAAGAAGGTTGTGAATAGGTCGAAAAGCAAGGTTAAGATTTGCCATGATGAATAACGATGAGATGGAAGGTCAAGTGCAATTGGGAAATAGGTTTGTAATTGATCTCAAGATAGTTCTGAAACGGATAAAAGAATCCCTGATTAATTTGGAAGCTGATTTATATGGATTTGATAACGGTGATGAAAAACTAGTGGATTTTGGCAAACTGCTGGAAAGAACCAACTGTTTTGAGTAGTTTGTATATAAATGAAGAAAAACAGCAGTTCTGTTTCCTCTTTTTTTAAAGATTTTTCAATGAAAGGACTTTGGAACCCATGCCTTGTGACTTGTAGACTTGGTTCCTTCACGGCTTAATTGGTCACTTTGACCAATTGACAATTTTTGTACCATCCTAATCAATTCCTTTTAGTTCTATGCTAGTACCTTTATTTAGAACTATGATCAGTTTCAACAGTTTTAAAGACCTCAATATAACCTGTGGATTCACGTAACTGGAATCACTACATGGATATAATACCAGCTTTCATGAAAGTTCTCTAGATTTTGTATCGTGCTTTTCTCATAAACTAAGGCTAGGTAATAATCCTCAATGTTGTGATTTGTTTTCTCAAACAATATACAAAACAATGTCGCTTTTGTGTTGTTACACCTCTTAGAGCCAGACTTTGATTTGCCTATGAAGTTTTTGGAGGGACCAATAGTTTTGGTTAAAATTGTTAGAGGAAGGAAATTTGTGCCATTTTCCTTTCAGAGGTCACACAGTTCATTGGTTTGAATTTCTTAACAACACATGTTCATGAGACCATTTGGTGATGTGTTGATCAATGAATTTGTGAGAAGAACCTTGATTAGTGTTTACAATTTCCTTTCCAGTTGAGGAATTAGACTCAAAGTCATCTTCTTGAGTTTTTGGAGTGTAGTCACTTGGTCCTTGTGTGTGATTGTACCCTAGACAAAATTTGACATTGCTTTTAGTTTGTTGATTTAACAAGATCTCAAATCCCTGCATGGTTCTACCTATTTTTGACAGTTTACTTGGGTAGATTCCAGTTCCTTTTGACACGTTTTATATTTTGAAAGAAGGGACTTCAATTGTGCAAAGTGATTTGAGGCTTCATGTTTTAAGTCAGTGATAATTTGATCCTTTTCTTTCAACAACTGTAAGTGAGAACTAATGATTTGTGCCAGAAGTTTCTTAGAATTTTCAAGAAGCATGATATTAATTGCTTTGATATCCCTAAACGCTTGAATGCACTTTTCAGAACAAAGTTATGATAGTATTTCTGGGGATATGTCAACAGACTGAAAAGGTTGAGAAGTTGTTGATACAGCAAACGGACTAATACACAGACTAGTAATTTCACTATTGCTAAGATCTAATATGTCACTTAAAGTTTCTATAGCAACTAGTGCAAGATTTTTTTTTACCTTGATCAAGTGTAATCCTGCCAAAATGTTCATTACTCAAATCCTTAGGTACACTACTCCAATCTACAAAGCATTGAGTGAAAAAGCTTTGCTGAGTAGTTTCTGGTACAAGGGAACTAGTAGTTTGAGAAACTACTAGTAAATGAACCTAGGATTGAGTTTGTGCGAATGAAGGTGATTGGACATGTGCTTGTGATATATTATTATGTGATGTGTGATATTGAATCATATTTGAATACGGATTTTGAGCAAATCCATGTGCAAAATGGGATGTAGACTGAATGTTAAGACCATGGGTTTTTTGGGAAAAAAATTTGATGTGCATTTTGAAAACTTTAATACTGACCATCAGTTGACCGATTCATTTTATTAGGATAAGTCACATTTTTGTGAAGGAATTGGTGCAAAATTTCTACATTCCCTTGCAAAGTGACCTAATCTAAAACATTTAAAACACTCAACTATTGATTTATCTTTCTCAAATATACCCCTACCCTCCAATCCAGGGAATTTCCTACGAGTTTTATTAATAAACTTGTTTGATTTGATGCTCAAAAGTGTAAATTAGTCTAGAAGGTCAAACTCTTCCTGGTCATTTGGGTCCATGGGTTTCTGATCATACATCATAAGGGCATAATTCTGATTTCCAACAAGTGATGTGTCTGATTGAGAATTGAAACCAGTAGTTATATCAAATAAATGATCATAACTTAGTTCATTTACCCTATTGGATGATGATGACTCATCTTCACTCATCAGAGTTGAATTACCGTATCTGTAATCATCAACAGTTTTTCTTCTGATGACATCAGCTTTTGTTTCTGGTCAAGCTCTCTTTGATAAGTGAGGAGTTTGCCATGAAGCTTTTGAGTGTCATCTCCTTAAAACCAACAAATTTTCTCAACGCATATGTAGTTGTATCCCATTTATCAAGAAGATTTGTCACTTAGAGCAGAATTTGTGTAAGTTTGATCTCCTTAAAACCAACAGAGCAGAATTTTTGTAAGTTTGATCAATTGGTCAACCCTTTACTGGTAAATGGATCTGTTTTATGAAGACGGGTTGCCTTTAATATCTTTTTAATTGTCTTTTTGTTCATCATACTCCATATTAGGGACTCCTCTAATGTCAGATTCAAACAGTTTTCTTTTATTAATCGTATAAAACTTTTTCCTTTTCACAATTCACATAATCACATGATGTAAAGAAAGGTTCTTCCTTTCCATCATCGACACTGGTTGAAAAAAGTTTTACCTTTGTATAAATCGTCTCCATGGATGAGAACTGAAGTTTGTATAAAGTATCTAATAACACAAAACAACAGAAAGTTTTCCTATTAATTGTCAAATAATTCCAAACAGGTTTAGGGTATTTATAGATAACAACATAACTATGTTAACAAATTAACTAAAGCTAACTAACTATTTTTCAACAATAACTGTCTAACGATGTTAAATGAGGCGGTGTAAGGCCGGTGATAGCGGTGGTTCTATCAGAAGACGATGAAGCTTGTGTTGGTGGTGTTAAATTTAATCTAATAAAATCCGCCTAAAATTGAACATGCTCCAAGATTTGATATTTCAAAAAGAACTTGCATTTCAGTAAACTTTATTCTTGGTATAGCTTTAGTTAATATATCAGCCTTTTGTAGATTCCCAATGATATCGATCCAAGTAAGATCCAACTTAGGCGTCATCTACAACGCTACCATTAATGTTGCCCACGGTTTATCATGATTCACGTGCCCTCAGCGTAAATGAAGGTTGCTTTTCATGTATTAAGCAGTTATCCCCTCTACCTCCTGAGTTGCCGACAAGTGGTATCGATCAGCGTAAGATCAAACTTCTATGCGCCATCTACAAGGCTACCATTAATGCTCCCGTGGATTATCATGTTCCGTGGGTGCAACATGAAGTTCGGTTGTTCACTGATTAAGAAGTTATCTCCTCTACCTCTTAAGGAAGTTAACGAGGTGTTTTTTCACAGAGGTTCATTATTCATTTATACTTAAGGTTTATACAAATATTCATTTATTCATATTCATTCATATATCTACGTTTACAAGTTGGGTCTACATGTTTCTTTTCTGATTGGTTGTGTTAGCGAGTGTAGCCACTAAGTGGATGGCATCCACTTATCTTCTTTTTTTGTTTTTTTTCCATCTTAAGTTATTTATATATTTATGTAAAAAGCAACTTAAATCAACAAAACAAATCTGCTGCACCAGTAGTTTGCTTTTCTTTTCTGATGTAAGAAATAAAAGATGTTCGGTTTTGAGTCCCCGCAACCTTACTCCTATAGGTCGTTTTTGAGTTCAATACTACAATTAGCCTTCAATTGCAGTAACATCATATTATACATGGTGACGTCAGAAGAAATATAATTTGTAGCTTCAATGTATCTCCAAATATAAGTGTTATTAGTTTGTTTTGGATAAGAAAAATATATGTATTAGATGATATAAATTTGCATTGCTTTAGGTTTTGAACGCGTTATGCCGTCAAAACGCGTTGTACCCTTCTTTAATTAAAAAAGAAGACTATTTTCTTACTTGCATATTTTTATCTACGTGTCGCTATAAATTCAGGTTGGTTTACGTATCGATGTAAATTTCTTTTGCAAACAAGTCCAATCAAACATAATACGTTTTGTATTTATTTTTGTGTACTTTTTTCAGTGGTCTACGTTTTGAAGTAAATTTTGTTCGCAAACGAGTCGGTCACATATAATAGGTTTTCATTAGTGTAATTTATAATATGGTACAATTTCGAGTTATTTTACGTTTTGACACCATTTCCGCAAGGAGTGGCGAAGTTTACTAGTTCCGTTACATTAGTGTACCGATTTTGATTCCAAAAGTTTGTTGGTGGAAACTTTTATTTACCAAAATGGTGTTACTATAAAAAAACATTATCGAAATAGCGTTTTTGAAAAACTTATTTGGTTCAAATATCTATTTATACAATTAGTAGGGTGTGAGTGTGATGCGGTACATGATATTGTTTCTTTAAATTTAAAAGAAACACTATAGCAATACGTCACTTAAATTAACAAAAGTAAAATGTTCTTTTATGGTGTACTTTTTGAAAAAAAAATTATTAATGTTTGAAAAATTTATCTCCCTATGAAAATCATGAGGATATTTAGTTTAAAAGTAAACAATATGTTTAAAGAATTGTAAAATATGTTTTAAAAGTTATACTTATTATATGAAGTCTTAAAATTTTATAAAATTACATTTTTCCTTCTTATATAGATTATAATATAGTATAAATAATTACGAAAAAATATAAAATAACATTTGTCTATTAAGTTCTAACCTATCCTTGTTATCTATATCAACATTTCTTACACTTGCTTTTTTTGTTATCTATATCAACATTTATCTAACTCAAGCTACGTAGGGTGGAAGGTGTATGGACCTGGAGCCGAGGTGGTAAAAAGCCACGCATGGGACATAACACTGCACTGGCATTGTCCACAGTATTGGTAATTTGGCATGAAGAACTCCACGATTGGCAAAACCCAATCAAATTATATTCTACACACTAAACGTCATAAATGTTCTAGATTTTTTTTAACGGCCAACAAAACAAACTTTATTACTTATAAAACGAGCTAACAAAAACATTAGCCCCATATTACGCCAAAGAGTATTACATCTTACCCAAACCAAAACAAACATTCATACACCCAAACCTGACGGATCAAACTCCAACCATTGTGCCCAGGTTAAACCTCTCGCCTTAGAACGATTTTTCAACCATAAGAATCCTAGAACCTTAATTTCCTCCATAACCCTTCCAAAGTGAGCATGGCTTTGCTAGAAAACAAAGTTGTTCCTGCACTTCCAAAGACACCAAATAGTTGACTGGACGACTGTGTACAATGCAGTCTTCCATTTTTTAGAGCCACTCACATGTGTGTGAACATGCACTCATCACTGATACTAAAGGCATACATTGATGTACCTTTGCACCACGTCGATACACGGTCCCAAATTTCGTAAGAGTTGGTCTATCCGCCATGGGCTCTTGAAACTTACCTTCCAAATAAGCACAAATTTTGTCTTTATCAAAGTTGGATTAGTCTTCCATACACCATCAATCCATAGCCCATTAATGCGATTGTTGGTCAAGTTAGCGTTAATCACTCCATGAAAATATGTTGTGTTTTCATCCCCCTTCGACCGCCCACCGAACCCTAGCCTTTTGTTTCACGTCCACGATCCTTAACCTATTCGTATCTACTATGAACTCCTTCCACCTGTTTCTTTCGGTAATCTAATGTGGGCTAAGCTCTCTACCATTGGTTAGAACCTCCAACTCCTCCAACTGTTTTATTTTCAACTTATATTCCCCCTCGTTAACCGCCTTATGATTTATTACCCATTCCTTCGCTTTTTTTGTACCCATCAAAAGTGAAGGTTTCGCACAGGTGCCCCACCTGCTCCAAGAAGCCTGGGATTTCATCCAAGAGTTGCACAACCTGGACAGGGTCGGCCCATAGTCCACTGGGACCGTCGATAAAAGGACAGGGCAATGATCCGACACTACATTGGATAAAGCAAGAAAAGATGCAGTCGGCCATGAATTCAATAAATCTCTGCATACAAGATATCTGTCAAGTTTACTTTTTTAGCCCATTATCTGAGTGATAAGTGTATTTACGCCCACTCATCTAATATATGCCAAGACCTACAACCTAAATAAAGTTATTAAAAAAGAAAGCATTCAATTCCACAAACTTTGAGTTCATTCTTTCCAAAGGTGACTACACGTCATTAGTATCCCCCGCAAACGCCCATTGTCCAGGTAGTGAGTTCCTAACTTCCACCAGCTGCCCCTAGAGGCCCGCCTTTCAACATGATCATCTCGGGCATAGACGTTCACGATTTTGGTACCAACCCCAGTAGCCACTAAGTAACCCGAGATCACCAAAAAATTCCTTTGCTTAACAACCCTAGTTCTACAGAAGACCGTTGGATTCCACATATTCACCGTTTGATACTCGAACCTAGTCTGACCCCAAAAACCACTGACCATAAACCTGTTATTGACCCCAATTTCGTTTCCTGAACTGCTAGAAAATGAACCCCGTTTGATGTTTCCAGCCCCTACCCAATCAACTTTACGTGAGTCCCTGACTCCACAGAGATTTACAGTTAGAAAATTCATTGGGATAAATCAGGTCCGCATTCACCCAAGATTAATTCACTTACCTGGTTGTACTAGATCTACATGTTCAAACAACGGCATAAACATACATGTTAGTTGTTGATATTCAATGCCATGATAAACAGAGTAGCACTCGACTCCTCATTTAAGGTTAGAGGAACACAATACATGTACGGTTAGTAACTCACTCATATATATATCCCAAGTATGCTACTTTGGTCAAATCCTTTGCATGCTCGTAAGATGAAAAAAAAAAGAAAAAAATAAAGCAGCTTAAGAAGATGTTAGACAGAATATTGAACGAACATTCAGTGTCCTAAAACAACGATATCATGAAAACCCAGAACACGCATGGAAGCTCCATAAAATACAATGTGCGGTACATGTGCATTATCCTACACAAGATGATCTTAGGGGAGGAAGGCGATACGATATGCAAGTACAACGAAATTAAGTTAGAAGCGTCAAACGGATTAGAAGATTAATGAATACAAATACACGACAATGCAACAAATAATAATCTTGGAGCGTATTTGGTGGTACATATCATCACACTTCATGCCAGCAGTCAAGTCCAGGGTTATTAGTTGTCATTATGTTTTTAAGCATTCTTTTAATTATTATCAATGCATGTCTTTTAACTAATGTATTTTAAATGTATTTTAAATTATCAATGAAATTTTAACTAAATTGTATTTTTAATTATTATGCATGTATATTTTACTTTTTACAAATTTTAAAAACTAATAATTTATTTATATTTAAAAAATAAAGTTGACATGATAGTGTAAATTTAGTGTAGTGAAAACACACCCACAGATGTGAAGGTAAGTGATAAATGATGTGATGTTAATATGGTAGTGAAAATTCAAATAGAACGTGGGATCACACCCTACACATATCCTTAAATTTTGCAATATGATTGTCTATATAGGTGAGGTTCATTTATTGCAACAATAAATGTTTTTATTTATTTCAACTAATATTACATTTAATGATCGGAGTAGGTTGTTCCTGTTGGTAGGAGGGATGAGGCTCGTAAATTAAGATGGACACACAACATATAGTGTGTTTCACGATATCCGTCCATATCTCATTTGGTCAACGATCTTTCATTAACCTATTTTTGGAAAGCCAACTCGCACAAACCTAATAAAATTTCGTCAACCACGGGGTGTCAGCCCAGTGGCCTGTCTCACCCATTCCAAACGGGAGGACGCAGGTTCGAGTACAGCTCGGCCCGAATAATCCTGCGGGGTAGTAACCGCCAGGCAGCTATGTGGCTAAGCTAGCTTAAGGAGGGAGAACCCTCCCGGGGTCAAAAGTACCGTGCATTTACCGTTTTTTTCTAGTAAAATTTCGTCAAAATTCAAACCAACATCCAAAAACCCTCCACACCCTCCATAACAATGAAAATACATTTTCCCAACACACATTGTGTACACTACAAAATCTAGTTGTTTAAGATTAATAAAGAAAATAGTAAATTGCGGTTTTGATCCCGTGGTTTATAGTCCATTGAAGTATTTTACAAAATACAAATTTCTTCCAATTTACATACCAAGAGTTCTATTTTATTGCAATTTCAATCCATCAGATTAAATCCTTTCGTCGTCTTGTAAAATTTAGTCACACGAGAGGCATGTGATAGGCATATACTTAATTAACCATCAAAATTGAAGAAATAACTATTGTTTAAATCCAAAAGCATTAAATGATACAATTTTATTTAACATATACTTCAAAAGCATAATAAACGTATAAAATTATAACATAAATTATTGAAAATTGAGAAAAACATTTTAATTCGTATAATTAATAGTGTAAGCATACACTTGTCATTTGTGTCTCACTTTTAAGCTTTGGAATATCTTTAATAACAATGAAAAACAACCGAGTCAAAAATATTAAACAACATTGCATACCATACAGTTCTAGTTCACTGCTTCTAGTTCCATGTATGGTGTGTTTGCATGGCAAATTTGTATGTTGAAGTTACCAGAGATGTAGGCCCAAATTAATGTATAAAGATTTTTATTAAAACACCATTCCACTTGACAAACTAAAGCAATTTGCATGATTTCGAGCGATGATATGTTGTTATGTGCCATTCATAATATTTGTTTTTCATTATTCCGAATATGCAAAATTATAATTTTATGCTTTAGAAGTGATATGTAAATTAGGATTGCATAATGTAATGTTTCTCAACTTAAATGATATTTGTTTCTCTTTAATTTTGATGGTTAATTATGTATTTGTCCATCATATGCTTCTCATCTGACTAAGATTTAACTAGAAGATGAATGGAAAAATTTTGATGGATTGAAATTGCAATAAAATAGAAAACTTTGTATATAAATTGCAAGATATTTAGATTTTATAAAATATTAAAATGGATTATAAATGACAGGGACCAAAAATGCAATTTACCCTAAAGTAAAATAACAAAATTTACTACCCATGTCTTATGGGTGTAGATTTGCCTGAAATGAATAAGTTTCTAGCGATAGTAATCACTAATCAAGCAAAATTGGCAAGGAAACTAGAGTAATATATGGCATTTTTTATAATCTAAATGGAATCCTGAAAGATGTAAAGTTATAATCATGATTGTCCAAAGGCTAGAAGTTAAGTTAATTAAAACTAGTGGTATGTTCCAGCGCAACGCAGTGAGAATTCGGTTTGTTACATTAACGCTACTTGCTATAACAAATGTAAAAGAAAATCCAAAAAAAATCGTGATATACACAAAAGTATATGTTGACGTGTTATGTATGGATCAATAACCATAAAAAAAATATGGGTATCGGTTCCGATAATACCAATACTTATACCGATGTTATCCGATGTGGCAATGTTGTTGGGTCATAATTGTTTCGATTTGTCACGGTACTGATACGAAAAAATAATCTTTTTGAATAGGATCCGGTTTAAAAAATATTTGCTGGAATAGTTGAAAATAATCGGTAAAAAAAACAAAGGCAAGGCATTAGAAAAAAAAATAGTTGTTTATACATAATAATAAGTAATATCAACAACTTTTGTGGCAAAATTAAAAAGCAAAAGGGAGAAGTTTGAAAAGTGTTATGGCCAAGGTAAAGAACATCATTATTCCTCGATGCGTTATGAATTAATATATACTACTTCTAAGCTCCTACGTAGTGAGCCGGGGCGTAAAATTAAGCTATCAACATGGGGTGGGGTGTAAGACATTGATAACTGAAGGATAACCAAATGCAAAGAAATAATCAATCTTCCGCTTTCCTTTTTAAGCTAGAAAAATTATGAGTTTTGTCCAAACTGGTCAAATCATCTGATATGTCATGATGTAGTCCTTGTAATGGATATCATACATATTAAAATTGTCTTTATTTCCATAGGTTTAAAATATATTAAATAAAATTAAAACCTAAAACCCACGTTTTCTTCTGTTCCTCCCTTGCCAATTTCGCTGACTGTCGGCTAGAAATAATCACCCTGTCGTACCCGTGAACCAAGTGGCTGGAAGAAAAAAAACTTATTTAAATTGATCGTCCACGTTTTCATTTGTTCCTCACTAAGTTTTGTCCTACTGAGTTTCTTCTAAGGTTTAATAAGCCAACATAAATCAGTTTATCTTCTTGTTCCATAAGTACCTACTTAGTTAACATCATCGTAAAGTATGTTTTAATTAATATAATGAATGTTAATATGTCTTAGGAAGTGTTATAAATAATCATAATGTACCATCATTCCTCTATTTATATTTATGATGATTGATTATCGGTTATGATTGCAACTTATGTATGCACCAAGTAAAAACAATCATATTTTCACTATTTTTCCAATGTATATAGTTATTACTATGAATATGAATTAATAATTATACCCACTAAATAAAAAATGTATCAAGATTTTTAATTTTATTTTCATCGAATTGTCCAATATAGTAAATGCAGCTCAAATTTTTATTTTAGTTAAAAGTAAGTAATATAAAGTTACTGTAGGATAGAGTTAGTCCACAAATAATAACATTTTTCTAACAAAGTGTGAAAGTCTATGTAAGTATTGGGTTAATTTGGTAGTTTTTGTTTGCTAAATGGCTTGATTCAATCTACTAAAGTTATAAAACAGGCCAGTCTACTAAAACATGGTAATTTAGATCTGCCAACGACACGTACTAAAGTTATAAAACGGGTCGCTTTACTAAACATGCCAACTTAAATCTGTCACCGACACGACCACTGGCGTTAACGCTACCCGCCATAAAAGCAAAAAACTGTGGATGAACCATATTTAATAAATTTATTTTTCTAATACAACCCATTTCAACCCAAACATAATTTGATTAGCCCCGTTTTGGTCCGAACTACAACCATAGTTTCTAAAACAACCTGTTTCAACAAGAGCCCAATATTTTTTTTCTATATTGACTGCTGTCAAAGAATAATAGCTATATAAATATTGAGGATTGATTCAAAGCTAGTAATAGTGTCATTATCATTTTTTATAGGTAATTATTTATTATTTATGTTTTTTTGCTAATCAAATCATAAGAAATACCAAAGTGAATTGCTGTCACTACTTGAGGGTCTATGAGGTAATATAAGTTAGCCTGTTTAAGGGCTTTTGTCTAAATTAGTTTTTATATATTTAGAGTAGCTACAACTTTGATCTGCAACTTAAAAACTCCGCTTTAGGCTCTTAAAAAGGTTCGGTCGCCCCTGTTCCTCACCTGACTTAAAGATTCTAACGTATAGTTATGAGAATCTGATAACCAAGAAAAAGTAAACCCATAGGAAAAAAATCCGAAATCCATCACTAAATAACGTCACATACATATACACATATACATATGATCTGCAACTCAATTATTTCAAAACACATAAACATATACATGTTGAAAATTTTTGTAGTGTGAATGGATATTAATTTAGTAAAATTATAACTATTTACTAGACTTTTCATGTGGATGATAAACTCTTAAGTAGAATTTTTATGTCAATTTATTTGTTATTATTAGAGTTTGTGTCTCTAATAAAATCTCTAATTAAGTGAAACTTTTCACAATCCACAACTATTGTAAAAAAATTGTAGGCTATTTGCTTCATATGATTTATGAGAAAACTACAAGAGAAAGATAATAGGTATGAAGAATTCTTAGAGAAGTTGTGAAGACTTGAACATCCATATGAGAATTATAGAGAGATAAGTTTTCTCTACCCGATTCCATCACTTTCGTATATATATTTTTCCACAAGTTCAAATACCATAATTTTATCCGGTGTAACCTCGGGCGCGTGAGCCATCTCTGGCAGTGCATACTGCTTCGGTTGTTGTACCTGGGAAACAGACGCGTCGTCTTTAGTAGAGGCGCGAAATCTGTTTAAAGGGGAGCTTGTTGAACATGTGCCTCAGCCACAACCGTCAACACTTATTTGTTCATTTTGTAGGAAATTATTGTATAAGAATATGTGGTTTAAGAACTCGTTGAAGCACACACAAAGGATCGTACAAGGAGACACGATTCAATAGTACGTTAAAGACTACACAACGAACCATACAAGAAGACGCGGTTAAGGCTCTTGTTGAAGACTTTGGATTGAATCAATTTAGTTACATATATTGTATTATATATATATTATTTCGTTTATATTTGTTCATGGTACGTATACTATAATTTCCGAAATATGTAAAGAGAGTACCATAACTATTATTATTTATATATTTTTTTATTAAAATTGTTACCCATTTTCTACAAGCTTAAAACAGATTTAGTGAGATTGTTCCTACAAACTTAAAACCTTATTTATAAGGATTTTGGGTTCACGAAAGTATTTATAATAAAAAAATATTTTTAAAGATTATGATCTTATAAATATTGTTTTGGGTATATATATATATATATATATATATATATATATATAGTACAACTTGTGGTGTTTGGATTTATTGAGATTGAAATACAATCTTAAATCATATACTGTGATACAAAACGAATAATTTTGGTTCAACCGTTTAATTTTTAAAACGATTTTGTAATCGATAATTTTCTAACCTTTGTGTTAGATCGGGTTTATTAGTGTAAACTATACGGTTTTTGTTAAAGGTTAAAATTCTCTTACGTGCGTGTTAGACCGGCTTAGTGTTAGAAATAGTTTATTGTGT
This sequence comes from Scalesia atractyloides, assembly GCA_947069175.1. Lineage (NCBI taxonomy): Eukaryota > Viridiplantae > Streptophyta > Magnoliopsida > Asterales > Asteraceae > Scalesia > Scalesia atractyloides. The sequence continues at coordinate 90,436,819 of CAMTDV010000026.1, read as the reverse complement.
ATAAATAAACTATTTTTAAGTTAACTAGTGTAATGAGCCACAATCCGGCATTCGATTGATCCATTTCCCACCAAGCAATAATAATTTACCGTAACCCAAGCCCGTACAGGGAAAATAAGTCTAGAGTATTTACCTGAGCTAGTCTTGATTAATAATGCAAGATTTAATATTCTCAGCCGTATTCAAAACGAAATAAGTGCAGATAGCATTTATTGGAAGGCTCTAGTCTGGATTATGGCATAAGTTAACCAATTAAAATGCTAACGGTGTTAATTTAAGTCATAGACTTAGACCGACTAGCATAATGGATAAAAAACGGTACGATACGCTAGATTAAGCGATGACCGGATAGAATGTTGTTTAAACCTAACAAGTACTTAAGACTTGTATAATATGGGTAAACAATTAACATTCTGAAATTTGAGATTAAAATGATATGGTTAAACCCGTTTCGGTTAATTTCGTAAACTAGTTACATATACTTAACCGTATGCTTATAAGCTATATCGGGTAACTGGAAGAGTCATGGACAAGTTCTAAATGTCATTATACTTTAAATAAGTTGTAATATCAGTAGGATATCAACTTACATGCCCGAAAAGGTTTTGAAACGAAATTATGCCTCATAAGGGCGTTTTGGTAATTATATGTTGTATAAAAGGAACTTGCGTGTATTATGATGTTATGATCATAAACATTCTGGAAAAAAATACTTAATTTGTGATACAATATCAGTAAGATAGCACACATTAGTGTGGTTTATGGTTTAAGACCAAACTATGCACCGAAAGCGCATTTGGTCATTTAAAAGTATAGTTTACGATATTATACTAAAATCAGTTTATGATCAGAATATAACATCATCATATCAGTAGGTACTTCATTTGCAAGTTCATTATTGATTAAAACCATGTTTTATGTAAAAAAGACATTTGACATTTTACGGAACTTGTGCACAAACTCAGTTTATGATTATGATCATGTAATATAACCTTAGAGGGTTATGCTACATTGCATTACGATTATAATGCGCCTATAAGTCAGAAGTTAACTAATCTAAGTCGGGTCAGAATCGAAAGTCAAAGCAGAAGTCAAGCTTCGTGACTTTCGTTTGCGAACCGACTCTAGGACTAGAATTGACGGATTGAACATGTTCCCACATGTTCTAATAATTATTACCAACTTGTTTAAGTGCCAAAAACATATTTACAACATATATAAACTCATATTATGATTTTTACGAAATCTAAACCAATAACTTTGACCCGTCAATTAACCTAGTAAACGTGATCCTTAGGAGGTGCCCCTTTAAGGGGTTAATACCTTCCTAATTACGATCACTTAGCCATGTTCATTTCGAACAATGGCTGAACCATAATGGTCTTAACCGAAAGTCAAGAAATTTGTCGAAAATGCTTGACTTTTGGCTATTAAAAGCCTATAAAAAGAAAAGAGCAGAGATGGAGCACTTACAAGTGATCCAAGGGAAACTTAGAACTCAAAGGGAAGCTCCCAGATGGTCAGGAACTTCCAAGAGTGTAATAGAGAGGAGAAGAAGTGACTGAGCAAAGAATGAGGTGAACTAGTGGGCTATTTATAGTGCAAGGAGGTGTGTGAAGATGAAGCCATGTGTTAGAGGTGTTCTCGGATCATCACAAGTGTCTAGCAAGGTGTCAAAAGCTACAAGAGTGTGGCATTTTGTAGGAGAGGTGGTATCTTGACAGAATTTTAGAGTTTTGACACTTTTAGTTCCTCAAGAATAGTTTTGTGGATTGTCATGAATTGTCCCTTGACTTATATCCAATGACATAATGATACAACTTGGTCTTTTCTTTCAATACGAGATGTATTGAAGAAGAATAAGAGTAACCGAATATTAACGGGTGTCACACTAGGTGTTCTTATGACTTATAAGTATTTACTAGCTTAAACATGAAAGATACAAATACTTATGGTTTAATGGGTTAAATCACCCAAGCTAGTAAGGTTTAAGGTTCGGTGAAGATGTGTGATACTCAAGAATGGTGAATCACAAGATATCACCTTAACCGGGAGTCATTCGGGTCGAAAAATGACTTAAATATGCAAGGAAAATGTAATAATAAAGTCTAGGGGCCTTAGGGTTAATAGTTGAAAGTTAAAATGGTGTAAAAGTGAAGTTCTAGTGACTCGCCGTAAGCTACGGTTGCCAGACCATAGCTTACGGTTAGTTATAAACTCTTACCAAAAAGTCTAGACCGTAAGCTACGGTCCGGACCGTAAGCTACTGTCAGGTTTAAATTTTTTTTATTTGTTTAAGGAGTTAAGTGGCTAACTCAATTGAGGTATTTTCTATTGGCATTTACACGTGTCGGTTTATTACTGAATACGAACTTTTGCGAGGTGTTACCGTTTCTCGTTTGATGGCTGTGAAAAGAATCTTTCATTATTTGAAGGGTCGCCCGGACACTGGTCTCTGGTACCCTAAGGATGATAACTTTGATTTGACAGCATTCAGTGATTCTGATTATGGTGGCTGCAAGATTGATGCAAAATCAACATCAGCAGGATGTCAGTTCTTGGGAAACCGCCTAGTCACGTGGCAGTGCAAAAAGCAGACTTGTCTAGCTACGTCAACCTGTGAGGCTGAGGATATTTCGGCTTCTAATTGCTGCTCTCAGGTTCTATGGATCCAAAAGCAAATGCGCGACTATGGTTTTGAATTTCAAACGACTCCTATTTATGTTGATAACGAAGCTGCTTTACAGATCACTCGTAATCTTGTACAACACTCAAAAACCAAACACATTGAGCTTAAGTATCATTTCATATGAGATTGTTATGAAAAGAAACTTATCAACTTTTCAGTGTTGTTAAAATCCACACCGGTCACCAACGTGCCGACATGTTTACAAAAACTTTTGATAAATCTCGTTTTGATTATCTACTTTTGGTCATTGGCATCATGGTAAAACCCGAGTAAATCATCCTTGGCTAATCATTTTTCGTAAATATTTTCTTAAAAATCAAAAACAACAAAAAGATTTTTGTTTGTTCTTAGTTTTATATTTTAGGGGGATAAAAGTTCAAGAAAATACAAAAACATGAGAAAATTCAAAAATACAAAAATATGTCTTTTATTTATTTAAGTTTTTATTTATTTACCTTCTTTATTTAAGGTGGAGAAAATTTTAGAAAAATCCCAAAACAATAAAAAAACCAAAAATAAAAAATGAGTTTCTTGGATAGATAAGAGAAGATGATGACATACACCGGTGATCTGTCATAAACAGTCAAAAACATAGAATGAAAATTGGTAAGTAGCTTTACTAATGATGTGTCGGTAGGCTCACAATCAGATTAAAATGTGCAGGTTGATATAAACATAACAGACTGCAAGCCAAGTGGGAACCATTCATTGGCATATGATCTTGGTACCAAAATTTCGTTTAATAGTATGCCGAGGTTCTGAGATATACGGTCTTTATGCTGACTTATCATCTGGGTATCATGGTTGTATCTTTTGCCGAAAAATAACGGTGACGCAAGTCTAGAACTTCCATGATACCATACATACATGTAAATACTGTATACAACCATCAATAAGTGATAAACAAATCACATCCACCCAAAAATAAGTGATAAAATATCACAGCTTTATGAGGGAGCTAAGCTCGTCTCTTTGTCTGTACGATGGTACTAACCTGTTCACGGACTTACACGTGTCGGTTTATTACCGAATAGGAATAGTGGACTCAACGTCCCATGTATACTCGGGACCTCGAAGGGCATCCCACTTAACCTTTACAATAGGTATAAACTTCCTTTGGAGCTTTTTAACCTGTCAATCCTCGATCGAAATTGATTTCTTAGTGAACCTCAGGTTTTTATCAAGTTGCACATCTTGATGTGACATTGCTAGTGACTTATCGGCTAGACATTTCTTTAATTAGATACGTGGAACACATCATGGATTCCACTTAGCTCCTCAGGCAGCTTGAGCTTGTATGCTATAGAACCGACACATTCGATTACCTCGAATGGTCCAATATATCTCGGGCTCAACTTGCCCTTCTTTCTGAAGTGCATCGCACCTTTCCAGGGTGATACATTCAATAATACTTTGTCCCCTATTTGGAACTAAAGAGGTTTTTGCCTGTTGTCTGCATAACTTTTCTGCCTATCACGGGCAGCTTTGAGATGATCACGGATTTGTATTATCTTATCCGTGGTCTCTAAGACAATCTCAGGTCCAGACAGATGGGCTTCCCCAACTTCAGCCCAACAAACAGGCGTTCTACATTGTTGGAGAATTCTATTAGAGGTAAGTGGTCATCCCAACTTCCACCTAAATCAATCATACATGCTCTAAGCATGTCTTCCAAAGTTTGGATAGTACGCTCACTTTGTCCATCCGTCTGTGGGTGGTAAGCCGTACTGAAGTTCAATCTTGTGCCCAAAGATTGTTGGAAACTTTTCCAAAAATGAGATGGATATCTAGTATCTCTATCAGATACAATAGATACCGGCACACCATGTAGAGACACAATCTTGTCCACATATAGCTTTCCCAACTTATCAGAATTATAAGTCTCTTTAATTGGCAAGAAATGTGCGGACTTAGTCAGCCTGTCCACAATGACCCAGATCGTGTCATTGCAACGTTTGGTCTTAGGTAACTTGGTAATCAAATCCATAGTTACCATTTCCTATTTCTAGGTGGGAATCTCAAGCTGTTGTAAGAGTCCTGATGGTTTCTGATGTTCGGCTTTAACTTGCGAACACGTCAGACACTTAGCTACATAAGTGGCTACGGATTTCTTCATACCCATCCACCAATAGTTCTTTTTCAGATCTTGATACATTTTGTCACCACCTGGGTGAACCGAGTATCTCGAATTATGTGCTTCTTGGAGGATTAGTTCTCTAAGTCCTCTGAAGATTGGAACCCAGATTCTTCCATTGAATCTAAGGATTCCATCCTTTCCATGCGTTAACTGATCAACAGTTCCGCCTAATCCCTCATTAGGAATATTAGCCTCTAATAGGGCTTGCTTTTGCGCATCTAATAGCTTCTCATTCAGGCTATTTTTGAGCTCAATGCTCTTAGCATTAATCCTAATGGGCTTAACCTTTTTCTTGCAGGGATGATAGCGAATTTCGCAATCATAATCATTAAGTGTTTCCATCAAACGGAGCTGTCGCATGTTCAATTCTTTCCGATTGAACAGATGTTGGAGGCTCTTATGGTCAGTGTATATAATACACTTTGTGCCATATAAGTAATGTCTCCATAACTTAAGTGCAAATACAACAGCACCCAATTCCAAATCATGGGTGGGGTAATTCCTTTCGTGCACCTTTAATTGTCGTGATGTATAAGCAATCACTTTGCCTTTTTGCATTAGCACACAGCCCATGCCAGTGTGCGAGGCATCACAGTAAACGACAAAATCCTCAACACCCTCAGGTAGAGATAACACAGGATCGTTGCTCAACTTGTGTTTCAGATCTCAAAAGATTCTTGTTGTTTTGGACACCAGTTAAACTTGACATTCTTATGGGTCAAGGTAGTTAAAGGAGTGGCTATCCTCGAAAAGTTTTCAATAACCTCCTATAATAACCGGCCAATCCTAAGAAACTACGAATCTTCGATGGAGTTTTGGGTACTTCCCAATTCATTATGGCTTCAATCTTAGCGGGATCCACTTGGATACCACGCTCACTTACAACATGTCCAAGAAATTGGACTTCTCTAAGCCAAAACTCGCACTTAGAGAACTTAGCATAAAGCTTTTCTTGCCTTAGTAATTCTAGGATGCATCGAAGATGTTTCTTGTGATCAACTTGATTATAAGAGTAGATAAGTATGTCGTCTATGAAGACAATGACAAACTTATCTAGGTACGGCTTGCAGACTCTGTTCCTGAGATCCATAAATGTTGCCGGTGCATTTGTGACCCCAAAAGGCATAACCAGAAATTCGTAATGACCATAACGAGTCCTGAAGGCTGTCTTGGGAACATCCTCACTTCTAACCTTCAATTGATGATATCCTGATCTTTAGTTGATCTTAGAGAAGTAACTAGCCCCTTGAAGTTGATCGAACAAATCATCGATCCTGGGTAGAGGATAACGATTCTTGATTGTTATCTTGTTTAGTTCGCGGTAATCAATGCACATTCGCATTGAACTGTCCTTTTTCTTAACAAAAAGAATAGGAGCTCCCCAATGTGAGGAACTAGGTTGTATGAAACCTTTCTCTAAAAGTTTGTCTAATTGTATTCTTAATTCCTTCATCTCTATCGGTGCTAGCCGATACAGAGCTCTTGCAACAGGTGCTGCTCCTGGTAGGATGTAAATCCTAAACTCCACTTGCCTATCTGGAGGTAGACCTGGTAATTCTTCAGGGAAAACATCGGGATATTCTGAGATAACTGAAAGGTCTTCAATATTTGGCTTCGGCTCGTTAATAGTTACTTGTGCCATGTAGATGACACAACCTTTCCCTAGACACTTGGATGCTTTATATAATGACACTTTATCTGGCAATCCATAGTATGAATCTCCAAATATGGTGAGAATTTCACCAGATGGGGTTTTAATTTTGATGAGTTTCGTATCACAGGCAATGCGGGCTTAGTTATGGGATAACCAATCCATACCTAAGACTACGTCGAACCCTGCCAATTTCATTGGCAGAAGAGAGATAGGAATTGAATGATTCTTAGTGGATATAAACATCCATCAAGATGGAAGATGTTGTTGCTAAGGTTCCGTCAGCAATTTCTACTTCATAAGTTATGTCTAGAGTTCTTATGGGTAAGTTCAATAGTTTGTTAAACTTATAGTCCACAAATGACTTATCCGCACCCGAATAAAAAAGAACTCTAGCATATATAACGAGGAATGTACCTGTTATGACGTTGTTGTCATTAACAACCTCTCTAGCATTCATCTGAAAGGCACGAGCATTTCCTTTCTTGGCCTCTCCAGGCTTCGCATTATTACTCTTGAGATTCTTGGGGCAGTTAGTCTTAATATGCTCTTTTTCATTGCAGCCGTAGCAGACGACATCCTTAAGATCCTTGCATTCTAGGGTCTTATGCCCATTTTTCTTACAAATACCATAGGGTTTAGCTTGTGGATCAAAGTTAAACTGTTCCTAGTGCTTACGGTTGCAGGTCGTACACGTCGGCGTCATGCTCGAATTATCTTGGTTCCTTCTGAACCCAAATCTCCCCGTATTCATCTTATTAAATCTTTGGGAGTTACCATCCTCTCTCTTCCTTTTCCCCTCAGTCTCAGTCTTGACTGACTTTTGTCTCACTAGATCTAAAGTGAGAGAGAGAGAGAGAGAGAGAGAGAGATAGGTCAACAGCAGACCTATAAGTAGTAGGCTGAGCAGCCTTCACCATGCCTTTAATCTCAGGCGCTAACCCATTTATAAAACGCCCGATGCGTTTAGGTTCAGGTGAAATTAGATAAGATACTAATCTAGATAAGGAATTAAAGTCGGTAACATATTTCCGACAGTCCATATTTTTCATTGTAAGAGTCAGAAAATCTAACTCTATCTTCTCCACCTCATGAGGTGGGTAGTACGTTTCCTTAACAAGGTCCGCAAACTTGGTCCATCCCAAGTTATACAGGTGTACTTTTCCTGTTGACTGGACCATGGCCTTACACCATATTAGGGCATCGCCCTTGAAGGATTGGGATACAAACTTCACCACATCCTTATCAGGACAATTGCTGATATCTACAATAGTTTTCATCTCATCAAGCCATCTCAAGGCTTCTACTACTCCCCTTTCTCATCAAGCCATCTCAAGGCTTCTACTGCTCCCCTTAAATTTCTCCATGGCTTTTTCCATGGCTTTTCCGAGAGCTGTATCAATGCGAGCTTGGAAATCTTCATTATTGATGGCTATATTTTCAGCTTTGTCAGTATTCTTATCACGGCGACTACTTTGCGCCTCATCCGAGTTAGTCATCTCTGATGTTTGGGGTACTATATATCAAACTAAATTTTATATTAGCCATGGTATTAATAACCATATAGGCTATCAAGTTTGGATATATAAATCTATTTTCCTATTTGAACCAGTGTGCATGAAATCACAATTGTCAGGCTTAACATTTTAAATGAATGTTATCTATACTTGGCCTAGGTCTCAAAAGGACCATCAAAGGCAAATTACAATTTGGACATAGTTCATATATTATTAGATAGTGGATCGTAATGTCGCAACTGTCATTATCATTAGACAATTATAAATAGCTCATAGGCTTGCCACGGAGGACATTAAAATATGGCATATTGGTTTGTCACTAAGGACATATAAGAATGCGGCACATTGGCCTGTCACTAATGGACATAAAAATCCGGCACATTGGCCTGAAAACAAATCAATTAACATCAACCAGATGTTAAGATAGATAATCATCAAACTGATGATATTAGTCATGATCTCATTGATCATATAGACTATGATGCTTGAGTATAACTCACCACCTTGGACAGGGAACCATAAGGTTACAACTGTCGTTGTCTTAATTGACAATATAATATTGCATGAAGGCAAATCATCACTAATGGATGTTTAATTCTGGTCCGTAGACACTACATCACTAATGGATGTCTAGTCATGGCCCGTAGGCACTACATCACTAATGGATGTTTGTATCATAGCCCCAAGGGCAATACATCACTAATGGATGTTTTAATCATAGCCCCAAGGGCAATACATCACTAATGGATATACATCACTAATGGATGTTTTAATCATAGCTCCGAGGGCAATATATCACTAATGGACGTTTTATTCATCACCGCATTGGTGATATTACCCGGGATCAAATTTGATCACATAGGCTATATAAGGTTGGACATAGTCCATAACCTTGAAGGCTAGTGGGGTTCCTCAAGTCACACTACCGACAATATGAACATTACTTGAATGTTAACATAAGAGTATCTTAATGGTCGATTAATAGTCACGGTCGCATTGACCTTAACGACTTGGAGGCTTGAACATAGTCCACCACCTCTGGATAGATGGATAATTCTTCCTTAACTATCATGATAGAAGGGTATTCATCCTTAACTATCATTTATAATTTGGCCAATTAATATGGACTTTTCCATTTGGCTAATCAATACCATTAAAATATTTTGGAATTATATAGTTGATCATAAATTTCGAGTAAAAATCGAGACGATCGCTTGAAGAGGATGACTACAGATATATATAATTCTAAAATATTTCATTAAATGATAATAGAAAGTACAATACTTGAAATAAATAAATAAAACTAATTGTCCATGCAGGGACTAAAAGAAATAACTTGTCCACGCAAGGACTAAAGAAATAACAACGTCCACGTAGGGAATAAACATAATAAAAGAAAAGACTTCACTCGTCCTTCTTTCCCTTAACCAACTTGGAGAGCTTCTTGAAGAACTTATTTGTCTTCTTCTCCGCTTGTTGCTGCATTTCTTTCATTCGTTCCAAGGCCTCGTTAATGGCCTCGAGTTATGGTGGAGGTTGTGGTTGTGGCATCATAGGATACTAGTACCCATAAGTTGGATATCCAGTAGGTTGATAAGCAGGTGGGAAAGGAGATGGGTAAAGCGCATTATGCATGACCTCTTGCATATAAGGGTCATGTGATAGTGCCTGGTAATTTACCGCCGTAGATTGGTTAAAAGGATCATATCCAGTTATATCCGGATATATAGGAATAGGGTTATTAAAGTCCGATGGTGGTGGTGTCGGTTCCACCACAGGTGAAGCATTGGAGGGTCCACCTATTTGTGGATCCTCTTGAATGGTTGGATAAGGTTTGGGCAAAGGTGGCAGCAATCCCGACCATTGGCCCGCACAAACCGACATGCGTGCTCCTCTTTTTCTCCTTGGCGGCTCGGGTGGAGGTTAGGGTTGGTCCATGGGTTCCATGTGGACATCTTCCTGTATGGGAGGTGGTTGAGAGTAATGGGAAGGAATATTAGCAAAGGCAAATTAACTCCAATATTGGTCCCACTCATTAGGACCATGATATGGCGATCCAGCATAAGAGTTGGAATCGCTCAAGATTTCAATAGGATGCGCGATCGATCCTGATGGCGGCATCTCCAGGTCGGAGTCCTCATCCATAGGGTTGGGTTGATCCAACTGATTTTGATTAGCTGGAGGTGTGTTGAAATAGTGATTAGGGTTAAATTATTCATGGTAAGAGTGTGAATGGGAATAATGGGAATGGTGAGAATGGTGTGAATGATAGGAGTGGTGAGAGTGGTAAGAATTTTAGGAATGTGGGGGCGAGTGTCTATGAGAGACAGAGTGTCTCGCTGGTTGCCAAGGAGAGGAATCTCCTGATTCTTGGTAGGAATCTGAGTTGTGAGATTGTGAAGGGATGCGCCCCGATGGTCCTCCCCTCATTCGACCTTTTCCTCTTCCACTTTGTCCTCTTACTCTTGGCGGCATTTTCCTGTTAAAAGTCAAATTTAAACAATACTAATAACTTAATAATGAGATGAGTAATCCTAGGTCAAAGCCTAGACTCGGAAGTCTAAGGAATGTGCTTGTGTAAGTTTGAGATTAAACATAAGAAGGCTAGTGTTTAGTTCTCTCAAACGTTGGCTCTGATACCAACCTGTCACACCCCGTATTTTCAACCAAACACCAGTGAGCCCAGGTGGGGAATATCGTGACGTAAGTTGATATCATCATAGTCAATTAACACACTGCACAGTGGAAGTCTTGGAGTTTAAATTACTATTACAAACCAAATGTTCAAAGTACAAAAAAAAATACATAAAGACGGCTTGTAATGAAAGATTCACAGGCGGATCGTAAATTGTACAAAAATGTATATCAGACTTTGGGCAGATCTAACGATTTGCAAGATCCTCTTATATCACTACCAAGCAGCTTCCAGCCTATTTCGTATTGTACCTGCATCTTAGTCTTTTGAAAATACGTCAGCTTTTGCTGGTAAATACACCCGACAGACTCACTTTTGAAAACATTTTAAAATTTAGATTTAAGTGCACAGGACACAAATCTTTTATAACTTGGGAAAGTCAGCGTTGTAACCTTGTTAACAGCTTTACATGTTTGTCAATACATATGGGGCCCAGTACATAGACCGAGATATGATTAACGTACACACCACTTATGAACCCACGAAGGAGTTATCCCCAACTTGTGGGTAAAAATAATTTAGCTTTCACATCTGTCGGGTGTATGCCTACACCCCGTGCTTTGGTCGTGGCCATTAACTAATGTAATGAGCCAAGGATATCCAGGACATGGTCGTTGACCCCCAATGTTTAAGTTATCAAACAAAACTGATCAAAACGGAATATGCGGATTTACTAGCCACAATCCGGCATTCGATTGATCCCATTTCCGACCAAGCGATAATAATTTACCGTAACCCAAGCCCGTATTGGGAAAATAAGTCTAGAGTATTTACCTGAGCTAGTCTTGATTAATAATGCAAGATTTAATATTCTCATCCGTATTCAAAACGAAATAAGTGTAGATAGCATTTAGTGGAAGGCTCTAGTCTGGATTATAGCATAAGCTAACCAATTAAAATGCTAACGGTGTTAATTTAAGTCATAGACTTAGACCGACTAGCGTAATGGATCAAAAACGGTACGATACGCTAGATTAAGCGATGGCCGAATAGAATGTAGTTTAAACCCAACAAGTACTTAAGACTAGTATAATATGGCTAAACAATTAACATTCTGAAATTTGAGATTAAAATGATATGGTTAAACCCGTTTCGGTTAATTTTGTAAACTAGTTACATATACTTAACCGTATGCATATAAGCGATATCGGGTAACTGGAAGAGTCATGGACAAGTTCTAAATGTCATTATACTTTAAATAAGTTGTAATATCAGTAGGATATCAACTTACATGCCCGAAAAGGTTTTGAAACGAAATTATGCCTCATAAGGGCGTTTTGGTAATTATATGTTGTATAAAAGGAACTTGCTTGTATTATGATGTTATGATCATAAACATTCTGGAAAAAAAGTACTTAATTTGTGATATAATATCAGTAAGATAGCACACATTAGTGTGGTTTATGGTTTAAGACCAAACTATGCAGCGAAAGCGCATTTTGGTCATTTAAAAGTATAGTTTACGATATTATACTGAAATCAGTTTATGATCAGAATATTAACATCATCATATCAGTAGGTACTTCATTTGTAAGTTCATTGTTGATTAAAAAACCATGTTTTATGTAAAAAAGGCATTTTAGTCAAATTTTGACATTTTACGGAACTTGTGCATAAACTCAGTTTATAATTATGATCATGTAATATAACATTAGAGGGTTATGCTATATTGCATTACGATTATAATGTGAATATAAGTCAGAAGTTAACTAATCTAAGTCGGGTCAGAATCGAAAGTCAAAGCAGAAGTCAAGCTTCGCGACTTTCGGTTGCGAAACGACCCTAGGACTAAAATTGCCGGATTGAACATGTTCCCACATGTTCTAATAATTATTACCAACTTTTTTAAGTTCCAAAAACATATTTACAACATATATAAACTCATATTATGATTTTCATGAAATCTAAACCGTTTGACTTTTTAAAACAATAACTTTTACCCGTCAATTGACCTAGTAAACGTGATCCTTAGGAGGTGCCCCTTTAAGGGGTTAATACCTTCCTAATTATGATCACTTAGCCATGTTCATTTCGAACAATAGCTGGACCATAATGGTCTTAACCGAAAGTCAAGCAATTTGTCGAAATGCTTGACTTTTGGCTATTAAAAGCCTATAAAAAGAAAAGAGCAGAGGTGGAGCACTTACATGTGATCAAAGGGAAACTTAGAACTCAAAGGAAAGCTCCCAGATGGTCAGGAACTTCCAAGAGTGTAATAGAGAGGAGAAGAAGTGAATGAGCAAAGAATGAGGTGAACTAGTGGGCTATTTATAGTGCAAGGAGTTGTGTGAAGATGAAGCCAGGTGTTAGAGGTGTTCTCGGATCATCACAAGTGTCTAGCAAGGTGTCAAGAGCTACAAGAGTTTGGCATTTTGCAGGAGAAGTGGCATCTTGACAGAATTTTAGAGTTTTGACACTTTTAGTCCCTCAAGAATAGTTTTGTGGATTGTCATGAATTGTCCCTTGACTTATATCCAATGACATAATGATACAACTTGGTCTTTTCTTTCAATACGAGATGTATTGAAGAAGAATAAGAGTAACCGAATATTAACGGGTGTCACACTAGGTGTTTTTATGACTTATAAGTGTTTACTAGCTTAAACGTGAAAGATACGAATACTTATGGTTTAATGGGTTAAATCAGCCAATCTAGTAAGGTTTAAGGTTCGGTGAAGATGTGTGATACTCAAGAATGGTGAATCACAAGAGATCACCTTAACCGGGAGTCATTCGGGTCGAAAAATGACTTAAATATGCAAGGAAAATGTAATAATAAAGTCTAGGGGCCTTAGGGTTAATAGTTGAAAGTTAAAATGGTGTAAAAGTGAAGTTCTAGTGACTCGCCGTAAGCTACGGTTGCCAGACCGTAGCTTACGGTTAGTTATAAACTCTAACCAGAAATTCTGGACTGTAAGCTACGGTCCGGATCGTAAGCTACTGTCAGGTTTAAAAATTTATTATTTTTTTTGGATTTGTTTAAGGAGTTAAGTGGCTAACTCATTTTATGTATTTTCTATTGGCATTTACACGTGTCGGTTTATTACCGAATATCAATTTTTGCGAGGTGTTACAGTTTCTCATTTGATAGCTGTGAAAATAATCTTTTATTATTTGAAGGGTCGCCCGGACAGTGGTCTCTGGTACCCTAAGGATGATAACTTTGATTTGATAGTATTCAGTGATTCTGATTATGGTGGCTGCAAGATTGATGCAAAATCAACATCAGCAGGATATCAGTTCTTGGAAAACCGCCTAGTCACGTGGCAGTGCAAAAAGCAGACTTGTCTAGCTACGTCAACCTGTGAGGCTGAGGATATTTCGGCTTCTAGTTGCTGCTCTAAGGTTCTATGGATCCAACAGCAAATGCGCGACTATGGTTTTGAATTTCTAACTACTCCTATTTATGTTGATAACGAAGCTACTTTATAGATCACTCGTAATCTTGTACAGCACTCAAAAACCGAACACATTGAGATTAAGTATCATTTCATACGAGATTGTTATGAAAAGAAACTTATCAATGTTGTTAAAATCCACACCGATCACCAACGTGCCGACCTGTTCACAAAAGCTTTTGATAAATCTCGTTTTGATTATCTACATTTGGTCATTGGCATCAAGGTAAAACCTGAGTAAATCATTCTTGGCTAATCATTTTTCGTAAATATTTTCTTAAAAATCTAAAACAACAAAAAGATTTTCTGTTTGTTCTTAGTTTTATATTTTAGGGGGAGAAAAGTTCAAGAAAATACAAAAAACATGAGAAAATTCAAAAATACAAAAATATGTCTTTTATTTATTTAAGTTTTTATTTATTTACCTTCTTTATTTAAGGTGGAGAAAAATTTAGAAAAATTCAAAAACAATAGGAAAACCTAAAATCAAAAATGAGTTTCATGGATAGATAAGAGAAGATGATGATATACACCGGTGATCTATCATAAACAGTCAAAACATAGAATGAAAATTGGTAAGTAGCTTTACTAATGATGTATCGGTAGGCTCACAATCAGATTAAAATATGCAGGTTGATATAAACATAACCGAATGCAAGCCAAGTGGGAACCATTCATTGGCATATGTTCTTGGTACCAAAATATCGTTTGATAGTATGCCGAGGTTCTGACATATACGGTCTTTATGCTGATCTATCATCTGGGTATCATGGTTGTATCTTTTGCCGAAAAATAACGGTGACGCAAGTCTAGAACTTCCATGATACCATACATACATGTAAATACTTCATACGACCATCAATAAGTGATAAACAAATCACATCCACCCAAAAATAAGTGATAAAATATCACAGCTTTATGCGGGAGCTAAGTTCGTCTCTTTGTCGGTACGATGGTACTAACCTGTTCACGGACTTACACGTGTCGGTTTATTACCGAATATGAATAGTGGACTCAACGTCCCATGTATACTCGGGACCTCGAAGGGCATCCCACTTAACCTTTACAATAGGTATAAACTTCCTTCGGAGCTTTTTAACCTGTCGATCCTTGATCGAAATTGGTTTCTTAGTGAACCTCAGGTTTTTATCAATTTGCACATCTTGATGTGACATTGCTAGTGACTTATCGGCTAGATATTTCTTTAAATTAGATACGTGGAACACATCATGGATTCCACTTAGCTCCTCAGGCAGCTTGAGCTTGTATGCTACAGAACCGACACATGTTACCTCGAATGGTCCAATATATCTCGGGCACAACTTGCCCTTCTTTCCGAAGTGCATCGCACCTTTCCAGGGTGATACCTTCAATAATACTTTGTCCCCTATTGGGAACTTAAGAGGTTTTTTCCTGTTGTCTGCATAACTTTTCTGCCTATCACGGGCAGCTTTGAGACGATCACGGATTTGTATTATCTTATACGTGGTCTCTAAGACAATCTCAGGTCCAGACAGATGGGCTTTCCCAACTTCAGCCCAACAAACAGGCGTTCTACATAGTTGGAGAATTCTATTAGAGGTAAGTGGTCATCCCAACTTCCACCTAAATCAATCATACATGCTCTAAGCATGTCTTCCAAAGTTTGGATTCTACGCTCACTTTGTCCATCCGTCTGTGGGTGGTAAGCCGTACTAAAGTTCAATCTTGTGCCAAAAGATTGTTGGAAACTTTTCCAAAAATGAGATGTATATCTAGTATCTCTATCAGATACAATAGATACCGGCACACCATGTAGAGACACAATCTTGTCCATATATAGCTTTCCCAACTTATCAGAATTATAAGTCTCTTTAATTGGCAAGAAATGTGCTGACTTAGTCAGCCTGTCCACATTGACCCAGATCGTGTCATTGCCATGTTTGTTCTTAGGTAACTTGGTAATCAAATCCATAGTTACTATTTCCCATTTCCAGGTGGGAATCTCAAGTTGTTGTAGGAGTCCTGATGGTTTCTAATGTTCGGCTTTAACTTGCGAACACGTCAGACACTTAGCTACATAAGTGGCTATGGATTTCTTCAAACCCATCCACCAATAGTTCTTTTTCATATCTTGATACATTTTATCACCACCTGGGTGAACCGAGTATCTTGAATTATGTGCTTCTTGGAGGATTAGTTCTCTAAGTCCTTCGAAGATTGGAACCCAGATTCTTCCATTGAATCTAAGGATTCCATCATTTCCATGCGTTAACTGATCAACAGTTCCACCCAATCCCTCATTAGGAATAGTAGCCACTAATAGGGCTTGCTTTTGCGCATCTAATAACTTCTCATTCAGGCTATTTTTGAGCTCAATGCTCTTAGCGTTAATCCTAATGGGCTTAACCTTTTTCTTGCGACTCAAGGCATCGGCAACTACATTTGCCTTGCAGGGATGATAGCGAATTTCGCAATCATAATCATTAAGTGTTTCTATCCAACGGAGCTGTCGCATGTTCAATTCTTTCCGTTGAACCGATGTTGGATGTTCTTATAGTCAGTGTATATAATACACTTTGTGCCATATAAGTAATATCTCCATAACTTAAGTGCAAATACAACAGCACCCAATTCCAAATCATGGGTGGTGGATTTCCTTTCGTGTACCTTTAATTGCCGTGATGCATAAGGAATCACTTTGCCTTTTTTCATTAGCACACAGCCCATGCTAGTGTACGAGGCATCCAAGTAAACGACAAAAATCCTCAACACCCTTAGGTAGAGATAACACAGGAGCATTGCTCAACTTGTGTTTCAGAATCTCAAAAGATTCTTGTTGTTTTGGACACCAGTTAAACTTGTCATTCTTATGGGTCAAGGTAGTTAAAGGAGTGGCTATCCTCGCAAAGTTCTCAATAACCTCCGATAATAACCAGCCAATCCTAAGAAACTACGAATCTTCGATGGAGTTTTGGATACTTCCCAATTCATTATGGCTTCAATCTTAGCAGGATCCACTTGGATACCACGCTCACTTACAACATGTCCAAGAAATTGGACTTCTCTAAGCCAAAACTCGCACTTAGAGAACTTTGCATAAAGCTTTTCTTGCCTTAGTAATTCTAGGATGCACCGAAGATGTTTCTTGTGATCAACTTGATTACAAGAGTAGATAAGTATGTAGTCTATGAAGACAATGACAAACTTATCTAGGTACAGCTTGCAGACTATGTTCATGTGATCCATGAATGCTGCCGGTGCATTTGTGAGCCCAAAAGGCATCACCAGAAATTCGTAATGACCATAACGAGTCCTGAAGGCAGTCTTGGGAACATCCTCACTTCTAACCTTCAATTGATGATATCCTGATCTTAAGTCGATCTTAGAGAAGTAACTAGCCCCTTGAAGTTGATCGAACAAATCATCGATCCTGGGTAGAGGATAACGATTCTTGATTGTTATCTTGTTTAGTTCACGGTAATCAATGCACATTCGCATTGCACCGTCCTTTTTCTTAACAAAAAGAATAGGAGCTCCCCAATGTGAGGAACTAGGTTGTATGAAATCTTTCTCTAAAAGTTCGTCTAATTGTATTCTTAATTCCTTCATCTCTGTCGGTGCTAGCCGATACGGAGCTCTTACAACTGGTGCTGCTCTTGGTAGGATGTAAATCCTAAACTCCACTTGCCTATCTGGAGGTAGTCCTAGTAATTCTTCAGGGAAAACATCGGGATATTCTGAGATAACTTGGGAAAGTCAGCGTTGTAACCTTGTTAACAGCTTTACATGTTTGCCAATACATATGGGGCCCAGTATAGAGACCGAGACATGATTAATGTACACACCACTTATGAACCCACGAAGGAGTTATCCCCAACTTGTGGGTAAAAAAAATTTAGCATTCACATCTGTCGGGTGTATGCCTATACCCCATGCTTTGGTCGTGGCCATTAACTAATGTAATGAGCCAAGGATATCCAGGACACGATCGTTAACCCCCAATGTTTAAGTTATCAAACAAAACTGATCAAAACGGAATATGCGGATTTACTAGCCACAATCCGGCATTCGATTGATCCCATTTCCAACCAAGCAGTAACAATTTACTGTAACCCAACCCGTATAGGGAAAATACGTCTAGAGTATTTACCTGAGCTAGTCTTGATTAATAATGCAAGATTTAATATTCTCAGCTGTATTCAAAATTAATAAGTGCAAACAGCATTTACTGGAAGGCTCTAGTCTGGATGATGGCATAAGCTAACCAATTAAAATGCTAACGGTGTTAATTTAAGTCACAAACTTAGAACGACTAGCGTAATGGATCAAAAACGGTACGATACGCTAGATTAAGCGATGACCGGATAGAATGTAGTTTAAATCCAACAAGTACTGAAGACATGTATAATATGGGTAAACAATTAACATTCTGAAATTTGAGATTAAAATGATATGGTTAAACCCAATTCGGTTAATTTCGTAAACTAGTTACACATACTTAACCGTATGCATATAAGCGATATCGGGTAACTGGAAGAGTCATGGACAAGTTCTAAATGTCATTATACTTTAAATAAGTTGTAATATCAGTAGGATATCAACTTACATGCCCGAAAAGGTTTTGAAACGAAATTATGCCTCATAAGGGCATTTTGATAATTATATGTCGTATAAAAGGAACTTGCATGTATTATGATGTTATGATCATAAACATTCTGGAAAAATACTTAATTTGTGATATAATATCAGTAAGATAGCACACATTAGTGTGGTTTATGGTTTAAGACCAAACTATGCACCGAAAGCGCATTTTGGTCATTTAAAAGTATAGTTTACGATATTGTACTAAAATATGTTTATGATCAGAATATTAACATCATCATATCAGTAGGTACTTCATTTGCAAGTTCATTGTTGATTAAAACCATTTTTTATGTAAAAAATACATTTTAGTCAAATTTTGACATTTTACGGAACTTTGCATAAACTCAGTTTATGATTATGATCATGTAATATAACCTTAGAGGGTTATGCTACATTGCATTACGATTATAACGCGACTATAAGTCAGAAGTTAACTAATCTAAGTCGGGTCAGAATCGAAAGTCAAAGCAGAAGTCATGCTTCGCGACTTTCGGTTGCGAACCGACTCTAGGACTAAAATTGACGGATTGAACATGTTCCCACATGTTCTAATAATTATTACCAACTTGTTTAAGTGTCAAAAACATATTTACACCATATATAAACTCATATTATGATTTTTAGGAAATCTAAACCGTTTGACTTTTTAAAACAATAACTTTGACCCGTCAATTGACCTAGTAAACGTGATCCTTAGGAGGTGCTCCTTTAAGGGGTTAATACATTCCTAATTATGATCACTTAGCCATGTTCATTTCGAACAATGGCTGGACCATAATGGTCTTAACCGAAAACCAAGCAATTTGTCAAAAATGCTTGACTTTTGGCTATTAAAAGCCTATAAAAAGAAAAGAGCAGAGATGGAGCACTTACAAGTGATCCAAGGGAAAATTAGAACTCAAAGGGAAGCTGCCAGATGGTCAGGAACTTCCAAGAGTGTAATAGAGTGGAGAAGAAGTGAATGAGCAAAGAATGAGGTGAACTATTAGGCTATTTATAGTGCATGGAGGTGTGTGAAGATGAAGCCAGGTGTTAGAGTTGTTCTCGGATCATCACAAGTGTCTAGCAAGGTGTCAAGAGCTACAAGAGTGTGGCAATTTGTAGGAGAGGTGGCATCTTGATAGAATTTTAGAGTTTTGACACTTTTAGTCCCTCAAGAATAGTTTTGTGGATTGTCATGAATTGTCCCTTGACTTATATCCAATGACATAATGATACAACTTGGTCTTTTCTTTCAATACGAGATGTATTGAAGAAGAATAAGAGTAACCGAATATTAACGGATGTCACACTAGGTGTTTTTATGACTTATAAGTGTTTACTAGCTTAAACGTGAAAGATACGAATACTTATGGTTTAATGGGTTAAATCAGCCAATCTAGTAAGGTTTAAGGTTCGGTGAAGATGTGTGATACTCAAGAATGGTGAATCACAAGAGATCACCTTAACCGGGAGTCATTCGGGTCGAAAAATGACCTAAATATGCAAGGAAAATGTAATAATAAAGTTTAGGGGCCTTAGGGTTAATAGTTGAAAGTTAAAATGGTGTAAAAGTGAAGTTCTAGTGACTCGCCGTAAGCTACGGTTGCCAGACCGTAGCTTACGGTTAGTTATAAACTCTAACCAGAAATTCTGGACCGTAAGCTACGGTCCGGACCGTAAGCTACTGTCAGGTTTAAAAATTTATTTTTTTTTTGGATTTGTTTAAGGAGTTAAGTGGCTAACTATTTTGGGTATTTTCTATTGGCATTTACACGTGTCGGTTTATTACCGAATATGAATTTTTGCGAGGTGTTACAGTTTCTCGTTTGATGGCTGTGAAAATAATCTTTTATTATTTGAAGGGTCGCCTGACACTGGTCTCTTATACCCTAAGGATGATAACTTTGATTTGACAGCATTCAGTGATTCTGATTATGGTGGCTGCAAGATTGATGCAAAATCAACATCAGCAGGATATGAGTTCTTGGAAAACCGCCTAGTCACGTGGCAGTGCAAAAAGCAGACTTGTCTAGCTACGTTAACCTGTGAGGCTGAGGATATTTCGGCTTCTAGTTGCTGCTCTAAGGTTCTATGGATCCAACAGCAAATGCGCGACTATGGTTTTGAATTTCTAACTACTCCTATTTATGTTGATAACGAAGCTGCTTTATAGATCACTCGTAATCTTGTACAGCACTCAAAAACCAAACACATTGAGATTAAGTATCATTTCATACGAGATTTATGAAACGAAACTTATCAATGTTGTTAAAATCCACACCGATCACCAACGTGCCGACCTGTTTACAAAAGCTTTTGATAAATCTCGTTTTGGTTATCTACTTTTGGTCATTGGCATCAAGGTAAAACCCGAGTAAATCATCCTTGGCTAATCATTTTTCTTAAATATTTTCTTAAAAATCTAAAACAACAAAAAGATTTTCTGTTTGTTCTTAGTTTTATATTTTAGGGGGAGAAAAGTTTAAGAAAATACAAAAACATGAGAAAATTCAAAAATACAAAAATATGTCTTTTATTTATTTAAGTTTTTATTTATTTACCTTCTTTATTTAAGGTGGAGAAAAATTTAGAAAAATTCAAAAACTATAGAAAAACCAAAAATCAAAAATGAGTTTCATGGATAGATAAGAGAAGATGATGATATACACCGGTGATCTATCATAAACAGTCAAAACATAGAATGAAAATTGGTAAGTAGCTTTACTAATGATGTATCGGTAGGCCCACAATCAGATTAAAATATGCAGGTTGATATAAACAAAATCGAATGCAAGCCAAGTGGGAACCATTCATTGGCATATGGTCTTGGTACCAAAATATCGTTTGATAGTATGCCGAGGTTCTGACATATACGGTCTTTATGCTGACCTATCATCTGGGTATCATGGTTGTATCTTTTGCCGAAAAATAACGGTGACGCAAGTCTAGAACTTCCATGATACCATACATATGTGTAAATACTGCATACGACCATCAATAAGTGATAAACATATAACATCCACCCAAAAAAAAGTGATAAAATATCACAACTTTATGCGGGAGCTAAGTTCGTCTCTTTGTCGGTACGATGGTACTAACCTGTTCACGGACTTACTCCTGTGCCCTGCATGCATCTGAAAATCAAGTTCCTCATGAATAAGTGATTTAATCACATAGGGCTTATTTTCAATCAAAATAAGTGAGTATCTCACATCATATACGTCAAAACAGATGTTAAGCAGTATACTCACCGGTAAGATTTTCTCTCGTGTATGTCTTGATACGGGAATGTGTCGTGAAGTGGTTGAAGTAAGTATAATTCATACATTAATCATATCTTCTAATCATGATTACAGCTGATAAGCTGAGCTTACATGGACAACAATACCGATTATCATAGTAGAATACTTATTTATTTAATTTGATGTTTTAAACAAAACTCGTTTTTGACAAGATTAAAAGCTAGTATGATTTTCTTACCTTGAAACTCTGAAAAAGATTGTCTAGTAAAGATACATAGTTTATTCTTATCTGCTAGAAGTTATTTTAGTTTAGTTTACTCTGTTGTTAAATTAAGTTCATTTTGAATTAGCCAAACTTGAAGCTCAAAGGTTTTCTACCAAGATACGTCCTAAAAACCATTCACTTTGATTCATAAAGTACTTTCTTACAATGGGTAAACTCATCTCAAAAGAACAAAATCTGTTTAACGAGCACTTTTCCTAACTTAACTTGTGATTAGTGTGGATATGTGCAAAGTTCTAAACAGGATAGCGAAAAACCTAAGGTCCTCGAAAAACTGAAAGTCCAGTTGTGAAAAACCTGGACTCGTATGAATCAGATATCACTCGTACGAGCCATTGTGCCTCGTACGAATGATAACTGGGGTATTGTGCGATTGAGGTTCTTCGTACGAGCTATGGTAATTCGCACGAGTGTCTTGATGTGGTATAAAAGGGGATGAAGTTCTTTGGTAGAACTTTACTTTCATCTTGCTCACGTCATCTTTACACCTCCCTTCAAGTTGTTTTTGATTTCTTTAAGGTATATTTGGCAATGTTGGCATACTTTGAAGATGAACAACTTAAACATTATCTGACCATGTGACTTTGACTGACATGAACAACAAACATTAAGCAAAGAATCTTTTTAACGAAAACCAAGTATTTTCTCTTGAAAGTCGTACGAGTGAAACATCACTCGCACGAGTAACCATATCGCTAGTACGAGCCAGTTACTCGTACGAGTGAATCATTTGTTTGACTAAATCAAGAGTTTGTAAAATCAGTTGTTCTTCATACGAATAAATTGTTATTCGTATGAGTCAGTAGTTCTTTGTTCAGGGAATACATATATACAGAAAGTTTGGAATAAACTTTTTGTATATTCCCTAATGAATTTGTGTTCTTATCCTGGTTGTCTTATGTGTACAGAATGGAACAAAAAGGGAACATAAAAGAAAACCCGCAACAAAGAGGACTAAATTAGAAGTGGAAATTATGTCTGAACCGAGACATTACATGGTGCCTACTTGGATCCGGAAGACAAATTTGCTGAGTACAACGGTATAATGAAGTTTTTACGCGACTCAAGGATACATTATGCTATCACGAATAAGACTCTAGTATACAAGACGTTGATCAAGGAATTTTGGGATTCAGCTAAAGTTGTTGAAGTGAATGGGCAGGAACTTATCTGCGGGAAAGTAAATGACTTAAACTTAGATGTCTCTATTGAAATCATTAACTCAGTATTACAGCTTGGTGATGATCCTGAAGTTCCATACTCAATACCGTTAAAGTGTCAACGTGGATGTTTGCATTGAACGAAATGTGTTGGAGATTTCCTCGTGGGACAACTAAACAAAGCATGGTTGCCACTCCGATACAAGTTCTTTATACATGTTCTAATTCAATGTTTAAGCAACACACGAAGTGGTTATGATATGGCAAATAACAACTTGGTTGGAATGATGATAGCTTTGACATTGCACAAACCATTTAGTGTTTCAAAGTATATTTTGCAAACATGAAGAAAAGCCTGAGAAGAACCGGATATGGTGGAAACAAGTTTTGGATGTATCCTCGGTTTCTCCAAATGATCTTGAATGTGCAACACCCGAATCTTCTGAAGAACAACAACGATGTTTTAAAAGTCGAAGTTATGATGGAACATTCGTTGAAGATCTTTAGAGGTGTAGCAACAAAACAGCAGAAGGAAAGTACACTCCTCGTAAAATGATCGGTTTTCGGGAAAATGATCAATATATTGCACCAAAAAACGACAAGTGGCACCATAATGACAGTGAGTCAGATAATGAAGAACCAACTTTGAAAAAGATGATCAAAGATAAGTTTGGTCATAAAGAGGGAAAGGGCAATGATGATGACGGTGATAATGTTGGTAATGATAGTGCAAGTGAACCAGTTGCAGAAGTCCAGCCTACTTTTACATCAGAGGAGACTGAACCTGTAATAACGGAACCCACTACAAGTTCTAAACCACAACCTTCAAATACCACAGCAGCTGAAACACCTTCGGCTAAAGATACTCCAGTTCAATCGCAACCTACTACCTCTTCAGCTCAACAATCCTAGTCTACATCTCACCAACAAAATACAAAACGAAGCAGTCGTTTGTTCTCTGAAATGGAAAAGGATGAGAAAGTGCATTTTCTGTTCTCTCAGTTGCAAGCTGCGGCAATCCAGATTAACAAGCATTCGGAGTTTATATCTTCAAATCAAAACACAGTTGTCAAACAATAGTTGGAGATAAATTCTTTGAAAGAGACTGTTACAAAACAGGATTCTGAAATTGCGCAGTTAAGAAAAGAAAATGAGTAACTGAAGGTTGCAGATGTTCAAAGAGCAACTCAGCTACAACAGATGAGGGCAGTTGATAAATCTCAGGGGATTGAGATAAATAGGCTGAAAGAACGTAGTGCGGCTGTACAATGATATACGGAAACATTAACTGCTAAACATAACGACTTGAGAGAATGGTATCATTCTCGTAATGCTACACTGGTTGAAGGACTTAATGGTATTAAAGACGTTTTTGAAATGAGCAGAAAGAGGGTGAACATTCTATGGAATGTTAGATGCAAAGCGTAGGAGATTAAGCATAAACGTGATCAGGTGAGTGAAGACGCTGGCAATCCTGATGCCTTAGCCTCATCCTCACAACCAAAAGTTCTTGCATCAACTCCAGTGGTAGAGTCTAATGTACAGCATATCGTAATTGATCCAGTTACCTCAAGTAGCAATCAAGAGGAAACAGGGAAGGTTTGATGTTTTTGGAAAATGTTGAAGACCTGATGCTTTATCAATGATGAATAGCAGATCTTCAGGGGGAGTTTGTTGATACAACAGGCCATTCAGAATGAAGACCGAAGACCAAGCAACAACCAAGGGGGAGTTTGTTGATACAACAGGCTATTCAGAATGAAGACCGAAGACCAAGCAACAACCAAGGGGGAGTTTGTTGATAACTTTTGTGTCTGTCGTTTGTTCTTAGTTACGTATGTAATTGTACGGTCTTTGTTTACTGTTTCTGTGTAGTTTGGTCATGTCGACTAAAGCAAGATATCCTCCTATCTTGGTTTAGTACGACGATTAGTTTGTCTGTGTAAAACAGTTGCATGTGTGCATACTGTTGAGTCTTGTGTACGTCATGTCTGTGACACGTTCTTCGAAGAACACATTATGTGCGAGTGGGAAATGCTTCGTACGAGCAAGATGTTGCTCATACGAACCACTCACCATTCGTACAAGTGAGTTTATCTAATCAAGTATCCAGCTTGATTCGTACGAGCCAGTTCAAGATCGTACGAGCCAGCTCATTCGTACGAGCATCTTTGGAGAATGTCCTTCATGTCTTTTGGTGTTTCATACGACTTGCAACACACTTCGTACTGTTGCTAGGTGTGGACACTATATAAGCAGACATGCACTTTACAGTGTTTGGCTAGAGACTAGGGAGAGACTAGTGTACTAGAGAGAGAGACACAAGAGCACAGAGAGTATTGCATGAGTCTGTATGAACATTGTTTGTATATGTTTGTACTAGTTCTCTTCTATTAATCAAGATATTGAATCTTTGGTTATTCTGTGTTTCTTACTTTGCTTTGGTTTGCATTCTTACGAGGATTCCGCACTCGTATTTGTGTTGTATAAATAGGGAAGTAGGTAAATCTTGATCCTCTAAGTGGACCTACAATAATGATTTTTGTAATCATTTATTTCTAACATGTATGTTAGAAATTATTTATTGATAAGATTTATACTGACTTTTGTAATTGTTTACTTCTAACAAAAGTGTTAGAGACGGTTGATAAACCGTTAAATTTGATAATGATTTTTGTAATCATCTGTCTTCTAATATGTGTGATAGAAACGGTTTATGAAAAGTGTTAGGTTAGAAGTAATTTTTTAATTGTTTATTTTCTAATGTGTGTATTGGAAATGGCTTATTTATTTGAACCATATATGTGTTTATAGCAAGTTGAATTAACATTTTGTGGAAATGTTAACATTTCTAATATGCGCGTTAGAAATTCTTTAATTATAACATGATTGTTAAAAATGGTTAAATCCAAATGCTTTAAAATGTTTTATGTAAAAATTTTATATAATTAATTTGGTGTAGCATTGAATATAAATACTTATATTATGCCTTGTATGGTTTAGAAAATAAAAGGTCATACATTGAAGTTGATGTTTGATTGGCTTCAATAATTAAATCACCATAATGTGATGGTGTAGTTGTGTGGGATTTATCACCAACTTTAATTTGTGATTTCTAAATCCAAATGGTCATGTTTTATATATATAAAATGACTTAAATTTTCTAACATGAGTGTTAGAAAAAAGTGTATCACAAATATACAAGGTTAGAGATTGTACATTCTATAAGCCATAATGCATGAAAATGTTTTATGTAAACATTTAATTGCCTAGTACATTAAAAACGATGAGAAATGGTTTGTTGTATAAACTTTATCCTTGGAAAATGTTTTATATAAACGTTCGATTCTACAATGAATCATATACAAACATTTTTTTCTATCATGCGTGTTAGAAAACATTTAGTACATTTGATATTTTGGGTTTTGATTTATGTTTTCATAAACCCTAATTGATATTATTAATATAGTATATTGCAAAACTAAGGAAATGTTTTAGAGTGTTTTTTAAAACAAAGTTTTGCATAGTATTGATAATTCAAATGGTTCGCTACTCTTGCTAGAAATAGCATATGGTGAACAAGTAATAATCTCGTGATATTATTTGGTAGAAAACAACTTGGTGTTGTTGTGAACAAATTTAATTGTTTAAGTATACCACTTAAATGTAGTCTTTGTAAGAACTTGGTGTTGTTTTATGTAGAATTGTCCAAGTTTAAAGTTTTAAGATGAAATGAGAAACTTGTATTTACAAGTGCATGGAGTCTTATTGAGGGAGTATCTCAAGACATGCCATGGGACGATATCAGATTTTTGTCAGATTATAAAGTGTTGAAGATAAAAGCACTTTGATATTTGATGTCTACATATCGTCTATGCTTCCGTTTAAATTTCAAAAGTGTTTCGCACTTATAATTTAGTTTCCAATGTATTTTATTGTTTTGTGTTCAGTATCTTCGGATAACACATACAATTCTTTACAATGAAATAAATCACTAGTACTTTAAAATATTTGGACCTAAACAACCTCATAGTTGTTGCGTTGACTAAAAGTCAAAGACGAAACATCAAATGTATAACCATATCATGAGAGAATAATGAAGAACGTATTGAGTGTATTGAGATGAAATACACAAACAAGATCCATGTCATCATAATTCGGTAGAAGTCATTGAAAAATTCACAAGTGTGAATTCTCACATATGAAAGAAAAAGTACCATATGTTATTGTATACCTTTAATAAATCTTGCGAGATTTGTTCCAAGTGTCGATCTAGTTGACTCTACCTCACATATAATAGTGATTGTAGACAGAGAACATTCATCTTTGTTCGTGATGAATGTGTTCACCAAGTGACTTGGATTAAGACTTATGCTTAAGTCCTTATGAGTCAATGGTAAAGCGTCGGAGATTAAAGGTAAAAAGTTATGTTCCTAAATTGAATGATAAAATTTAGCTATGTGCTATCTACAATAATTTGTGAAGCCTTCCTAAATATTGATGTTTTAGGATTATGAATAAGTCTCATTATTTTGTCTTACCAAGTGATGAATGTTGCAAAGTGATATTATGGTATCCTTGGGGCTGTGAAGAATCAGAATGATGCATCTTCTGTTCAAATGCTAAAGTATTGTAGTCTAAAATATGCTAGACTAGTACTTGGTTAATTATGGGTCTTGACAGAGACTAATTAACTCTAAACATTTAAATGTGTATGAACACAAAAAGAATTTGTGTATAGACAAAGTTGAGGGAGAATTTTCATTCATTGTAAGGAAAATACATGTAACTTTTGAAGAGTTTGTTCGAAAAGCTAATAAGGAGAACTCATTGTCTAGGCTTATTCTAGATGTTAAATTAGAATTATTCTAAGTTGGTGACAAACTTATGACAATGGCATGTGTTGCTTTGGTCAGCTCGGAAGCTTATGTAAACTAATGCAATATGAGTTGAATTCACTGATATAATGAGGTTGATCTTGTTGAATCATAAGTGTATAAATGTCATCATAAGTGAAGTTACGGAAATGTTGATCAAATGGAAAGAAATCTGGGGGAGGATCAATTTAAGAAAAACAATGTAAAGCCTCGTATTTCCGTATTCATATTTTTAGAATGTTCGTATTCACATTCAATCTTTAGAAACCTTACAATCGTACTCTATCTCTGTTATCACAATTTGAGGCGTTAATCATAATGGAAATTCGTTTTATACAAATACGTGTTACATTTCATATTTGTGTTATATATGCAATCAATATTTAAATACATGTTTATACGTAAAACCGAGACTTAAAATACACTTTAGATACCTAAAACATGCTAAAATACAAGAAAACGGCATAAAATAACCTACAAAGTGCAAGGACTTAAAGTGAACAAAACCAAAAGATTTTCCACCCCATTTCTCCTCCAATCACCTTCCATATTTTTTAAGCCAATCATATTTCATCCTTCTCCACCTCCTTTCTACTCTAATCACGTTCCACCTTTTTTAGCCAATCATATTTCACCATTCTCTACCTCCTTTTTCCTCCAATAACCTTTCCCTTCATTAACTCACAAACCCTAATCCCCACTTATAAATACAAGCCTCCATACACTCTTAAACACACTCCAAACACTCAAATCACTCTCAAATCTTCTTGGTTACTCTCTAATTTCCAAGATTTGGCAGAAAGTTGCAACCATTCTAAGTGAGTTTTAGCTCCCTTCTTATTTTCTTATGTTTTTCTTCTTTCTTTCTAATTGGATAACCTCTAAGAAGCTTTTCACAAACTTGCCTTGGCAAACTAATGTGAAACCTTATCACATTTGAGGTCCAAAATAGGTTTAAAAATTATGCTTTCATTTATAGTAAGTATTGTACATTTCCTTTTCATTCATGACCATCCGAATCATCCTTGTGATGATTTGTGTATTGGTGAATCTTACAATGAGGCTAAAGGATGGTTATCCTCCTACCTCCATGCATGACTTATATGACAATCTATGATATTCTTAATAGACATAGCTTAGAATTATTATACAAACTATATAATATATATATACACATAACCGAATCCTTGATGATAGTCGACATGGTTACTTGTCATGGTAATAGGTTATATTATCTAAGACTTGAGCCTCTAGTTACAATTCTAATGGGCACTTAACCTATACGGGATATATAGTGTCAAAAACGAGTGTTTTAAGACTAGATAATTAATTTGCGTATACATACGTTTTGTACTTAAATTCTATTCCGAATTCAACCACTCCATAAACCCCGAATGACCTTATACCCTCTATTCCCCATTCTCAACGAACTCGTCACTCACATATAATCAGAAAGCTTTGCATAATTATGAGTATACATGACCCCTTTTTCTTTTACACCTTTGGGTGCAATACGTTATACTATAAACACACGCATTCACTTATACTTTATACAAACACAAACAATCCAATCATACATGCTTAAATACGTAATACTTGATTTGTATTCTTGGAACATTCTTATGTGATTTACTTGTCATTAACATTGTATAAAGCCTCCCCTTAACATGTATAGCGCTATAGGAGTAACGCATCGTCGTATTCTTGAGTTCATGTTAAGTCATTACTTCATTACGGTCTTATCATTGCGACTATAAGATTACGCTTGTGGTAAACTTTGGGTTGACTTGTATAATTGCATGCCTTGGTACATTAATCTAGTTAACCATTTTTGTCATGTGGATTGTTCAAATATATGCTAGTATTCAAACTTGTATGCTCGCCAATACTTTTGTATTGAACTATACTTTAAAACGTATTTATAGGATTTTGATGATGATGATGATGCACGGAACCTAGTAGGATGCCTAGAAACGCACCTTAAAATTTAATACTTGTTTTGTCTTATAATGACCCAAACTTGTTGTAATATCATTTTCAAACAATGTACTTAATATTAGCAATAAAATGAAATTTTGTTATTTAAATACTTGTCACTTATTAGCGTTATAAAGTCTCGAGCAATCTGGTTCGTCTAACTCCGATATTTCCACCATCGGTTTAGGTGTGACAGATTGGTTTTAGAGCCATAACTATAGTGAATTAGGAAAAATTGCCATGATTTGACCTAGTCTATAGTCTAAGTACCCATACTTGACCATTCTTGATTTCATGCTTTATATACTCAAATTCTCCCTATTTGCTTCTATTAAAATCTTTTGTCTTAAAATTCCGTTTGTCTTTCCTACAACGATTTACCATACACACGTGAGAACGTGAACACGCTCGCATTATACAAACGAAATGATTTCATCAAAATAGTAGTGAAAACCGCACTTTGGTGAAAGACTCTCAACCCGCATTCTCGGTTTAGATGAACTTATACATCAAGTTATGAGTGACATCCTCACCTTGATGAAATTTTGTCATGCTTATTCTAGTGGACCCTTACCAACAAGTCGGATTTAAGTCCTTACCTCGTTTGATAAGTATCAACCACACTTAGGGAATGACATTGTCAAGTTAGGGGTGATACCCGCACCTTGGTAACTAGTCCCACTCCTCAATTTTTAATCCCGCCAAAGTCTTGAACTTTCATTTGACTAAGGGCATGTAGTAACCGGAAGGGTGAATACCGTTAACCAAAATTTCCACGAGAGTATTCTACCTATTAGGCCAAAGCATGCTTCCTAAACTCAAAAGAACTTTCGATCACTTTGGTTAGTCAAGGTTTCGTTTCGGAACAATCCAAGTTTTAGTCAAAACCATCATTATATTATATCAATTTTGTACATAATGTAATTCAAACATCCATTTGTTTCAAAATTCAAATTTTATTTTCACAATGATTAATCACGTATCATAGTTATACTTTTCATGTACCTTACACGCTGTCTATAATACGATTTAAAAAACGTCACCCACAAGATAAACCCTACTCGCATTCCCAAAAATGGAAGTCTTATCTTAAAAATAGGAGTGATTCCCTTACCTTGACGATCTGACTCTGCCCATTTCTCGAAGGAATCTTTTCCTTGAGATAGGAATGATGTCCACACCTCAATGGAAGATCAAATCACAACTCGGCTGCTTTCGTAACAATCGCTAGAGCAAAACCTATACTGAAACCTTTTATCATTGTTTCAAATTTTCTCATTTATGCATAAACCTCGAACCTTATTATTTTATCCAAACGACTTCTCACCCTACAATTTATTTACGTAATTCACATACACGAAACTCCTAATGATACTTTAAACGTTTCTTTCACAATTTTCAAAAACTTTATGAAATGCTACCTATCAACTTAGTCGGTCTAACGAATCTCTTGCCCTCGATTTTCATAACTCGTCCAATCGCAAAAACACACTCACTTTATACTACCATTCTAAAGACCTTTTATTTCCAACAAGAAAACAACGAAAACTTTCTCTCACATACGTATAACTCCACTTTGCTAAAATATTTTTCAAAACCTAAGTTTTCCATGAAAATTTATAAAACACAACTTTCCTTATATCAATATAGACATAATGCAAGCTCACTATTTTACATCCTTTTCAAAAATCGCTAATACACAAATCTAAATCTGAACACATGGGTAGAAAATTTCATAAGATCGGATAACCTACGACGTATGCGAATACAAATTTTTTAAACAAAAGTAGCATTTCTTTTTACAAACCACATCTTACATCAAAAATCAATACTTTTCTCAATATTCACCCAACATTCACAATTCTGGTCCTTTATTCTCGATAAACCCGACTTATTTATTTCAACCACTTAATGTTTTGACTCAATCAACCATACACATGCATATCGCCTTACACGTTTCCATTTATGAAGTCAATATTACATGACAATCTTGCACATATCACCATTACAATTTGTATTTTACACACTCGCAACTTCATGGTAACTTATATACACTAAATCCAATTTTATTTCATCTATACGCTCGATACTACATGCTAATGTTATACGTATTTTTCTTCAATCATACTCAAAATTTATACATTCGTACTACTTGGTAGTCATACTTGAAATCTATAAGTAGGCATAACTCGAGTGGTTTCGCCTACGTTCGACACACTCATACATACATACATACAATCATGCTTACATACTTAATTTTTATACGCTATCTTACACATACATTTTGCTTGTAATACTAGAATGTAACCTGACTCGTACACTACTAGTACAAACTATGTGGATCATGCACAAACCAAAATAATCGCGGGTGCACAAGGGAATATATTGGTAGGCGCATGAAAACCATAGTGGGTTCTACTGTTTATTGCAACACGGAATGTAACATGACACCGAGTAGCGAAACAGACATAACATGGTGTGAACATGGTGGATACACCGCTGGTACTTCCTATATATAAGTTTCCCTACCATGTTGCCAAACTTTTGTAAAACGAGCCATGAGAAATTCGGTGATTTCTCAGACCTTGTTAAATACATTTGTAACAAACTTTGGTAACCCAACTACGAAATGCTTGGTACTCGATTATCCATGACAAAGCTTCATTCTCAAAATTGTTAGCTACCCCTACAACTATCACTAGCATCTCTCAACTTTGTGTTCGTATTTCATTCAATATCCATACCATTCTTACCCCTCGCTTACATCCACTGAATCGTTCATACGCTCTCATACCACAAATATTCCCAAATTCTCCCCTTCACAATTCATTCAAACTTTGTTTTTCAATAAATCGGCCTAAACGATTTATCAATTTTTACAAAAATCCTCACCGGTTCGAGTCAGTAAAAATACTTTTAATATATCTTTCATTCTTTACTACGCGCAAACTTCAACTAGACGGCCTACTACCACTCGAAGTTTTTGAAACCATAATTACCTGCCATTCTAGCTTCTCACTCATAAACATTTTTTTTCTACGTGTGATTTTACTAATAAGCATTTGAATCAATGAAAATTTTTCCTACAACCTATGGTGCAGGCCACACATTTTGTCAAACAACATCCTTACTTACATAAAAGCTTTTTAGGTTACATCATTTTAAAACATTTCTCCCAATTGAGTTGATTTAAACTCGCTTTTCACTACACACACATACACGTCTTACTTATTCTTGCACTCACTTACGTTTGAAGCCTGAAAACACCTTAGTCAAATGAATTACTTTTACAAACCTTGTTTCTTTTATCTCCCACAATTTCCATACATTTCAACTCTCTTATACATAAACCCCACGTAGACTTTAAACTTTAAATTTTGATTTTAGCCAAACGTTTTAATCAAAATGTCTTTTTCCAAAAGTCTTCCTCTTAAATAAATTTCGGGATAAAATTTCCTAAAATAGGGGAGACTATAACACCTTGTATTTCCGTATTCCTATTTTTAGAATGTTCATATTCGCATTCTATTTTTAGAAACCTTACAATCGTACTCTATCTCTGTTATCACAATTTGAGGCGTTAAACATAATGGAAATTAATTTTATACATATACGTGTTACATTTCATATTTGCGTTATATACGCAATCAATATTTAAATACATGTTTATATGCAAAACCAGGACTTAAAATGCACTTTGGATACCTAAAAACAAGCTAAAAAAAGAAGAAAATGGCATAAAATAACCTAGTTACGAAGTGCAAGGACTTAAAGTGAACAAAACCAAAAGATATTCCACCTCATTTCTCCTCCAATCACCTTCCACCTTTTTAAGCCAATCATATTTCACACTTCTCCACCTCCTTTTTACTCCAATCACCTTTGATGTATAAAAATTTATACGTCTTTTAAACGTCAAATATTCCCTGTTTATGCGAAAACTCGTTTTATTTTCATTGATCTTGATACTCATCTGAGTTGTTTGTGACAATACAAGTCCGAGCTTCGGCCCGGTGAAGACACGGAGGCTTTTGGAGCAAAATGGAGCAAAAATGGAACTTTCCAGCAATACTGCGAGATATGGCATGACCGTGCCAACCCCAAGCACGACCGTGCCAAGCCTCTAGAGACCGGCACTCTCATCAGCACTATTAACTAACCGTGAAAACCAAACCAGTCCAAGAACTGGCACGGTCGTGCCAAGTCCAGGTACGACCGTGCTCGGCTCACCTCAACTTCTGATCAGCTCATTCCCGCGATCGAAATAGTCATTGTCGAATACGTAATCGATAAGCACGACCATGCCACCTTTTGACATGATCGTGCCACCTCGGGGAAGTTTGAACGGGATCTTTCCGGATTTGGTGCAAACATGGTCAACAGATCAAAAAGGGTATCTGACACTTGCCAAGCACGACCGTGCCAAAAGGTGGAGCAATTTGGTGAACTTTTCTCTCAAGATTCTGGTCTTGGATGCTTGTGGGGCAAAGAAGGAGCCTCGAGGAAGGTTAAATCACTTGAAGATCAAATCATTTTTCCATTAAATCTTATCTTAAACATTGGTTAGCCACTTGTTATTTATGACAATTTAAGTTATTTTGCATTTGATTTAGTAGTTATGAGCCTTATGGGTTAAACAATTGTGTTGCTTAAACATTGTTGAAGCTAATGAACATGTGATAACATGGAGATAGATGTGGTGATTGTTGTTTGTTAATCTTCACGGTGATATTTAGTCTTGTTCTTGGAGTTCATGTTCATGCTTAAAGTCCTTGTTCTTGAATGTTTGGTCATAAGTATTTACATGTTGTGTTGGAAAGCCCATGTAGAGATTATGATTGTTGAATCTTGTTAACTTGTTGATATGATTTTTAGCATGAAACTAGGAATTGTAATTTCTAACATGATTAGAATGGTGATTTGAACATGTGTATGAATTCTTGCATTTAGATTTGAAAAGATCATATGAATGTTTATATGAATTTTATAATTTGTGCTTATGTTGGTTTGATGATTTAGGCCAGCCTCACCCATTCCAAATGGGAGGACGCGGGTTCGAGTCCAGCTCGGCCCGAATAATCCTGCTGGGTAGTAACCGCCAGGCAACTATGGGGCTAAGCTAGCTTGGGGAGGGAGAACCCTCCCGCGGTCAGGGGTACCGTGCATTTACCATTTTCCTATGCTTGTGATTCATTTCAATATAATGATGAAGATGTCACTTACTTGAAACCAAGTTAGGGTGATTAGTGTGTTGTTCATATTAATTTTCCTTGACTTGTAGAGTTAGGAGTTTTGACAAACAAATAACTCATTATTAAAGATTACATCAACTTAAAAGAATA
The DNA here is from genome assembly GCA_947069175.1 of Scalesia atractyloides. Taxonomy (NCBI): domain Eukaryota; kingdom Viridiplantae; phylum Streptophyta; class Magnoliopsida; order Asterales; family Asteraceae; genus Scalesia; species Scalesia atractyloides. Next base: position 90,401,243 of record CAMTDV010000026.1, on the reverse strand, counting down.
AATCTTTGGTGATTAGAATGTTGTCTCATTATAATTTTCCCAAGATTTATAAAACTAGGAAACCTAGATTGGGAACTTAGTTGAATCTAGGACTTGTATCACCATTAGTCTTCCTTAATTGTTGTCATATGTTTATTAGTGGATACTTAGTTTAAGCAACCTCTTTTAATTATCGTTATTCCTTAATTTAGTTAGTTAATTGTGTTTTGTTCATGATAGTTTAAAATCAAAAAATCAACTTGTTTATTGAAAAGGCTTAAAAGTAACAAGGGTTTAGTACGAAGACACCGCGTCCACAGATTGATATTCGGTTCTTACCGATTGACTATACTACCACCTCACGGATACACTTGCCCTATTGTGTGTGTAGTTAGTATTTAAGTAAAAACCATTTTTAAAACCCAATTTGTGTGAAAGAAAATTATAACTATAAAAATATATTCAATTCACACACATCAAGTTTTTGGCGTCGTTGTCGGGGACTGAGTCTTCTTGAGAATGGTTTGAGTTACTTATTAAGCCACTGTGAAAAATGTAAAAAGTTTTTGTCTAGTTGTTTTTATTTGCCTTTGCATGATAATTTGAAAAAGAAAAGGAAAATATGATAATTAATTGCTAGCTGTTTTTATTTCTATGTATATATATTGCATTGTGTTCCTTCTTTTTCCTTACAGGTCGTGCATGTCCTCAACCCCCGTTGTTGAAACCGTTGAGCCTTCATCGGAGTCGGAGCGCAATCTTCATCGGAGACTAGGGGGAGCGGTCCTGTGTGGTGGCCGCTACAATCGAGGTAGACACTTTGGGAGACGACACATTCTACGAGGTTCACGTAGAAACGGTAGACGAAGAGGAGATGAGGGTCTTAAACGACATAGGAAAACCTTCACTTGAGGGCTTACCTGCGAGCATCAATGCACGGACAATTAATAATAATAATAATTTCGAAATTAATTTGGTACTATATCGATGTTGTAGAATGTGGTACAGTTTTATGGCATGGATCACGAGGATCCTAGTGTCCGTATTGCGGGTTTTCTGGAGGTTTGTGCCACATTCACGATTCATGATGCATCATCGGATGCAATACGCCTTCAGCTCTTTTCGTTTTCTTTACGTGATGGAGCTAAGGAGTGGCTTCTTTCACTTACAGCTGGGTCTATCACTACATTGAATCAATTAGCTGAGAAGTTCCTTCAGAAATATTTCCCCCCAGAGAAAACTGTTCGGTTGAGAACTAAGATTCTTAACTTCCGTCAGGACGATAATGGGCCCCTTTATGAGGCGTGGGAGCGGTTTAAGAAGATCATGAGAAAGGTTCCACACCACGGGTTGCCCAAGTGGCAACAATGTCAGATCTTCTACCATGGTTTGGATGGTTAAGGGAAGATGTTGGTCGATACATATTCAGGCGGAGACATTGGCATGAAAATGCCAACGAGGCATTTGAGATTTTAGCGAAATGCGCCTTGAAAAATCAGACACAGCAGCCATCGAGGGGAAAGAGTTCGCGACAGGGAGTTCATCACGTGAACAACTTAACTGCTATCACAGCACGTATGGATGCCTTATCTTCAAAATTTGATCGAGTGATGGAAATCCACTCGAATGGTTCCTCGAGTGGGGGAGCATATCATGTAGGTGATTTTCCGATGGGAGATGTATCACACGAGCATGTAAATTATATGGGAAATCAACACCGTCCTCAGCATACTCCCTACAGCAATACGTACAATCAAGGGTGGAAGAATCATCCAAATTTCAGTTGGAAATCTGAAGCGTCTAATCAGCACCCACCTGGATTTTCTCCATGTCCCATAGCTCCTGGAGCATATGGTGCACCTCGGCCTCAGCAGATGTCTTCCACTAATGAACCTGGTGTGTATGATATGTTTAGTCAACTCTTAGTAGGTGAAAACTCTCAAAATATCGAAAATGAGAAGCGGTTCAAAGAGTATGACGGTCGTTTCACGAGGCATGAGAGTGAGTTGAGAAGCCAAAAGGCTTCCATACAGACCATTGAAAACCAAGTTGGTCAGATTGCCAAGATGTTGTCTGAGAGACAATAAGGGGGGTCTTCCAAGCAATACAGAGCCAAATCCAAAGGCCACTACGAAGGCCATTACATTGAGAAGCGACAAGATCACTGAGCCCGTCACTTCGGCTGTTCCAGTAAGGTCGATTGATGACGAGAATGTTGAGGAGATTGAGACTGAGCCTCCGAGAGAGGTGCAACTGGGGCGACAACCAGCAAGTACAACACGTCCCAAGGAGCTAGTGAGGGAGTATGTCCCTCTTGTTCCATATCCGGGGAGATTGAAGAAGAAGTGAATGGAAGAACACTATGGTAAATTCCTTGAGCTTTTTAAGCAACTTCATATAAATTTACCATTTGTCGAGGCACTTGCTCAAATGCCTACGTATGCCAAGTTTCTAATGGATATCTTATCTAACAAAAAGAAACTTGAGGAGCTTTTGCATGTGACTTTGAATGAGGAGTGTTCAGCAGTTCTTCAGAACAAACTACCAAAGAAAATGAATGATCCTGGGAGTTTCACTATCCCATGCTTGATTGGTAGTTTGTCGATCAGCAATGCACTAGCTGATCTTGGAGCTAGCATAAACCTCATGTCATATGCGGTTTTTGCTAAGCTGGACTTGGGAGAGCCCAAGCCTACTCGTATGAGCATTCAGCTAGCCGACCGTTCAGTGAAGTATCCTCGAGACATAGTTGAGAATATGCTAGTGAAAATTGACAAGTTTGTCTTTCCTGCCGATATTGTGATTTTGGACATGGATGAGGACAAAACTGTTCCTCTTATCTTAGGTCGGCCATTCCTAGCCACTACTCGAGCCTTGATCGATGTCTGCACAGGCAAACTTACTCTTAGGGTAGACGATGAGGAGGTGACCTTCGATATTGGGAAATCCATGCAGCATCCACAGAGTCATGATGATACGCTCTACTTTATCGAGACTATTGATACATATGTGAGTGACCATCTTTGTAGCACATTTGAGGAGGATGTTGTGGACACACAGCTACTTGGAGGGGAGACTTTTGGTGCACCTGTTGTAGAGCAATTAGTCGAGGAGATAGCCTGTCTGATAGGTCACGTGTCTCCCCATGTCCCGAGGTTTTTGATGTTGTGGATCGCGTTGCTGAGCCTAAAGCACACCCTTCGGTTGAGGATCCTCCTTCAGTTGAGCTTAAGGAGCTTCCGGATCACTTGGAGTATGCGTTCTTGGAGGGTGCAACTCATTTGCCCGTCATCATTTCTGCTGGATTGTCGAGAGAGGAAAAGGGTCGATTGCTTGAAGTCTTGAAGCAGCATAAAAAGGCGATCACTTGGAAGATCATGGATATTAAAGGGATCAATCCATCCTTTTGTACCCATAAGATCTTGATGGAGGAGGACGTTAAACCTGTAGTATAGCATCAAAGGCGTTTAAATCCGAACATGATGGATGTTGTGAAGAAAGAGGTCATCAAATCACTTGAAGCAGGTCTGATATATCCGATCTCTGATTCGTCTTGGGTTAGCCCCGTGCAGGTAGTCCCGAAGAAAGGAGGGATGACAATTGTTACTAATGAGAAACAAGTTAATTCCCACTCGTATTGTCACCGGATGGAGAGTTTGCATTGACTATCGCAAACTCAATGATGCCACGAGGAAAGATCATTTCACATTCCCTTTCATTGATCAGATGTTGGAAAGGCTGTCAGAGAGGATGTTCTGCTGTTTCCTTGATGGTTTCTCAGGCTACTTTCAGATTCAAATCTCTCCTGAGGATCAGGAGAAGACGACATTCACATGTCCCTATGGCACATTTGCCTAGCGGCGAATGCCCTTTGGATTGTGTAATTACCCAGCCACATTTCAAAGATGTATGGTGGCTATTTTTCATGACATGATCAAGGATTCCATGGAGGTCTTCATGGATGATTTTTCTGTGTTTGGGAATTCCATCGATCATTGTCTCGGGAATCTGAAAAGGATGTTGGCTAGGTGTGAAAAAGTCACCCTTGTGTTGAACTGGGAGAAATGCCACTTTATGGTGAAGGAGCGCATTGTGCTTGGGTACAAGATTTCACAGATGGGATTCGAGATTGATCGAAATAGCCATTGCCGAATACGTAATCGATAAGCATGACCATGCCACCTTTTGGCATGATCGTGCCACCTCGGGGAAGTTTGAGCGAGATCTTTTCGGATTTGGTAGCAAACATGGTCAACAGATCAAAAAGGGTATCTGACACTTGCCAAGCACGACCGTACCATAAGGTGGAGCAATTTGGTGAACTTTTCTCTCAAGATTCTGGTCTTGGATGCTTGTGGGGCAAAGAAGGAGCCTCGAGGAAGGTTAAATCACTTGAAGATCAAATCATTTTTCCATTAAATCTTGTCTTAAACATTGGTTAGCCACTTGTTATTTATGACAATTTAAGATATTTTGCATTTGATTTAGTAGTTATGAGCCTTATGGGCTAAACAATTATGTTACTTAAACATTTTTGAAGCTAATGAACATGAGATAACATGGAGATAGATGTAGTGATTGTTGTTTGTTAATCTTCATGGTGATATTTAGTCTTGTTCTTGGAGTTCATGTTCATGTTTAAAGTCCTTGTTCTTGAATGTTTGGTCATAAGTATTTACATGTTGTGTTGGAAAGCCCATGTAGAGATTATGATTGTTGAATCTTGTTAACTTGTTGATATGATTCATAGCATGAAACTAGGAATGGTAATTGCTAACATGATTAGAATGGTGATTTGAACATGTGTAGGAATTCTTGCATTTAGATTTGAAAAGATCATATGAATGTTTATATGAATTTTATAGTTTGTGCTTATGTTGGTTTGATGATTTAGGCCAGCCTCACCCATTCCAAACGGGAGGACGCGGGTTCGAGTCCAGCTCGGCCTGAATAATCCTGCTGGGTAGTAACCGCCAGGCAACTATGGGGCTAAGCAAGCTTGGGGAGGGAGAACCCTCCCGCGGTCAGGGGTACCGTGCATTTACCCTTTTCCTATGCTAGATAACAATCTAGCATGACCATGCTTGTGATTCATTTCAATATAATGATGAAGATGTCACTTACTTGAAACCAAGTTAGGGTGATTAGTGTGTTGTTCATATTAATTTTCCTTGACTTGTAGAGTTAGGAGTTTTGACAAACAAATAACGCATTATTAAAGATTACATCAACTTAAAAGTAAACTTAAAAGAATAAATCTTTGGTGATTAGAATGTTGTCTCATTATAATTTTCCCAAGATTTATAAAACTAGGAAACCATGATTGGGAACTTAGTTGAATCTAGGACTTGCATCACCATTAGTCTTCCTTAATTGTTGTCATATGTTTAGTAGATACTTAGTTTAAGCAACCTCTTTTAATTATCGTTCTTCCCTAATTAGTTAGTTAATTGTTATTTGTTCCTGATAGTTTAAAATCAAAAAATCAACTTGTTTATTGAAAAGGCTTAAAAGTAACAAGGGTTTAGTACTATGACACCGCGTCCACGGATTGATATCCGGTTCTTACCGATTGACTATACTACCACCTCACGGGTACACTTGCCCTATTGTGTGTGTAGTTAGTATTTAAGTAAAAACCATTTTTAAAACCCAATTTGTGTGAAAGAAAATTATAACTGTAAAAATATATTCAATTCACACACATCAACCTTCCACTTTTTTAAGCCAGTCATATTTCACCATTCTCCACCTCCTTTCTCCTCCAATCACCTTTCACCTTCATTAACTCCCAAACCCTAATCCCCACTTATAAATACAAGCCTCCATACACTCCTAAACACACTCCAAATACTCAAATCTTCTTGGTTACTCTCTAATTTCCAGAATTTGGGAGAAAGTTGCAACCATTCTAAGTGAGTTTTAGCTCAATTTTCTTCTTATTTTCTTATGTTTTTCTTCTTTCTTTCTACTTGGATAACCTCTAGGAAGGTTTTTACAAGCTTGCCTTGGCAAACTAAGGTGAAACCTCACCACATGTGAGGTATAAAGTTGGATTTAAAATTTTGCTTTCATTTATAGTAAGTATTGTACATTTCCTTTTCATTCATGACCATCCGAATCATCCTTGTGATGATTGAGTATTGGTGAATCTTACAATGAGGCTAGAGGATGGTTATCTTCCTACCTCCATATTATATGACAATCTATGATATTCTTGATAGATTTAGCTTAGAATTATTATATAACCTATATAATATATATACACACAACCGAATCCTTGATGATAGTCGACATGGTTACTTGTCATGGTAATATGTTATATTATCTAAGACTTGAGCCTCTCGTCACGATTCTAATGAGCACTTAACCCACGAAATCACAACAACCCATACAGGATATATAGTGTCAAAAAACGAGTGTTTTAATACTAGATAATTACTTTGGTATACATACTTTTTATACTTCAATTCTAGATTCCGAATTCAACCACTCCATAAACCCTGAATGACCTTATACCCTCAATTCCCCATTCTCAAAGAACTCATCACTCATGGATAATCTGAAATCTTTGCAAAATTGTGAGTATACATGACCCCTTTTGCTTTTACACTTTTGGGTGCAATACGTTATACTATTAAACACACGCATTCACTTATACTTTATGCAAACACAAACAATACAATCATACATGCTTAAATACGTGATCTTGATTTTTATTCTTGGAAAATTCTTATTTGATTTACTTGTCATTAACTTTGTTTAAAGCCTCCCCTTAATATCTATAGCGCTATAGGAGTAACGCAGCGCCCGTATTCTTGAGGATATGTTAAGTCTTTTGACGCATATTTGTGTGGATGCGATGCAGTTCCGTTCGGTTCCACTCAGTTCGGTATTTATGCAGGAAACTCATAGTCTGAAGAAGGACATTAGAAATGAAGACCGAAGACCAAGCAACATCCAAGGGGGAGTTTGTTGATACACTTTTGTGTCTGTCGCTTGTTCTTAGTTACGTCAGTAGTTGTACGGTCTTTGTTTGTTACGTTTGTAAAGTTTTGGTTGTGTCGACCAAATCAAGATATCCTCCTATCTTGATTTGGTACGACGTTTAGTTTGTTTGTGTTGTAAAACAGTTGCATGTCTACATACTGTTAAGTTTTGTGTTTCTGATCTTGCTGTCTGTGAAGTATGTCTGTTAGCAGGGTTCCCCGAAGAACCACTAGTTCGTACGAGTGAATTGTCCTTCGTACGAGTCAGTGGCTTGTTCATGCGAGCAAGTTTCTTGTTTGTACGAGTGACCATTCAAGAAGAACAAGTTTCTTTTTCGTACGAGCAAGTTGCTTGTTCATACGAGCCATCTGTCTATTCGTGTGAGTGATCATTCAAAAGAACCATTTACTTGTTCGTACGAGCAAGATGCTGGTTCGTACGAGCCATGTGCTTGTTCATGCAAGTGACAAGTTGCATGCACCTATATGAACAGACATGCACCTCACAGTTTAAGTAAGGAGAGCATAGAGAGAGTTTATATTAAGATAAGCAGTTTACTCAAGTGTATATGTACTGGGTCTCTCTACAAATCAATATAGTGAATATTTGAAGATATTATCTTTTGTTATATTTGTTGTGCTCTTGCTTTGGTTTGCATATACACTTGGATTCTACACTCGTGTGTGTGTTAAACAATAAGGAAGTAGGTTATATTGATTCTCCAAGTGGACCTACAAGTGGTATTAGAGCTTTGGCTCTCTTCCTTGTTTAAAACCAAGCATATTGTTGTGTTTGAGCAAGTTGTGAAGCTTCCTGAAGTGTTCTTGAACTTCAAACAAGAAACTTAAGTTTTTACAAGAAAAGTGGCTTAAAACTTAGGTAAAACTAATTGTTTTCATAAAATCTTTAGAAAAACCTTGTTAAAATATACAGAGACATGTTAGGATACGGTTTTTCTTGAAATTTTCTATCAAAGTTTAGCTAGACATATTTTCTGGTGAAACACTTGTCAAAAACTCACCGGAACATTCCTTGAGTGTTTGACTTAATCTTAATATCTGACTGAAAAACTGTTTTTGGAATGTTTGTCTTTTTAACCAAATCTGTGTAAACAAATTTCAGCTTTCAAAAAACTCAGGAGATTCTGATACAAAAGGAAACTTCTCACCAACCAACTCTTGTGAAAAACCTCTCTGTGAAAAAACCATCTCTGCGAATAACCTCTTCGAAAAATCAATCCTCACGAATAACCATAAGTCGCATGAAGAACCAGTTGTGCGTGCGAAGAACCAGTTAGTCGCACGAAGAACCATAAGTCGCACGAAAAACTAGTGGTTCGTACGAACAAACACTCATTCGCAAGAATTCAGGTTCTTTTTTACTAAACATCAGTTCTTCGTGGACCATAGGTATTTCGTGGACCTGGGGTTGTTCGTGGTAGTAGTTTTTCATGAACAATTTTTCCATAGAACTGATGCTTCGTGGTTTTTTAAGCTAATTTTCACAATCAAACAAGCAAAATGGGTACAAATCCTTGGTATTTGGGTGTAGTTTAACTACAAGCCAAGATTCACCACAATCTAGCTCTGCAACCTCAAGGGTAAAATCTTTAATGCCACCGCAAACGGCCATGATTACTTCTAATCAATGGTCATGTCTTACAAATCAAAATCAAAGCGTTCAAGCTTTTCTTCCTCAACCACAAGATTTTAGACCATCAAATGCTCAAGTCTATGAACAAACATTTGATCCAAAAGCATTTTTTCCTCAACCACAAGATGTTACACCACAAGTTCCACAACAAGCTTTCTATGGTAAAAACTTTCAACCCTCAAACCGTAACACTGTCAGACTTGATACATCAAACCTTAGTGTGGAAGTTGCCCAGAAACACATGGATCTGCTTAACACTTTGGTGAGTTCTTACTGAGGATAAGTCGCTGGAAAAATTGGTAATATCAATCTAACCAGTGAAGACTATGCACAAATCGATAAGGAGGAGATGCATTTGATTGATATCAAATGGGCATTTGCAAGTGCAGTGAGAAGGGCAAAAGAATTTATGGAGAAAACAGGAAGAACTAATCTGGAGAGCAACAAGGATACTCCATACAGTTTTGACAAAAGGAAAGTTACTTGTTTCAACTGTAGAGAAAGGGGCATTTTAAAAAAGAATGCACGAAGCCTCCACAGCAAGGGAATCAATATCTTTCAACAGAAATCAAGTTACCAACAACGAAAGAGCAATGGTTCCCACAAACAATTCCAACTGAGGTTAGTAGTTCAAGCAGATGAGCGTTGTGATTGGTCTACTCAATTGGGAAACAGTGGTGGAGGAGGAACTGCATACTATGACAAAATTGCTAAAAATGATAATGATGGAAAATCATCCATAAATGATGACATTTCATGGGATAGCAACAGTTCAGATTAAGCAGAATCGACTTCGAGTGAAGATCGATATGAAGATGTTAATGCTGAAGTAGATGATGTGAGACTGAAACTGAATCGACGGATAACGGAGAAGCAGAGTTAGAACATGAAACTGAAGGGTCATCTGATGAGTTTTCCAAGCATCTCTCATCAATCGGATCTTCCACTCTTCGTGCAGCATTCATGGCCCGTTTAGATTGCCAATCCGTTTAGGTAAGTTTCGATAAACCTATTATGTCTAAGTGTTTTGAATGTATAGTTTTAAAAGGCAAATACTTAGAACTTGAAAGTAAATTTGATCACACAAAGAAGCATCATTAGAGTTTGATTGTAGATCTGAAAAAGTGCACTAAGGCAAACACAACTCTTAAGAAAACAAAAAGGAATTTAAAACAACAATTGAAACCTTCAAGAAAGATGTTTCTGAATTAACAAAGAATGTTTTGAGAAAACAAACAATCATTAACAATTATATTAACATGCTTGAAGAAATGAAAAGGAGTTAGCCTGTGCAAAGTGTAAACAAGATGCAACCAAACTTAAGTTGGACAGGTACTCCAACTCAAGATATGTTTTGGATCACATCATCGATGTTCAAATGAAGAAAGGTGATGTGAACTCCATTGGTTATCAGGCTTTTCCCCCTCCTGTTAGGCATAATTACACCAAAATGCCAGATGACGAAGATATGCCACAATTTGAACCCACCGTTCCATTGGACCTAGCTGAATTTACAGTTGGTCTAGGGCTCACTAAGGGCACATCTTCAAGTCAAGGTTAATCAGATGACATCAATGACTCAAAGTCTATAAATAAAATACTCTCATTATTGAGGATTATGATAGTTCGGATGATGAGTCGGATGAGGACAAACCTAACCAGTCAGATATGATAACAAAAGTGGAAAATATTCCTTTCGAAACTCACGTTCTCTGTAGTCAGATATGGTAAAAGTCACATTCTCTGTGATCCTCCAGTAAAACCGTGTGTCACTACCCATGTCAAGATTGCTGAAGCTCATGTTACCTGTGAAAGCGTGAACTTGCTTTATACGTTGATTGGTTTCGACAAAGTTTACTCAAACAAATATTTTCCCATCAAAAATGTCAATCAATCTTTGATTGATAAAGCTTTCGAGGATTCTACTAGTAAGTTTTTGGATAATTCGAGCACATGAGTTGTAGTAACTCAGTGTGCACCTCTTCTAAAATCCAAAGTTAGAAAGAAATACGGAAATCAAAAATTGAAACCTCAAAACAATCAACGAAAGCAAAATCACGTTAACCAGGAAAATGGAAAAGGCAAACAGAGCCAAAACAAGAAGAGATTCAAAATGTGAACTTCGTGAAATCCCGAGGGACTGATAAAATTGAATCTTTTGAAAACAAATCCAACACAGATTTAGTTACACAAAATAGAATTTTGAATATAAACAGTTAGAACAACAACATACAACACACAAATTGTTATGATGTAGGACCAAGTACCTCAAGATCACGAAGTTCATCATCAGGCTATCACATTTATAGGTTTGTTGGGGCGGAGATCATGCTTTGAGTGTGGTAAGTATGGGCACATTGTCAAAAATTGTCCATATCTCACAAAGGGAAAAGCAAAAATTTATGTGCCCTGTGGTAAACGTTACAATACCAAATCTGTTTCGCCAAAACAAGACCCTCGTCTTGTTAAACAACGAGAAATGAAATACAAAAAGAAACAACAAAAAACTATTAAAAAGGCTTTAAATCTGGAGGTTGTCCAAACACAATCTGTAAAACAAAATGTTAAAATTGAGAAACAAAAACAGATTTGGAAACCGAAACCGGTAATTGTTTCAGGGGGAGCACAATCCATTCCGAATAATCGATAAAACGAAGTTTCAATTCTCGATTATGTCGGACGACCCAAGTCAATGAAGGCTTGGGTCACCATCTCCAACTAATCTATAATGAGCGTGTAGGATGTTCCAGGAGGAACTATTGATAATCATAGTGTTATTGATAGTGGAGCATCCAGGCACAAGATCGGTGACCTGCAGCTCCAAAACATCGTTATATCTAGGAGTTATTGCCTTTGTTGGAGAGAAAGAGAATATAATGTCCGATGAGTGAAGAAAGTTTGGTGAATGAAGTTGAATCGAAATGTACGCATCTGCAACACAGTGTTTGTTTAACGCTTGGATCGGATCTACAGGATAGGTTCAATCGAAATGTACGCATCTGCAGCACTTAAGAAGATTATCGAAGATTCATGTCTTATATCTTCCATAAGAAGTTCAAAGCTTACAAGATGATCATGTAGTGTACATTTCTCCATGGGTATGATTGAAGAAAATGCGTTTGGTCGAACAAACCTACCGGGTGTGCGGATGCTTTGGCGTGGTTTGAACAACCACACACTACTTCTCAAGGAGAAAGACGAAGACCTTTGCTTGTGCAAAAACATGTGGACAACATCATGTATGGACCGTCCAAAGATGATGTGTACAAGTTTCTCCACATGCTCTCTTGCTTCTTACTAGTCGGATCCGGAGGTTTATGATCTTGTTGCTATGAAGAGATTTCTCAGTTATATGAAGTAGCTGCAAAATCGACCTTGAAATCCACACCGGGTGGATATCCAGTTGGGACAGCACAAAATTCCAGGCAATGCACGTAGCAATCGCAGGATTACCGTTCTAAATTTTATAATCTCTCCTATCTCTGTCGATATTTAAGCTGCTTTACAAATTTCTAAAATCTCGTACAGCACTCCAGACCAAACATATTGATCTTGAATATCACCTCACACGTGATTGTTTCAATATGAAACTCATCAATGTTGTTTGGTCCACACCTATTACCAATGTGCCAACTCATTTTTTCAAAATTTTGATAAAACATTTTTTTAAATTAATTTTGATGCAGGGCATCGAGGTAAAACATTAGTTAACCCATATCGGGAAATCGTTTTTGTGTATATTGTTCTTGAAGACAATCCAAAAAGATGTTTTTAAAGGATTAAATTAACTTTTTGCATTGTAGGGGGAGTAATCCTAATCCGAAAAATACAAAAACATTGCAAAACGTCAAAAAGGACAAAAACATGAGAAAAAATTGAATTTCTTGGCAAGAAAAAGAGAAAATGATCGTAAATTAGTGGTCTGTCAAAACCTCTTTGAACCTAAAATGAAAAATAATAAGTAGTTCTATATTCAATGTATCGATAGGCTCACAATCATTTTAAAGTGTGCACAGGGCGATATAAACATAATCGACTGAAGACCACGTGTGAACCATTCATTGACATATGGTCTTGGTACCGAAATTCTGTTTGATCGGAGGTTCTGATATATGCGGTCTTTATGCTTGTTTATCATCTGGGTATCATGGTTGAATCTTTTACCAAAAAATAACAGGGACGCAAGTCTAGAACTTCCATGATACCATACATACGTGTAAATATTGCATACGACCATCAATAAGTGATAAACATATCACATCCACCCAATAAATAAGTGATAATATATCACAGCTTTATGCGGGAGTTAAGTTCGTCTCTTTTTTGGTACTAACCTATTCACGGACTTACTCCTATGCCCTGCATGCATCTGAAAATAAACTTCCTCATCAATAAGTGATTCAATCACATAGGGCTTGTTTTCATAAAAATAAGTATCTCACATCATATACGTCAAAATAGATGATAAGTAGTATACTCACCAGTAAGATTTTCTCTCGTGCATGTCTTGATACAGGAATGTGTCGTGAAGTGGATGAACACCGGTCGGTAAGTATAAATCATACATTAATCGTATCTCCTAACCGTGAGTACATCTGATAAGTTGAGCTTATATGGACAACAATACCGATAGTTGTTATAGGATACATATCTAAATGCTAACTAATCGAACAACAAGTGTGTTTTGGCATGACCGTATACTAATATGATTCTCTTACTCTCGAAATTCGCAAAAAGAATGTCTATAAATATTTATTTGTTGCTTTCCGTCTTTATTAAAAATTGAAAAATGTCAAAAAGATTTTAGGTGAGTTTTAATATAAATTTTATAAAAGCCAAAATGATTTTGCTTCTAGTTTATTTTTTATTGATCGATGTTGGAACTCGAGTCTATCCTACCTAAAATCCTGATTGTAAGCCAGAAAACAAGTGCATAATCATAAATGGTCGAAGTTGACAAGCTTTGAAGGTTAATGGATTAAAATTGAACAATCTTAAAAACACTTAAAGTATTGTCAGTTGGTAGTTGAATAAGAGTTGGCCTCATGTGTGTCATTTGCTAATCTTGCTTAAAATCAATCCTCCATGAAATTTTTAAATGAAAATTCTCTAAGGTTGATTAAATCCTTAGCAGTTGTTCTTATTACGCGTTTAGCTTTATTGTGTGTGTAGATATGGCATCCAAGCAAGCTTAAGGCAAAGAGAACGAGTTTGAAGAAAAATTTATGGAGTAAAGACACAACATGAAGGCAAGCCGTGGATCAAGAACATCAATTCAGAGCTAACCACTTATCAACACCACAAGATATATTCAAGGGGGAGTTTGTTGATACACCTCCTAACTATGACATGTGAAGACATCTGAAGATCCGACAGTGTGAAGAACGAACTATCACGAGCATCCAAGGGGGAGTTTGTTGATGCATATTTGTGTTGATGTGACTCAGTTTGGTTCGGTTCCACTCAGTTCGGTATTCACGTCGGAAGCTCATAGTCTGAAGCAGGCCATTAGAAATGAAGACCGAAGACTAAGCAACATCCAAGGGGGAGTTTGTTAATACACTTTTGTGTCTGTCGCTTGTTCTTAGTTACGTTAGTAATATTACGGTCTTTGTTGGTAGCGTCTGTAAAAGTTTTGGTCGTGTCGACCAAATCAAGATATCCTCCTATCTTGATTTTGTACGACGTTTAGTTTGTTTGCGTTGTAAGACACTTGCATGTGTGCGTATTGTTAAGTTTTGTGTTTCTAATCTTGTTGTCTGTGAAGTATGTCTGTTAGCAGGGTTCCCTAAAGAACCACTTGTTCGTACGAGTGAATTGTCCTTCGTACGAGTCAGTGGCTTGTTCATGCGAGCAAGTTTCTTGTTCGTACGAGTGACCATTCAAGAAGAACAAGTTTCTTGTTCGTACGAGCAAGTTGCTTGTTCGTACGAGCCATCTATCTGTTCGTGCGAGTGATCATTCAGCAGATCTTTTGCTTGTTCGTACAAGCAAGATGCTGGTTCGTACCAGCCATGTGCTTATTCATGCGAGTGACAAGTTGCATTCACCTATATAAACAGACATGCACCTCACAGTTCAAGTAAGGAGAGCACAGAGAGAGTGTATATTGAGATAAGCAGTTTATTCAAGAGTATATGTGCTGGGTCTCTTTACAAATCAATATTGTGAATATTTGAAGAAATATCTTTTGTTTTATTGGTTGTGCTCCTGCTTTGGTTTGCATATACACTTGGATTCCGCACTCGTGTGTGTTAAACAACTAGGAAGTGGGTTATCTTGATCCTCTAAGTGGACCTACAAAGTCATTCACTCATTACGGTCTTGTCGTTGGGACGATAAGATTACGCTTGCGGTAAACTTTTGTGACAACCGGCATTTTTCTGGTTATAATTCCATGCATAACAAACATTAACATCATCATAAACAAAGTAATTAGACATAAATTAACTCGATCAGGCCTTTAGAAAGCCTATGAACGTCTACTTGCTTCACGTTACGCGATTTGGCGATAATCGAAGACACTAAACGCGAAATTTAACGATAAGCAAACTGATGCCAAACAAATACTGACAACGTCTAAAAACACGAATTTTATACTTGTATTATCATACAGTTATGATTATGCGATAAATTTGAATCGTTAAACGTCGCAAAGCACAACGCGGAAGTTACGCGGAAAACTGGAACGCACCGACAACGAAACGGAAGCCACGGATTAGAATTGCATCTAAATATTAATATATTTAGCTTCATAATTGAATTTTAGTATTCGTGGTCGAAATCGGATCGAAAAACGGACAAGAAACGACCATCTAATTGTTTACGCAACTTTAACGCAACGAACGGATTTACGCATCAAAACCCGACCTTCGATATAATTTTAAGCACTTTCGAGTCTAAACGAATAAATTTCGGTAATTAATGGCACTCAGAAGTGAAAGCAAGCCGTAAGAAAACATTTGGGCCCTGATCACGTTAACGGGCTTTGGGCCCGACCCGCTAAAGAAACCCTAACTATAAAAGCTTTTTCTTTCCCTCATTTCATCACAAACCAAACCCTAGCACACAAGACAACTGCCTGCTCTCTCCTCTTTCTCGGTCGTCGGAATCCGGCGGGGACCACCGGTCGACTCCGATCGGTTTTCCAGCCGACACACACACGACACCCCTCATCTCCTCCGGCTGCACACACTCTCACACCCTTGTCTCCTCTATATGCACACACACCCGCATACATACATACAGACAAAGAGAGAGAGATCGGTAGAGAGAGAGAATATTGAGATCGGTAGCGGCGGATCTCACGGCCCAGAGCGGTAAAAGACGGTAGTTCCGATGATTGGTTCGAAAATGTTTTCAGTTCAGTTTGCATGCTTCGGTTTGGGTTTGTTCTGGGTTTGATTTCGACGTTGATGGCGGACGAACAAAGCCGCCGCACGGTGGAAACCGCTAGCGGCAGTAGTGGGAGTGGCGTCTTGGGTCTCCGGTTCAACACAGTTCAAACTCAGTTCAGTTCTAGTTCATCTCCGGCTCGGGTTCAGTCAACCTAAATTCGGGTTCGATTCAAGATTTGGTTTAGTTATGTTCTTTTCGGTTCAGTTTAGATATTTCAGTTTTGTTTTGGTTCGGGTTATGTTTGACTCTCGATTTCAGGTTCGGATGCTTGTCTCGGTTCGGTGTTCGGTTCGGCTCGGCTCGTCAACACCGAGTAAACTCGGTAAACATGGTCAACGCGAGTCAACTCGGTCAACTGGTCAAACCCGGTCAACTGTCGGGTCAATGGGTCAATCAAGACTCGGTAAAAATTTAATTACAACAAGAAATTTAATTATATTAGTTTATAAATATATATTAATATATATCGTGAAACCAAGCTCAAAACCGAACCGTAAACGATTACATATCGCCAAAAGTTTAAAAATAACTATATCCGACGTTCAATATTCGCGTAAAAATTTCTAGTTAAAACCGAACCGACCTTAGTATAATATAAATCGGATTTATATTTGACAAAAGTTATAATTGAACACACGACGGAAAAGTATTATATATTGTTACGTACGTTGATCGATTGCGTTTTGATAAATAAATCGACATCTAGTATTGTCGGGATCATCCGAATAGAGGAAACTTTGCCTGTTTCCATAAAATACGCAATACAAAACACGTTACATTTCAAAGACAAAACGTCTGAATTCAAACGATTGTTATAAAATAAATATAGATATATTTATTTTGCCGACGCTATTGAAATCTATAATAATCGAGCGCAATTACAAGATAACAAGATTCGCCAATCGACTATAAAATAAATCATAAGTATTTATGTTTAACTCAACGTCGAAATTCAGAAACTAGGTTTCAAGCATCGATAATTTATTCGAACGACGATATAAGAATAAGTATATTGTTTATATTTATTTCAAAACGCCAAGATTTCTGAACGCTTTTACAAGATGAATACAATGCGTATATTATTTCAAACGACAGAATTCGGAAATCGTATAACACGAATATAATTGTATATATTCGAATGTCGAGACTTGAATACTTCATAAAATAAATATATTTATGTTTATTTCAAATGTCGACGACTCGAATACTTTGAAGGATTTTATAACAGTAATATATATTGATTATATTCGATTTCAACGCCTAAACGAAGTACGACGCAACTCTGCAAGACTATAACAAGCGTACGATTACATCGTATTTTATTTATTATAAACAATACGCCAGACTCTTGCTCGGATACAAAATGTATTATCAATACAGGTATATTTACAAGTATATATATATAATATACCTTACGAAAACTACGAAGAGTCGTCCTATTATCTGTCGACGTACATGACGACTAAATACGATTTCATGAAAGATAGTTATGTTTTATGTAAACATATATTTCAAGTCACTCGAAAACTAAATCGTTTCTAAGAAAACCATAGGTTGGTTAACCGAGTTAAGACAATGACAATTTCGTAGAATCGTATGAATAACGATTCGGTAGAGCTCGGTGACACGTAGTATAGCTACGCTATATATTAGAAACTTACAAGCTATTCCATTTTAGGACTACCTTAGATTGCATGCTGGCAAGTCAAGTTGTGGAGACAACACTATGGAAATCACATTAAGCAAGCTTTGCACTGGATATCCAGGTGAGTTCATAACCCCCACTTTTTACCGTTTTACATTTTTATAAATGTTTTCGGGGGTGAAAAGAGATACAAGTTTTGCGAAAGCATACAATGTTTCGATGAACGAAAATTATATATTTCTAAACCATGTTACAAACAGAATTCAATGAACTCAAATGGTTTACGAATGGTTTATGCCAAACTTACCGGTTTACACAGCTATACCAAGCTTTTCGAAACATGCATGAGTTTTATGACTAGTGACGGGATTGTCATAGTCACAACTAGGGGGCGAGGCCCCAATTTTATTTATAACATAGGCTAGGCCCAATAACAAGAAAACATGGGTTAGGCCCAATGACAATAAAACATGGGCTAGGCCCAATAACATGGATAACATGGGTGAGGCCCAATAACACAGATTTATAACAATTGGTATGTAGATATGGGATTAGATGATAACAGATCACTGTGCGTAAGTAGGATAATAACAATAATAACCATTAATCACGTAGTGACCAAGGTGTAAAAGGTATAGATCTATCGAGTTTGAGACACGCTCCACTCCTGGTAAGTTAACCGGTTATGAGTGCTTTTATGATCCCAATGATGTCAGAGTTGTCTCGGTTTGGTTACTTACTTATGGCACATAGGTTAGTGTATTAGCTACACACTGACAGATCCTTAGATTCCATAGGCATCCTACATACTATGATTTCAATACCGGTTTACAAAGATAACAGAAAATATTTCAATACCGGTTTACAATATATCAGAAAACATTTTATCATCGGTTTACAAATATAACAGTTACATGCATGGATTTGCAAACTACACAGAATATTTCAATACTAGTTTACAATTATGACAAAGTGGTACATTTCAAATGCTTTGGGAGACTATGATCCCATAAACCGGTTTTTTGAACGCAAGACTTTCAAATGTTTTATGACTCATTTGAAACAATAACATACAAACTATGAACGCGCCAACTTTATGTTGATTTTTCGCATGTTCTTTCTCAGGTTATAATTACAAGTATGGCACGGTTGGAATAGTGAAACCATGGGGATTCAAGTAGTTAGTGGGCGTTCATTTACTAGAAACCTTAGCACTCACGTTTGCTTTCGCTGTGCAATGAAGATACCAGTTTAGTTCACGCCCCGCTCTGATGTGAAAGAATTACAGGGGGTGTGACAACTTTTGGATGACTTGTATAATTGCATGCCTTGGTGCGTTAATCTAGTTAACTATTCTTGTCAAACCTTCTTTACATATATGCTAAAACTCAAACTTGTATGCACGCCAATACTTTTGTATTGAACTATACTTTAAAACGTATTTTCAGGATTTTGACGATGATGATGCACGAAACCTAGTAGGATGCCTATAAACGCACCTTAAACTTTAATACTTGTTGTGTCTTATTTTGATCCAAACTTGTTGTAATTTCATTTTCAAACAATGTACTTGATATTAGCAATTAAATGAAATTTTGTTATTTAAATACTTGTCACTTATTAGCGTTATGAAGTCTCAAGCAATCTTGTTTGTCTCACTCTGATGTTTTTGTCATCGGTTGGGGTGTGACAAACAACCCTATAAGGGTATGTAGAAATAGTTTTAATTACCCATCTGTATGTTATCCAATAACACTTAAATGTGGGGGTGTCTTGCATTTGTACCATAAAATTTTTGCTATAAGGATTTTGTAATCAAATCTAACATTGCAAACAAACGACTAAGTGGAGGACACAAACATCGTAGTGCATAATGGAAATGTGTTTGCCTTAAATGATACGCGTATCTTAGAAAGACATATATTATAACTAGATTCAGATGGCCACTGAGGTTATAGTCTTAGAAATTGACTATAGGAAAAATGTACTTACGAGTTAAGAACACATCATGACAACTAATCTCTAATACGCAAAGTTATTTGTAATGACTAGACAAATTCAAAGATAATGTTACAGATCCAACAACCTGAGGGTTTATTAGAGATCAAGTTGTGGAATGAGACTAAAGCCTATGGAAAAGGGTGTGTGAAGAAAACATAACCTAGTTAATTGGAGATCCCAAGATCTAAGTTCAATAGGATAACTAATTCATATGCCTAAGAGTGGTCATTGTGGGGGCATAGGTGATATGCATAAGCTAGTTTATATGGTTATATACACCCCCTAAACGATAAAAGGATGTAAAAATACGTCCTAGTTCATTCCTATGAAATTCAGGGACAAATTGTGAGGCTAAGCTTATATGGTAAATGATTTTCCGTAATCAAGGTAACCATGATGCTTTTAATGATTTGAGGAGAATCACCTATGTTAGAGAGAAATGGGGTCACTTGGAATGGAATTGGCGGCACAATTCCTAGAGCTCTCGCAGAACCAAGAAAGTGTTCCACGACCATTATTGGACACGACTATGAGGGGATGACCCGGCTGATGAGAGTATTGTGTGAAGTGTATTGTCATCTACACAAATGGGGATTTTTTCAAGGACATCGCGTCTACAAACCGCTAGGAGAATAAATATGCTTCACAACAGAAAGTTCAAAGGGAACACCTACTTATCCGATAATACTCAACTATCGAGGTTCCATTGGAAATTTTATGTGTTTTTAATGATCTCCATTCATGTGGGGGATTGTTGGAAATTTTTGTAATGTGAATGGATATTAATTTAGTGAAATTATAATTTAGTAAAATTATAATTATTTACTAGACTCTTCATGTGGATGATAAACGAGTTTTTATGTCAATTTATTTATTATTATTAGAATTTATGTCTTTAATAAACTCTCTAATTAAATGAAACTTTTCACTATCCACAACTCTTGTAAAAAAATTGTAGGCTATGTGCTTCATTTGATTTATCAGAAAACTACAAGAGAAGGTAATATATATGAAGAATTCTTGGAGAAGTTGTGAAGACTTGAACATCCATATGTTGAGAATTATAGAGAGATAAGTTTTTCTCTACTCGATTCCATCACTTTCGTATCATTTTTTTTCACAAGTTCAAATACTATAATTTCATCCGGTGTAACCACGGGCGCGTGAGCCATCTCCGGCAGTGCATACTGCTTCGGTTGTTGTACCCTGGGAAACAGACGTGTCGTCTTTAGTAGAGGCGCGAATTCCGTTTTAAGGGATGCGTGTTGCACACGTGCCTCAGCCACAACCGTCAACACTTGTTTGTTCATTTTGTAGGAAATATTTGTATAAGAATATGTGGTTCAAGACCTCGTTGAAGCGTACACAAAGGATCATACAAGGAGAAGTGATTCAAGAGTTCGTTGAAAACTACACAACGGACCATACAAGAAGACGCGGTTAAAGCTCTTGTTGAAGACTTTGGCTTGAATCAGTTTAGTTACATATGTTGGATTATATATATTATTTCGTTTAGATTGGTTCATGGTACATGTACTATAATTTCTCAAATATGTAAAGAGAGTATCTTTACTATTTTTATTTATATATTTTTTTTATTAAAATTGTGACCCATTTCCTACAATACATACATATTAACTACACAACGGACCATACAAGAAGACGCGGTTAAGGTTCTTGTTGAAGACTTTGGCTTGAATCAATTTAGTTACATATGTTGTATTATATATATTATTTCATTTAAAATGGTTCATGGTACGTGTACTATAATTTCCCAAATATGTAAAGAGAGTATCTTTACTATTTTTATCTATATATTTTTTATTAAAATTGTGACCCATTACCTAATATATATATATATATATATATATATATATATATATATATATATATATATATATATATATATATATATATATATATATATCAGCTTCAAATTATGACAAAAGTAGAACTTACTAGGATATTAAGATTGCCACAGTGACGAGACTTTAGCGACCAGAAGTTCTCGTCGGCGACGAGAAGCTACGTCACACACGGTCCCAGTTACACTGAACCCCTTCAGTGACCATACTTGTAACCGTTGGTTAAGTTCAGACTCATTGCGAGAACACGTGTGGACCACCGCCCCCAACACCACCAGTTCCTCCACCACAGCATAGCCAATGCCACGTGTACCGCTAGTGACAAGAGTTGTCATTCCATCCAAACGCCATCTGGGTTTTTATTCTGTTCCATGTGTGAGAAAGGGGCAATGGATGGGAAGAGTGAGAAATGAACAATGTTAACATAGTGATAAGTTTGATCAGATGATTCAGATCCCATAGTTTTGGATGATTTTTTAACTGCAGCGATAAGCCGACAAGTTTGATAAAGTTTGGCGTTCTATTATCGTTTTTATGGGTCAGTTGTATATCATTAAGGTGGTGTGGAATAACGTCGTCGGCATCATAAAATCAATGAGCTTTAATTGGTGTAAAATAATGCCCATTTAATTATTATTACAGATAAAAAAAAAGAATAAGCGGTGAAAAGGAAAAGAAGACCGACACACATGCATGGTGTTAGCCATTTGCTTAGCGAAAGAACTTTTGGTACTTCTTCTACGGAGGCTTTTGGGTTAGGGGTATTACTTGACACATAACAAATGTGGGCTTAGAGATGTAAAAAAAACGGTTATACAACTGAAGCGACAAAAACCAAAACCGGTTTTTTTTATAACCGGTTTAGTTATAAACCGGTTTGACCGGTTACGGGGCGGTTATCCATTTCATCGATCAGACCGGTTGTGAAACCAGTTATAAAAAACCGGTTAAAAACCGAATTTTAAAAAAATTGGTTAAAAAACCAGTTTACAGATAACGTTTATAAAAACCAGTTAAAAAAACCGGTTTAACCGGTTATTTTGTCCAGCTCATTCCAAAGGTTATATGACCATTTGGACCCTTTTTTGACCGTTTTTTTTTTTTTTTTGTGTTTTTTCCCTAGAAACCATCTCCAACTAGTATAAAAGGGTGGTGGGTGTTTAGGTTCAATCACACCACTCTTTAAATCTCCAAAAACTCTTAAAAACGGTCACCATCTTGTTCGAAAATTCGAAAAAAAAAATTATGGCAAGCTCTAATGCTCATGATTCGGTCAATGTTGGCGAGTCTACAACCGACACGGTGGTTCGTGTTCTTCCAACGAAGCGCAACCCCAAAATTTGGTCACATTTTGATTTGTACGAGATGGCCAATGGGAAAAAAGTGCGTTGTCATCATTGTAATAGTTTTTACGCCGAAGGAGCAAACACCATCTTGAGACAATATATCGAAAAACTGTTTTGTAAGGCGTTGAAACAACAACCCGCTAGTGGTCAAGCTTCCATAGAAATGAAGGCGCTTCTTTGTTCGCCTACAATTACGATATGGCTAGGGTGGAAATGGTGAAGTTTGTAATCCAATAAAGTTTGCCTTTCAACCATTCATGTGTAAGGAAGCAAGTCGAATATGCTTAGGACCCAATTGGGACGTTGCTCGTAGATGGAACTTGACTTGCACCATGTTTGAAAAAACTATTTTGCAAAAAAAAGTTTAACAAAATTTCATAACTCTTTATCTAGTCGTAGAAAGGTTTCGCCTAACCACCCATCGGTTAGGGCTACTATCGAAACGGTTACACAATTGCTTCAAGTTTTCAAAACATCAACAAAGACTTTATCGGGAGTTTATTATCCAACAAGTTCATTGGTGCTTCACAATTTGTATAAAGTGTAAAACTAAACGAGATGCCGATTAGAGGTAGACTATATTGATATATGGTAACCCCAATGAAGGAAAAACTAAGAAAATATTTTAAAGAACTACCCGCGGTTTTCACATGTGCCGCCGCTCTAAACCCTTGCTTTAATGCTTTTGGAAACGGGTCTTTGATTAAAAAATTGCAAACGAGTTAAATTTAAACACCAAACAAGAACCTAACTTTGGTGAAGCTGCAAAAATTTGTTTCAACTATCAACTTTCAAAAATGTTTGATATTATGTAACAAAATATGGTACAACCTCGTCACACATTGACGAGTCAATGAGAAATGCCGCTTTCAGTGAAGGTTCAAGTATGGAAGATCAAGATTTGTACATTTATAACCAATTGTATGATGAGTCGAGTCGAATGCAACGTGGTTACACTACTAGTAGCGAACTTGGTCTGTATGGTGGGTGTAACTTTCTACAAATGATAACTTCACAAGAATTTAAAAATTTTGATTTGTTGGCTTGGTGAAAAAGTAAAGAAGATCAATTTCCGATCTTAGCCACAATGGTCTGAGATTTACTAACGGTCCAAGCTTCCACAAAATCTTCAGAAAGTGCTTTTTCTATTAGTGGTAGGGTGTTTCGATAAGGAGGACTCGACTAACACTAAAAGCGGTTGAGATGTCGGTTTGCTTGAAAGATTACTTGGATGCGGCGGAGAGATGTCAACACATACGCTCACTCGAGAGAGAATTGGAATACAAAAGCGAAGTGTACGAGGACGAGGTCGAAGTTGAATTGACAACTCCAATGACCAACGAAGAAGCCGCATTGGATGACTTCCTACGCAATAGTTCAAGTTCGGGTTCGAGCGAAGAAGATTAAACAAGGCTATTCAAGATATATTAGTATTGAAGTCCCACTAAAAATATATATATTAGTGGACGTAGTTGCGGATTAATATTTTAAGTCTATGTATTTCGTTTGTAGTGTTTAGCTTTCGTATTTCCTGTGTTTATGTACAAACGTTTGAGCAACGTTGAATGAATATTTACCTTTGTTATGTTATTTTCTCGTTTGTAACGTTTAGCGTATTTCGTTCGTATTTCGTTTGTAACGTTTAGCATATATCGTTTGTAACGTTTAGCGTTCGTATTTAATATGTTATTTAAGAACATAATAAAACAACAAAAAAAACAACAAAAAGTAGGAAAAAAAACATAATAAAACAACAACAAAAAACAGAAAAAAGTAAAAAACCACCAAAAAAACTGTAGAAAAAACAACAAAAAAACTGCATTATGTACAACATTTATGCAGAAAAAACAGCAACAAAACAGAAGAAGACAAAACAACAGCAAAAAAAGAAAAAAACAACATTCTGCGCAGCATTTGAACGGTTTTTTTTAACCGGTTAATCCGGTTTCACTTTTCCAGCCTTTTACCAGTCTTTTAAACCGGTTATTTTATAATCGGTTGTAAACCGGTTATGCATTTCATACATAAAAACCTGTTAAAAACCGTAACGGTTTAATCAAAAAAGCCGGTTTTCCGAACATGAAAAAAACCGGTTAGGTTATTGATCGGATTGGTTTTTCAAAATAACCGATTTGTACACCCTTATGTGGGCTCCAGCAGTCCACATCAAAAAAATGGAGTGTGGAAAGGGTGTGGTCAGTTCGGAGTTGGGGCGACATGTAGCACCTAATTTTTATTTTTCTTATTTATATTTGAATAACTATAAACGATCATCAACACTCAGCCAACCATTGCTAGACACATTACCCCAGGCCAACGCCTCATGCAAACACTATTGCCACACCAAGCAAGCAACGTCCACCAAAACACTAACACGAGGTGGTGTACTAGGTGTTAAAGGGCCAAAACACCCACACTCACTAGCCTTAACTGATTGATTAAGTGATTTTAGTGGTTGACGTGGTTGAAGACGTCACTCCACTCCCACTAATTAAATATTGGTGACCATATCTTCTCGAGAACAACCAATTTGCATTTTTTCTTTTATATATATATATATATATATATATATATATATATATATATTTCTTTTAGTTTATAATACTATTAACGTTAGACTCTGTGTAATAAACTCTTAAAAAAACGAACCAATGCTTAATAGTGACTGGCTTTGATTGCAAAATATACAGGAAGTGAAAACTCTCTTCATTTGTAACTTGATTGTAATTATATATAAACGCATAGAACATACATAAATTACATTAGATGATGTGTATAATAAATCAAATAAAACTTGTCATATTTTTAAGTATTTTTCTTTAGATGAAATATTTGATACACTTTCTGCTACTCAAAAAGTAGAAATTTATTTAAACAAACAAGTAAAAAAAATGTTTTTTTTATAAAAGGGAAAACACTTTTTTTCAAAAATCACAAGTAATAAGTTTAACGTACTATTTAATTAAAAATATTAAAAACAAATGTTTAACTTAGTGTTCGTACACTCATGAAACTCATATTAACCTACTCTTTATACAATTAAATATTCATATTAACCCAATTTAGATATTAACCATACTGTTCTTATTAATAAGTTATGATGCATCAAAACACGAGGTGGTGTACTAGGTGTTAAAGGGCCAAAACACCCACACTCACTAGCCTTAACTGATTGATTAAGTGATTTTAGTGGTTGAAGTGGTTGTAGACGTCACTCCACTCCCACTAATTAAATATTGGTGATCATATCTTCTCCAGAACAACCAATTTGCATTTTTTCTTTTTGATAAATATATATATATATATATATATATATATAATACATCTTTTAGTTTATTATATATATATCTTTTAGTTTATTATACTATTAATGTTAGACTCCGTGTAATAAACTCTTAAAAAATGAACCAATGCTTAATAGTGACTGGCTTTGATTGCAAAATAAACATGAAGTGAAAACTCTCTTCATTTGTAACTTGATTGTAATTATATATAAACGCATAGAACATACATAAATTACATTAGATGATGTGTATAATAAATCAAATATAACTTGTCATATTTTTAAGTAATTTTCTTTAGATGAAATATTTGATAACACCTTCTGCTACTCAAGAATTAGAAATTTATTTAAACAAACAAGTAAAAAAACGTTTTCTTTATAAAAGGGAAAACACTTTTTTCAAAAAACACAATTAATAAGTTTAGCCTACTGTTTAATTAAAAATATTAAAAACAAATGTTTATTCGTACACTCATGAAACTCATATTAACCTACTCTTTATACAATTAAATATTCATATTAACCCAATTTAGATATTAACCATACTGTTCTCATTAATAAGTTATGATGCATCATACATGAGAGTATGAGACTCGTGTTATGAAGATATGCATGCTTTATTTGTACGAAGACACACAAGCAAATGAATAATATGATGAAGGTATATTATACAGCTTCTACAAGCGAGGTTTTAGTAAACCATGGTGCACGGCTAACTCACAATATTTATTTATCTAGCTAGTAACTATAACTATATATAATATGTTAGTTATGGTATCTAATATGTGTGTATGTAATTATAATTATATATAATATATTAGTTATGGTATGTAATATGTATATATACAATGGTTTTATTTATGTAAATTCTTAAATGATTGACACTTTAATCATAAATGGTTATTCGTCAACTTCTAAAACGATGTTTGATAATTTAAACACCTATTTACTTTTATTTTTAACAACAAAACCGTATTTTTATTTGTTCTACAAATTTCCACACCCAAAGGCCTATTTCCACACCTCTCTCAGACCGTCTAGGGCTGGACGGGTCGTCTAGGGCATCTAAGATGCCTCGTCCACGTCTAGACAGACATCTAGGGTTTTTCGTCTCCGATCAGATTCCTAACCTCGTACCATGTCAAATCAGTCATATCAGACAGGGCGGCTATGCCTTGACGGGGCCATATACGACAGAACAAAGATGGGACGGCTATGCCTAGACGGGTCTTGCAGACTAATTTGACCGTGTCTCAGCACATGAATAAAGTAGGTAAAGTAATATGAGGGGTCTAGGCCTAGACGGGGCATATATTGGAATTCAAATAGTTGAAATATGGACATGCAAAGCATTCTTCAACCTCAAAAAAAAACTTCGACGTTCTCTACTTCTTCTTCACCTTCTATTTGATATCATTCAAAGGTGTTGAAATGTCATCATATTGGGACGACAATTGTTTCTTTGGGACGTATTTTGGTGAGTCATGGGTGCCTGAAGCCGTTCAGGTAACAGTTATTAGCTTAAATTACTTGTTGTTTTAATTATTTGTTAATGATGATACCGTTTTTAAAGGGAGACTGGCGTTCCCGATTCTAACGAGCAAGAAGAGGTTGTGTCTAGTGTACAAGAAAATTTAAACAGACTGTTTCTAGATTTGAACACGCATCTCCCTGTAGATGACTCATACCATGTTGATGAATCATGCTCTCCGACGCAACAAGGGTATCCGGATTATGGATATGGGTGTGAATATTCTTATGTGCAAGTTCCTGAGACCATTTTTTTTCATTATTTCAACTTTCAGCAAATGACCCGGAGGCCCCTAGACTTCATTATTTTCATATCTCTTACATAATCAAGCCATCTCTCGACCCAAACGACTCCCGGTTGAGGTGATAGCTTTTGATTAACCATCCTTTTGTGTTCCGCATCATCACCGAACATTTAACATTACTGATTTAAGTAATTTAACCTGTTAAATCAAAAGACTTCGTATTTATCGCATTCTAAGCTAGTAACCACATAAAACTCACTAACCACATAGTATAACACACGTTAACGTCTGGTTATTCGCACTCTTCTTCAATATACCACGTGTTAAATGAAAAGAACTAGTTATGTCATTATGTCATTCAATATAAGTCAAGGGGCAATTTATGACATTTAATAAAACTATATTTTGAGATATTAAAAGTGTTAACATTCCAAATTTCTGCCAAGATTCCACATACCTTGCAATATGCCACCCTCTTGTAGCTCTTGACACCTATCTAGCCACTTGTATTGATCCTACAACAACTCTAACACCTGACATCATCCTCATTCACCCTCTTGCACTATAAATAACCCACCCAGCTCACTCTATTCCTTGCTCATTTCCTTTTCTTCTCTCTATTACAATCATAAAAGTTCCTGGTCATCTAGGAGCATCCCTTTGAGTTCTTAACTTCCTCTTGGATCACTTTTAAGTGTTCCATCTCTGCTCTTTTCTTTTATAGGCTTTTAATAGCCAAAAGTCAAGCATTTTCGATAAATGCTTTGACTTTCGGTTAAGACCATTATGGTCTAGCCATTGTTCAAGATGAACATGGCTAAGTGATCGTAATTACGTAGGTATCAATCCCTTAAAAGGGTACCTCCTAAGAATCACGTGTACTAGGTCAATTGACGAGTCAAAGCTAATGTTCTTGAAAAAGTCAAATGGG
The DNA here is from genome assembly GCA_947069175.1 of Scalesia atractyloides. NCBI lineage: Eukaryota > Viridiplantae > Streptophyta > Magnoliopsida > Asterales > Asteraceae > Scalesia > Scalesia atractyloides. Next base: position 90,372,377 of record CAMTDV010000026.1, on the reverse strand, counting down.
TCAGATTATATAAATATTATAATCTGAGTTTATATATATTCTAAATATGTTTTGATACCTAAACAAGTTGGTAATAATTATTAGAACATGTGGGAACATGTTCGGCTCATCAATTCCAGTTCTAGGGTTGGTTTGCAACCGCAAGTCATAAAGTTTGACTTCAACTTTGACTTCAACTTTGACTTTCGATTCTGACCCGACTTATATTAGTTTACTACTGATTTATGGCTACATTATGATCATAATATAGTATAGAATAACCCTCTGAGGTTATATTACATGATCATAACCTGAGTTTATGCACAAGTTCCGCTAATATGTCAAACTTTGACTAAAATGCCATTTTTACATAAAATAAGGTTTTAATCAACAACGAACTTGCAAATGAATTACCTACTAAATTTTAATATAATTAACATATTGTAATGTTATTATTCTTGTCATAAACTAAGTTTTATTATTATACCGTCAATTATGTTTTTAAAAGACCAAAACGCCCTTTCAGTGCATAGTTTGGTCCTAAACCATAAACCACACTTATGTGTGATATCTTACTGATAATATATCACAAATTAAGTATTTTTCTAGAATGTTTATGATCATAATATCAGAATATATACAAGTTCCTTTTATACATCATATAAAGGTCAAAATGCTTTATAAGGCGTAGTTTTGTTTTAAAACCTTAACAGGCATATAAGTTGATATCCTACTGATATTACAACTTATTTAAAGTACAATAGTGTATAGAACTTGTTCATGACTCACTCGGTTACCCGATATTGCTTATATGCATACGGTTAAGTTTAAGTAACTAGTTTACGAAATTAACCGAAACAAGTTTAACCTTATCATTTTAATCTCATATTCCAGAGTATTAATTGTTTACCCATGTCATACAAGTCTTAGTACTTATTGGGTTTAAACTACATTATATCCGGTCACCGTTTAATCTAGCGAATCGTACATTATTGATCCTTTAAGTTAGTCGGTTTAAATCTATGACTTAAACAGGACAGTTAGCACTCTAATTGGTTAGTTTATGCCATGATTCCAGACTAGAAGCCTTCCAGTAAATGCTATCTTCACTTTTCTATTGATTGAACGGCTGAGTTAATATAAACTTTGCATTTAAAGTCAAGTGCTAGCTCATGTAAATACTTTTAACTTATTTTCCCTATACGGGCTTGGGATACGGTAAAATATTATTACCACTTGCTCGGGAATGGGATCAATCGAATGCCAGACTGTGGCTAGTACATCCGCATATTCCGTTTTGATCAGTTTTGTTTGATAACTTAAACATTAGGGGTTAACGACCGTGTCCTGGATATCCTCAGCTCATTTAAGTTACTAATGGCCATGGCCAAAGCACGGGGTGTAGGCATACACCTGACAGATGCAAATGCTAAATATATTTTACCCAGAAGTTGGGGATAACTCCTTCATGGGTTTATATGTGGTTTGTCAGTTAATCATGTATCGGTTTCTATACTGGGCCCCATATGTATTGACAAACATGTGAATTTGTATACAAGGTTAAAAGCTTAACTTTCCCAAGTTAAAAAAAGATTTTATGTGCCTTGTGCACTTAAATCAGTTTTTGAAATGTTTTCAAAACGAGTCATTTGATTGTATTTACCAGTGAAAGATGACGTATTTTCAAAAGACTAAGTTGCAGGTACAATACCAAATAGGCTGGAATGCTTGATAGTGATATAACAGAATCTTGCAAATCCTTAGATCTGCTTAAAGTCTGTTGTTCATCTTTTGTATATTTTACGATCCGCCTGTGGATCTTTAGATACAAACCGTCTCTATATTATTTTTCGAACTTTGGACATTTTGGTTTGTAATAATATTTTAAACTCTAAGACTTCCACTATGCTATGTTCATTGACTATGATATCATCAACTTACGTCATGAAACTCCCCCACTCGGGCCCACCGAGGTTTGGTTGGAAATACGGGGTGTAACAGGTTGGTATCAGAGGCAGGGTTTGAGAGAATTAAACACTAGCCTTTTGTGTTTAATCTCAAAGTTACACAATAGCACATTCCTTGGACTTCCGAGTCTAGGCATTGACCTAGGATTACTCATTTCATTTTTAAGTTATTATTATTGTTTCTTTTAACAGAAAAATGCCGTCAAGATTCAGAGCCCAAAGTGGAAAAGGCAAAGGTACAATGAGGGGAGGACCATCAGGATGCATCCCTTCACAACTTCACAACTCAAGCTCTCATCAAGATACGGGAGATTCATCTCCTTGGCAACCTGCAAGACACTCTATCTCTCATAAATATTCGCCCCCACACTCCCAAAATTCTTACCATTCACACCACTCCCATCATTCACATCACTCTCACCACTCCCATCATTCCCATTCACATTCATACCATGAAGAATTTAATCCAGATCTGTATTTTAACCCACCTCCAGCTGATCAGAATCAATTAGATCAACCAAATGCTATGGACGAGGACTCCGACCCGGAGATACCACTATCGGGATCACATTGATACCCCTGTAGGTCCTGTAATCCATATGGATCTTCACAGAATCCTCTATCCAACCTAGAGTGCGGAATCCTCTAGATCAGATTTTACAGAAAACCGAACAAGAACACGGACACAATTACTTTCAAATCAGTCTTCTATTGATTATCCAACTCAAGAGTTTACAATCAATTCAAGACTCTCTCTCAACTCTCTATGAAGTAATTAACTAATCCACTGATCAAGCTTAACCCTAATGCAAAGCTCTCTTTATATAGAGACAAGTTTGCAACTAGGCTAGGTTTCACCACATGGGCTGCAAATGGGTCTAGGCCCAATTGGCCTTCCACTCACTATATTGTGTCTGGTTTAGCCCAATCACTTCTAATCAACTACTAAATACTAAACCCAATAACTATTTATGGTTTTACTAATTACAAGATATCTAAAGACCAAATCTAAGTTGTTGTCATAAACATGCACCAACAAACTCCCCCTTGACAATAGCTTCATTAAACAATTTTCTCTTTAGTCATCTTGCAATCTTCAACGTCTTTGAAAAACGTTGGTCTTCGGATAGCTTCAGCTTTAATAGGTTCTGTCAGCAACAGACTCCCCCTAAGCTGATGTATCCAATCACCAAATCTTCTAAATCATTAGCGTTTGAGTAAACTCCAGTTTAGCACTTGCATAGCAATCTTCAAAACTCTTCAACTTTGTCTGCAATGTAGAAAGGAGGTTCTACCAAGCATCCAAACAAAATCCTCTTCACCAAACTTCTCAGCAACACATTGCTACAATTCGTATACTATAAAACAAACATCTCGAGAAACTATAAGAATTTTTCAACACAAGTTAACAAATTTTTATTATTGAAGAGATAGTAAAACTGTATCACAGATTAAGCACTTCTCAACTCAAACCACACACTTAAAATTTTAACCACACTGAACCTGCAAGATTTCAAAATTTTGAACTCATCTCCTAACACCGTCTCCCCCTATCGGTAACAACTCCTCCATGAACAACCATATTCCGTATATTAAGAGTTTACAAGCAAATGAAATCTTTTTGGATTTTTGGATTTTTGTATTTTATGAAAGCAATTAAATAACAAAATAATAAACACTCTGTTTTTGTGAGTATCATCGTTAAGAAGATCATATCAGCAACATCAAACTGTTTTCACACTATTTGATAATTCTATATGCAATATTCATGAAAAACAGTTCAAGACGATTACCAGTATTGTTTATATACTTAAACAAAATACATGAACATTTCACGTACCATTACCTAGTGATATGTTAAGATAATTTTATACTGATATACTAGTGTGTCCCACTTCATAACGTACCCCCACGATCAAGGTATGCACAAAGATTCCTCGTACTAAGTGAGTGTACCGAAATTCATTCTTTTGATTTACAATGTTAGATAATTGGTGATTAGGTCAGTACTTTCGTACAGCAAAGAGACCAATATCCAACGAGGGTTAGGGCAAATACCAAATTTTGGTACGATTGATGCATTTTGCACGTTTGGATGAATCTCTAGGAGAGCTTCTTCAAATTTTAAGGATTTAGCATTTTAGCTCTTTTAAGAGATCCTAGTTGTGCCTAGGTCAGCATATATCTAGATCAGCAGAAGGACAACCTTGATACCCCGAATGAAATAACGATATAAAGACCTAAAACCTCGGATTTTGGCAATCTATCAACACAAAATTTAAGGTTATAAAACCATACGCCACTGATATTTTACCCACTCATACACAGTTTATTATATTTATATCACCAAGGTAAGTTGATTATTTTATGCTTTTTGCCTACAGGTACATCATATGATGAAGTTGCTATTACACTTAATCATTGTAGTTTTAATTTCAGTGTGACAGTTTAACTTGCTGATGTACTATCATTTCTTTTTTTCCACACAGTGAAAACTCATTTTTGATTTTCTATTTTATTATGTTTGATTTTTGAAAAACAGTAAATGTATTTACAAAAATTTATGAAAACTGGTTATTCAGGATTCCTCATCCCGTTAAGTTCGACTAAATGTTCAAAACGAGCCATGTCAAACCCTTTTGTGTAAAGATCTTCCAGGTTATCTAGTGTGTCAACTCGATGTAGTTCAATCAATTTCTTTTCAACACAAATAATGACGAATGTCAATATGTTTTGTGCGACTGTGTTTTACGGGATTGTTGGTGATTGAAATAGTGACATTATTGTCTATCATAATAGGAGTACGAGTGAAATTCAAACCGTAATCACGCATCTGCTGTTAGATCCAGAGAACCTGAGAGCAACAGCTACCCGCAACAATATATTCAGCTTCACACGTCGAGGTAGACACGCAAGACTGCTTCTTGCATTGCCATGACACGATCCTCCCTCCTAAGAACTGAAAACCACTTGTGGTAGACTTTCTTGTTGATTTACATCCTCCAAAGTCCGAATCAGTGAAAGCAACAAACTTCAGTTTGCACTTAAACACCCACTGGTGCCTATTTCCTTCTCTCCTTCAAGCAAGTCAACTAGCTCCCAAACCTTCAACTTCTTAAACTGAGCTAGTTCCTCTTGCATAGCTTCAACCCAACAATTATCTTTTAGAGCCAAGTGAACATTCTTCTGCTCCTCTTGGGCAATAAAGCAGCTATACAAACACTCATATATCATCCCTGTCTTCTGAATCGAAGTAAATAAACAGGAACCTTCGATCACACCTCTTCTTGTCTTAACACCTACAGCAACATCACCTATGATGTTTTCAACTGGATGATCTTTATTTGCGCGTGTAGTAGCAATGGTGTCAACAACTAAATCATCTCCTAGATTAGATCCAATCTCCCCCTGAATGTTCTTATCAGCAAACGGATTAGTAAAGTCCTCTCCCTGAATGGGTTCAGACTCACTATCAATTAAGTTCTGTGGAGCTACACTAGAAGAAGTTTCAAGAGCATCTGTCATTGATAACTTCATCTAGGCATGAAGTCACCCTCTTCATCTTCACTGATCACAGTTTGAATCACTTGAGACTCATCTTCATTGGAAAAATCAGGAATATTAAATGATTTAAAAACTCTATCATAATCATATAATATAGCAGGACCACCCGTTGATTGTTGAGGAGAATAACTAGTGATTTCCATGTTAAACACAACCTCAATTTTACTAGTTTTTAGATTAAAAACCCTTTTATTCGGTTTTCCAGGCACATAACCTAGAAAGTAACCCTCGTCAGCTACCTCACCGAATTTTTGCTTATCTTTATTTTGCACAATGGTGCAAGGTAACCCAAATGGTTCAAAGCCTTTTAAGTTTGGTTTTCGGTGAACAATAGTTCGTGATATGTTTTGTTAAACCGTTTAACCGTCAAAACTTTGTTTAAGACATAACAAGCTGTCTTCACAGCTTCTTTCCAGAAAAGAACTAGAAGCTTTGAATCAGAAAGCATCGTCCTAGCGGCTTCAATCAACGTCCTGTTTTTCCTCTCAACGACTCCATTCTGCTGAGGTGTATAAGGCGTAGAATATTGATGTTCAATTCCCTTGCAAAGAAAATAGAGATCTAGAATCTGATTCTTGAACACCGTGCCATTATCACCCCTTGTCCTCTTGATCTATGCATCATGGACATTTTCCAATTTTGTAAAAAGATCTATCAACATCTCCGTTGTCTCATATTTTGTACCTAAAAAGAAAACCCATGAATATTGTGAGTAATCATCTGTGACAACTAAACAATAGTACTTTCCACCTATGCTCCTTACGTTCACCGGAACGAATAGATCCATATGAAGTAATTCATAAGAGGCATCTATGGAATTTACTGTTTTAGACTTGTGAGGTTTCTTATGTTGTTTTCTCTTTTGACATGGAAGACATTTATCTTCCACGTGAAACCTCTGCACTGGCAACCCTTACACTAAATCATTTTTAATAATATAATTCATTTTTCGGTAGTGGATGTGGGCCATGCGTCTATGCCACAGCAATGACTCAGCCTCAGATGCTTTTGATTGTAAACACGCCACCACACTGGAAGAATCCTTAGCACCCATGTCCATGACATAAGTGTCGTTTCTCCTTGGCACTCTCATCACTATCCAATCATCCGGTATCACCAAACCGGTCTCAACACCAAAGCTTCAGACTTAGTAAAGTGGACCGAATGACCCTTGTCGCAGATTTAAGACACGCTCATCAGATTGTGCTTCAGCTGCTCGACATAGTTCACTTTGTCCAATGTGATCGTCCTGTTGGTCACTTTTCATCGACCTATAATGTGCCCTCCTTTAGCACCTGCAAAAATTCACATAACCGCCATCTATATTCTCAAACTCAGTCAACAACCTCGCATCCCCCGTCATATGCCTGGAGCAGCCACTATCAACATACCACAAGTTGATAATCCTCCTTAGTAGCTCCTGCACAGCCCAACAAAATTAGTTAGATTGGGGGACCCAAGCCTTAATGGTCTTGGGTCTTCCGGATTCATCAACCACCGGAACATTCATCTAATATCCATCACTCCTAACAGGAGTCTTGGATCTTAGACATGTTGATGGAAATGGTTTTTGATTTCCACTAGGTCTCTGGTCCTGAGGTTTCCTAAACATGTTTGGACTTTGTGACCTTTGGAAAATTTGGTTTTGGTTCCATGAATTTTGATGATAATAATTTCTAAAACCATTGTTATAAAAATTTTTACTACCAACATTCTGATATCGAGTTTGATATTGACCTTGACTTATGAAATTACTTGATCGACCATTAAAGTTATTCATTCTTGGTGAACTACTTATAGGCCTTTCATGCCTGCCTAATGTAGATTCAAGCTGAAATCTTTGTTGAGTCCTTTTTCAGCCTTATATACATCAACAACAACACTCTGTCTCTTGGTAGCAGATATCTTTGGTGAGTTAGTACCTCCTTCTCACCATCACCAACTTTTTCTGGTGATTTTTCTCTCTGTCTCTCACTCATCTGTGCTTCACTCTTTTTGTTAGGAAAACAACTAGCTACATGTCCCTGTTGTGACATTTGAAGCACGATCTTCTAGCCGAAGACTTCTTAATTGAAGTCTCTGGTTTAGATTCATCAGGTGACGATGACGATGAAAATGATGATGATGATGATGATGATGATGATGATGATTCCTTTGAAGGATCTTGTTTAGTTTGCTCAATTCCTGATTTTTCTTTATTTTTATTTTTAGCAAACTGCACATTTGACTCTTATGTAATAACATTAACCTGTTCTTTCATATCACTCCCTTTTACAAAATCAATCTTTTTAACAAAAACTTGCTTTTGATTCTTAGGGTGTGTATCTTTATTTTCAAAATCGCTTCTCTGTTACTATCCTTCTTGGCATTCTCAGTCACATCAACATTCCCTGATGTAGAGCTACTAGGTGTAGTTAACACAAAGTCTGTAAGCCCTTCTTCATCTGGCAAGAAAGAATAGGCATGACCAAGAGGTGGTGGAACTTCATTGAAACCTTTGAAGCCCACACTTGTCTTGTCATTACTCTTCTTCAAGCCATTCATCATGTGTTTCATAACAAAAGATGAATCTCTGAATTGATTCAATTTCTTTTCAAGTTCACAAATTTTCGGTTGTGCTTCTGACAACTCTTTGCATTTTTCAGAAATTTCTTTTGTTTTGTCAGTCATTGTATCATGAGCTAAGTCAATAATTTGAAGTTTTTCATTTAGTTTACAGGTAAGATATTGATTTCTTCTTCATAACCTTTAATTTTCTTCAAATATAAAGACTCATTTCTTTTGACGAAAAAGTTTGATTCTTTTACGTTCGAGAGCTCATTTAGTAGACTTTGGTTTTGATTGGTTAACCTGTCAACCTCACTTTGTAGTTCACGACATTTTAAGCAAATAGAACTACCAGAGTTAGAATGTACCTCTTCTGTTGATTTGCTTAGATCGGCCATGAAAGCAGCAAAATCAGCAGCCATCTTCTTATCTGCAGCATTCTGTTCTCCATCAGCTTTTTCAGCTACCGTCTCTCGCTCTACCTCAGCTTCAGCCTTTACTTCTTCATTATCAACTAGGGCTATCTCAGCCATGAACGCCTGTGTGGCATTGTCATCACCCTCCAGGTGAACACTTCAATCATAAGAACCTTCTCTAGCAGTAGAGATCAGGGCCTTTGATCCAGTGTTAGTTGACGCATTCCTGTTGCTTGAACCATGACCAGGAAAATCTTGAAAATATGAGCTAGAACGAGATTTAGACTTAGGTCTTTGGCACTCTCTAGCAAAGTGTCCATAATTTTGACAATTGTAACACTTCACTTTAGGCTTGTCAAAACCTATATTCTTTCCAACGAACTTCCTTCCTGTCCTATTCATGAATCTCTTCACTCCTCTAGAGATCATGGTCATTTGCCACTGTAAATCCATCTCTTCTAGGTCATCAGCGTCAATCTGATCATAATCTTCGTCAAACATAGTAGGATAAGATATTCTTCCCTTAATGTAGTTCTCATAGGAAGCAACGAAATAAGCAAGCAAGGCCAGATGATCTTCAGCTGCCTTGGCACTCAGAGGCATATACCTAGTACTGATGTTATTATTGCTTGATTGTTGTCTCTTTGCCCCTGACGAGCCTCCTGAAGCAGCTATAAAACATACTTCACCATCGAAATTTGTCACAGTCTGTTCATTTTCACAAGAGAGAAACGCAGTTGCAGAATGACTTGAAGCATTATTGGAAGAAGAAGATGTAAGCCCTTTATAAATTCCCGGATCTTGCACCTGATCATATCCAGTTTCCTTCTTCTTCTTCATGTTGAGCTCATAAGTTCTCAGTTTCCCAACAACTTCTTCCAAGTCTTTATCTTCATAATCAGCTTCACCCTTTATCATCAAAGTATAAATATCCCACTCAAGAAAAGCATCAAGTAACTTATCGTTTATCTCAATAACTGTGTATCCCTCTATGTCATAATTGTCCATTTCTGACATTAGATGATAATATCTCATGATAATATCTTCAAAGGACTCATTTCTCATGCCTTTAAAGACAGCAAACTGTTTCTTCAACAAATCAACCTTATTCTTCTTCACATCATGATTGCCCTCATACCTCTTCTCTAGGGCATCCCACATCTCCTTCGAAGTGGTATATCGCTTGAATGTATGTTTGATGCCATATGGTAACGACATCTTTATAGCAGCTAAGGCCTTCTTTTCAGACTCATACATTTTCTTTTCAGCCTCTGGCATGTTTACATAGGCAGTGACACGTTGTCTGCCTTCAAAGTGGTGTGTTGGGTCTACGTACCCATCTTGAATACAGATCCACATCCGTGTGTCCTGATATTCAATGAATGACTGAAACCTATCCTTCCATGTAAGGTAATTTTCTACCTTTAGCATCTTAGGCGGTTTGTTAGTCGTTCCTGCCTCGTGCTCTGTGACAGCCGGCATTTTTCGGTTGTAATTGCTCGCATAACAAACATTAAAAACATCATAAGTAGCATAATTAGACGTAAATTAACTTGATCAGGCCTTTGGAATGCCTAGGAACATCTATCGGACTTTTCGGTACGCGAATGGTGATTTGCGGGAAAACTGCTAAACGTCAAACGGTGACGAACTGACACCGGGCAAAATACTAACAACGCCGACAAATATAGAATTTAAATGTACAATTTATGCGTAAGAATTTGGTTTTGATTAATTATCATGCTTCGAACATCATAAAACGCTTACGTGAACGAGAAACGCGTCTGCAGGAATGCACCGACAGCAAAACGGAAGCAACAGACTCGAGTTACGCCTTGATATTAATATATTATGATATATTTAGCTTCGTAATCGAATTTTATTATTCTTGGTGGAAATCGGATCGAAAAACGGACAAGAAACAACAACCGGAGCATCTTACGCATTTTAACGAAACCGACGAACGCACGCGATTAATATCGAATACCGACACCTTTTATCTGTTTTTGAACCTAAAATGATATTACACGATGCTCCCTGAAGTTCGGGTTCAAAAACGGGCCTCGTAGACGCGATCGGGCCACTTAAAACACTAGAAACGGGCTTTTAGGCCTTGGTCCTAAACCCACAAAAACCCACCTTATAAACCCTTTTACCCCCTTTTTTCTCTCATTTTTACTATCACTTTCTCTCTCTAACTATATAACTCTCTCTACTATCTCTCTCTCTAGATGACATTTCCGGCACCGAAGTCCGGCGACTAGCGGCGGCCGCTGACAGCGGCGCAGCGGCGGCGCCACCGCCGACGGCGGCGATGGAGGTTTCCGGCGACCATTTTCCGGCCAAGAGAATATTTTTTCGACTATCTTCGACGTTTCGGATCGCGTGGTGATGTTGGTTTTAGCAGATTCAAAGCCGTTTGGGCTCATGAGCAACTCCGGTGACATTTCGGCCAAACTCTGGCGATCCCGTTTTGTACTTTTCACTTCGTGCATGTTTAGATCGGGTGGTTAGAGACCTTTCTGCAAGTTTTCATGAAATTTATTCTTCGGAAAAATTGCGACTTCTAGCATGGTTCTGGCGAGGTTCCGAGCATCCGTTTTCAACGAAAAATATATTTTTTGGATCCTTGTAACCCGTAGAGTCCATACGAAATACTTTCTTCTCGGGTGAAAATTAAAGTTCGGGACACTCTCGGGCTCGGTTCAACGTAGGCAATAGGTCAACACAGGTCAAAACTGGTCGAGGGACAGTTTTGGGTCATTTTTTGTGCCTCGGTTCAGTTTTGGGTTCGGTCAAACCCGGTCAACTACCGGTCAAACCGTGGTCAACTGGTCAACTATCAGTCAACTGGTCAACTACTGGCAAATGAAGTCAACATGGTCAACTATGGTCAAACTCAGTCTGCAGGTCGACACGAGTTTCGGTAAAATATTTACGACCCAAATTTTCATTAGATTAGTTATATAAATATTATTTTGCGGGAAGCCGAGCTCTAAACCGACCCGACTAATGAAAACGACAAAAATTACACGTGAAATTTTCTAGCTACTTGGACTTGTACATGCATAACAACGAGGTTTATATAAGTATACATGCGTACTAGTTAAAAACCAAACCGATACGCGATATTTTCATATAATTATATGTTGAAATTTTATAACACAAAAGCCTATGTTTTTAGCATATGACGAAAACATTATATATTGTAATTACATCATTTGTTGAGTTTTGACAAATATATCGATAACTTGTATTGTCGGAATCATCTAAAAATAGAGAAAACTCTGCCTGGTTTTAGTTTAAATAAATTTATACTTGATTCAAAATTAACGAAAATGTATCATAATTCAAACTACTTTATAAAAAAAAGATATGCGTGTATTTATTTTCAACAACTCTTTAGAAGTCGCAAAACAAGTTTACAACATTTCTTCGAATACGATTTGCAAGATAACAAAACTCGGGAACTATATAAAAATAAATATAATTATTTATAATTATTCTGACGTTTACAACTCGAAGATTTTATAAAATAAGTATAAGTATTTATTTCTAACGCCTAGAAGGCATACGATATATTACCAAACGATTTCAACACAATATCATTTGCGTCGTTTTGATAAACAAGCAAATGGAGCCGATCCTAACAAGCTACAACTATATAATTATTTTCAATGATTATCCACAAGACACAACTTTTATATACATATACATTTACGCTTACATACATACATACATACATATACATATATGCTTACATCTTATAAAACAATACGACGAGTCGTATTATCCGTCAACGTATATGACGACTATTGAGGAAACGCGCGAATACATTATACAAGTTACGACAACTTATTTCTTATACATATTCGTTACATACACGCAAGACCATTCGGAAGTACTAACACGACTTTATAAATATATTCTAAACCTCTCGGAAACTAAGTGTTCCTAAGACTTAGTATTTATCACCGATTATAAATGGGATTAGACAGGTATAATATTATCGTTTCTATCAAGTTAACATCTTCCCCTCGAATCATTGGTTAGCGATTCGGTAGAGCTTGGTGACACGTAGTTTAGCTATGTTATATTTCAAAACTTGTAAGTTATTCCATTTTAGGAATGTCATAGATTGCATGCTTACTAGTCACGTTGTGGAGACGACATTATGGAATTACATTAAGCTAGCTTTGCACAAGGATATCAAGGTGAGTTCATAACCCCCATTTTTACAATTTTTACATTTTTGCAAATGTTTTCGGGGGTGGAAAGACATGTAAGTTTTGCAACCGTACACAACATTTCGATGAACGAAAGTTCATATTTCTAAACCATGTTGCGAATGGATTTCAGTAAACTCAAATGGTTTACGAAAAGTTTATGCTCAACATACCGGTTTTACAAAAACACGCATATTTTCGAAATGTGCACGAGTTTCATGACTAGGGACGGGATTGTCCTAGTTACAACGGGACTGGGTTGTCCTGCATAAAAATAAGAGGACTGGTTGGTCCTGCTTTTAGACTCAAACGGGATAGGCCCATTCTCATTTGTGCGAGGCACAAAAACTCCGTGAGTTCATGTCCCCCCATTTCTCTTAAATGGTTTCGGTCTATAACTCTCGGGGGAAATACATGTTTTCGATTGTATGGTTTAGCTATGGAATGAAATATTAGATCATATGCGAATAGGGTCTCTCTTAAGTGCCATTAATCTTTTATAAGATCGAGGAACAAGAGTGGTAGATCTATCGGGTGTAGCGAGCCCCACTCATGGGTCCTTGTGTGGCCGCATGTAGTGCTTTTGTTGTCCCAGTCGGGTGGACCGGAAGAAATCGTCTAGGATTGAGTGCTTCCTATGTCGACACACATATTAATGTCCTTGCAAAACAATAATCATCAACTTCATTGACGCGTTACATACCACATTATTATATATGAACTCTCAAATGTTAACGCAACGCAGACGTTGACAGTTATACAAGCTTTACAAATACAAAGTTTTCAGTTAAACATGACAATGAAAATGGTTTTATTACATTTTCTCAAAGTTACTAAAAAGATTTATTTTAAATCTTTTCAAACAAACTATGAACTCGCCAACTTTATGTTGACTTTTTCGCATGTTCTTTCTCAGGTTACAATTACAAGTATGGCAGGTTGGAATAGGAGAATCCATGGGGATTCGAGTACTTAGCGGGCGTTCACTTTTTAGAAGTCTTAGCATTTCAAACACTTCCGCTGTGCAATGAAGATACCAGTTCAATTCACGCCCAGCTCTGATGTGATGGAATTATCGGGGTGTGACATGCTCGATTCTCAACAATTCATTTAAGTTAGCCATATTCGATACTTTTACCGAACCGGCTCGTTAAAAACGTTAGAAAATTTGTCTGAAATAAGTGATTACCAAATTATACCGTTAGACTCGTCTCAACGATACGAATCCAATGATATATAATGTCCGAAAGTAATTTTAGGAAAAAAAATTGTCCTAAAAATCACACGAGTCTAACCGTGCAGTCGGTTTGTCAAGATTGTCTATGGATCAAGTTTTGTGTCCGAAAACGTTTATCTCCAATTACGTCAGCTGATTAACTTTCCACCTTCTTGAACTTAACTCGTAACAGTACTGAATCTGAACAGTAACTCGGATTAACAATCCGAGAAGGAATCTCGGAACAGTGATCCGAGATGGTGATTCGGAACAGTAATCCCAAATGGTACTGAGATGCACTGTTTCAAAATCGAGATGCATCCTTGGTTATCCAAGATGCAATCCGAGATGGACTGTTCTGATCCGAGATACAATCCGAGATGAACTGTTCTGATCCGAGATGCAATCCGAGATGGACTGTTCTGATCCGAGATACAATCTGAGATGAACGGTTCTGATCTGAGATGCAATCCGAGATGAACTGTTCTGATCCGAGATGCAATCCGAGATGAACTGTTCTGATCCGAGATGCAACTATTCTGATCTGAGATGCTTCTCTGATGATCCGAAATACAACTTTGATGATCTGAAATGCAAAGTTTTATCCAAGATACCTTGATGTTTATCCGAAATAGCAGCAAAACCCTAGAACAGCCTCCAAACTGCAAACCAGAAATAAAAAAACAAGTCCAAAAACCCAACTTTTTCTGCAGTAACGATTCCGAATCGAGCAAACCAAGAGCCGAATGTTCTGATACCAATTATAGGTCCCCTAATCCGTATGGATCTTCACAGAATCGTTTATCCAACCTAGAGTGCGGAATCCTCTAGATCAGATTTTACAGAAAACCAAACAAGAACACCAACACATTTACTTTTAAATCAGTCTTCTATTGATTATCCAACTCAAGAGTTTACAATCAATTTAAGACTCTCTCTCAACTCTCTATATAGTAATTAACTAATCCACTTAGCAAACTTAACCCTAATGCAAAGCTCTCTTTATATAGAGACAAGTTTGCAACTAGGCTAGGGTTTCACCACATGGGCTGCAAATGGGTCTAGGCCCAATTGGCCTTCTACTCACTATATTGTGTCTGGTTTATCCCAATCACTTCTAATCAACTACCACAATACTAAACCCACTAACTATTTATCATTTTACTAATTACAAGATATCCAAAGACCAAATCTAAGCTGTTTTCATAAATATGCACCAACAACCCCACTGAAATTTCTAGCGGTTCTAACTCTTATGCAGGATCACCTTATCAATGTCCTAATGAACGAGACTAGTATTGGAGTCAATTTACTTTTATTAACACTCTTTCGTACCACTCTTCAACACCGCTTCCTACATAGGAAAACATCTAAATGGAACCGGTGGAGCAACCTGAGCCACCAAGGAGGAAACGTGGTGCACGTAATGTCTGTGCAGGTGGGACAACTGTCGGGTATGCTACCATCATTTCCCAAAACCTACCCTACCATTCCTTAGGACCCACAAATGGGTGGACTCTCAAACACCTCACCTATAGTGGAACCAACACCACCACCTATGGGTGCAACCACCAACATTGGCTTTTAATAACCATATCCCTACACATCCGGATACGTCTGAATATAATCCTTTTAACCCGACTACGCCAACAAACTTAGATCATCAAGCACTATCACATGACCCATATATGCAAGCGGTCATGCATAACTCACTTTATCCGTCTCCTTTTCCACATCCTTATCCACCTACTGGATACCCAAGTTATGGGTACCAGTACCTAGTTGTGCCTAAACCACAACCACAACCTCCGCCACCTCTTGAGGCCATTAATGAGGCCTTGGAGAGGATGAAAGAAATGCAACAACAGGCTGAGAAGACAGAGTAGAAGACAAATAAGTTTTTCAAGAAACTTTCCAAGTTAGTCAAAGGAAAGAAGGACAAGTGAAATTTCTTCTATTTTATGTTTTGTAGTTTTTTTTCTTTAGTCCCTATGTGGACATGTTATTTCTTTTAGTCGCTACAAGGACAATTAGTTTAATTTACTTCGAGTTTTGTTTAAGGCAAGTATTGTAGTTTTCTATTGTTATTTGATGAGATAATTGGAATTATATATATGTAATCGTCATATCCTCTTCAAGCGAACGTCTTGATTTTAACTCGAAATTTATGATCGGCTATATATTTCCAAAAGATCTTCTTAATGGTTTTGATTAGCCAAATGGCCAAGTCAATATTAATTGGAAAATTATAAAAGATAGTTAAGGAAGAATAGCCTTTCTATCATGATAATTAAGGAATATTATCCCTTCTATCCAGAGGTGGTGAACTATGTTCAAGCCTCCAATTCATTAAGGTCAGATGCGACCATGACTATTATCAATCAACCATTAAGATATTTTTGTGTAAACATTTAAACAAATTAATACTCCTAACAGTGTGACTTGAGGAGCCACACTAACCGTCTAGGTAATGGACTACGTCCTAACCTTATAGCCTAAGTGATCAAATTGATCCCGACTAATATCATCAATGCGATGATAATAAATAACATCCATTAGTGATGAAGTGCCTACGAGCTATGATTTAACATCCATTAGTGATGAAGTGTCGTCAATTAAGACAATGACGGTTATAACCTTATGATTACCTGTCTAAGGTGGTGAGCTCTGCGCAAGCCTCATAGTTTATTTGGTCAATGAGATCACGACTAATATCATCAGTGCGATGATTATCTATATTGACATCTTAAGTGATGTTAATTGAGCTGCCTACAGGCCATATTATAATGTCAAATATGATAATGACAGCTGTGACTTTATGATCCACTTCCAATAATATATGGACTACGTCCAAATTTAAAAAGCCTTTTGATGGTCCCTTTGTGACCTAGGCCAATTATACCTAAAATATCTCAAAGAATAATCATTTAGAATGATAAGTCTGACAGTTGTGATTCTATACACACTTGTTCAAATAGGCAATGGATTTGTATATCCAAACTTTACAGCCTATATGGTTATTAATGCCATGGCTAATGTATGTTTAATTTAGTATTTAGTACCGAAACACCATAGATGGCTAATTCAGATGAGGCACAAAGTAGTCGCTGTGATAATAATACTGAAAATGCTGAAAACATAGCCATCAATGCTGATAATTTCCAAGCTCACATTGATGCAGCTGTTGGAAAGGCCATAGAAAAGGCTATGGAAAAATTTAAGGAATCGAGCACTACTCTCTCTAAACCTTTATCTATTCCACCATCTTCAGCTCGAAAGGAGAGCCCTGTTCACTCATCAAATGCGGTGTGTGAACCAAGAAACTAGAGTTTCAGGATAGGTCTCGTTCTTCCAAAGACGGATGGACCTATAAATACTTTGTCTCCTGCAAGCGCCGAGACTTTAACGGAGAAAAAGAGGCTATAGAAGCCTTGAGATGGCTCGACGAAATGGAAACTATTGTAGATATTAGTGGTTGTGCTGATAAGGTAGTGGTGAAGTTTGTATCCCGATCCTTTAAGGGCGATGCCCTAATATGGTGGAAGGCTATGGTCCAGTCAACAGGAAAGATATACCTGTATAACTTGGGATGGTCCAAGTTTGCGGACCTTATCAAGGAAACTTACTACCCACCTCATGAGGAAGAGAAGATAGAGTCAGATTTTCTGAATCTTACAATGAAGAATCTGGATTGCTGGAAGTATGTTACCGACTTTAATTCTCTATCCAGATTGGTTTCTTATCTGATTTCTCCTGAACCCAAATGCATTGTGCATTTCATAAATGGGTTAGCACCTGAGATTAAAGTCATGGTGAAGGCTGCTCAGCCTACTACTTACAGGTCTGCTGTTGACCTATCTCTCTCTCTCACCTTAGATTTGGTGAGACAAAAGTCAGTCAAGATTGACACAGATGGGAAGAGGAAGAGAGAGTATGATAACTCCCGTAGGTCAAACAAAAGAACAAGGGAAGATTTGGGTTCAGAAGGAACCAAGATAGGTCAAGCGAGAAGCCAACATGCAAAACTTGCAGCCGTAGACACTGGAGACAGTGCAATTTTGACCCACAGGCTAAAACCTGTGGTATCTACAAGAAAAAGAGGCATAAAACCATAGAATGCAAGGATCTTAAGGATGCCGTCTGCTACGACTGTAATGAAAAAGGGCATATTAAGACTAATTGTCCTAAGAATCCCAAAAGTAACCATATAAAGCCTGGAGAGGCTAAGAAAGGAAATGCACGGGCTTTTCAAATGAATACTAGGGAGGCTGTTAATGACAATAATGTCATAACAGGTACATTCCTAATCAATGACATTTACTCTAGAGTTCTTTTTTATTCGGGTGTGGATAAGTCATTTGTAGACCATAAGTTAAGCAAACTATTAAACTTACCCATAAGAACTCTAGACATAAGTTATGAGGTAGAACTTGCTAACAGAACTTTAGAAATAGCATCTTCCATTCTTGATGTATGTTTTATATCCATTAAGAATCATTCTATTCCTATCTCTCTTCTACCAATCAAATTGGCAGGGTTTGGCGTAGTCTTAGGCATGGATTGGTTATCCCATAACCAAGCCCGCATTGCCTATGATAAAAACTCATCGAAGTTAAAACCCCATCTGGTGTAATGCTCACCATTCTTGGAGATTCACACTATGGGTTGCCAGATAAAGTGTCATTGCTAAAGGAATTCAAGTGTTGGGGAAAGTTTATGTCATCTACATGGCACAAGTAACTATTAACGAGCCAAAGCCAAAGATTGAAGACCTTTCAATCAATTCTGAATATCCCGATGTTTTCCCTGAAGAATTATCAGGTCTACCTCCAGATAGGCAAGTGGAGTTTAGGATTGACATCCTACCAGGAACGGCACGAATTGCAAGAGCTCCGTATCGGTTCGCACCGACAGAAATGAAGGAATAGAGAACCCAATTAGACGAACTTTTGGAGAAAGGCTTCATTCAGCCTAGTTCCTCACATTGGGGAGCTCCTATCCTTTTTGGTAAGAAGAAGAACGGTTAATGCAAATGTGCATTGATTACCACAAACTAAACAAGATAACGATAAAAAATCGTTATCCTCTACCCAGGGTCGATGACTTGTTCGATCAACTCCAATGGGCTAGTTACTTTCTCTAAAATCGACTTAAGATTGGGATATCATCAACTGAACGTTAGAAGGGAGGATGTTCCCAGGACTGTCTTCAGGACCCGTTATGATCATTATGAATTTCTGGTGATGCCTTTTGGTCTCACAAACGCACCTGAAGCATTCATGGATCTCATGAATAGAGTCTACAAACTGTATCTTGATACATCTGTCATTGTCTTCATAGACGACATACTTATCTACTCTCGTAATCAAGTTGATCATGAGAAACATATTCAATGCGTCCTAGAATTTCTAAGAGAAGAGAAGCTTTATGCTAAGTTCTCTAAGTGCGAGTTTTGGCTTAGAAAAGTCCAGTTTCTTGGACATGTTGTAAGTGAGCGTGGTATCCAAGTAGATCCTGCCAAGATTGAGGCCATAATGAATTGGGAAGTACCCAAAACTCCATCGGAGATTCGTAGTTTGTTAGGATTGGCCGGATATTATAGGAGGTTCATTGAGAACTTTTCAAGGATAGCCACTCCTTTAACTACCTTGACCCGTAAAAATGTGCAGTTTGACTGGGCTCCAAAGCAACAAGAATCTTTTGTTATTTTAAAACACAAGTTGAGTAATGCTCTTGTAATATCTCTAACTGAGAGTATTGAAGATTTTGTTGTTTATTGTGATGCTTCGCACACTGGCATGGGCTGTGTACTAATGCAAAGAGACAAAGGATTGCTTATGCATCACGATAATTAAAGGTGCATGAAAGGAATTACACCACCCATGACTTGGAATTGGGTGCTGTTGTATTTGCACTTAAGTTGTGGAGACAATACTTATATGGCACAAAGTGTATTACATACACTGGTCATATGAGTCTCCAACATCTGTTCAATCAAAAAGATTTGAACATGCGATAGCGCCGCTGGATGGAAACGCTTAATGATTATGATTGTGAAATTCACTTATCATCTCGGTAAGGCAAATGTCGTTTCCGACGCCTTGAGGCGCAAGGAGAGGGTTAAACATATTAGGATTAATGCCAAGGGCATTGAGCTCAGAAATAGCTTAAATAAGAAGCTATTAGATGCACAAAAGCAAGCCCTATTAGAGGTCAATATTTCTAATGAAGGATTGGCGAAACTGTTGATCAGTTAGTACGTAGAAAAGATGGGATCCTTAGATTTAATGGCTGAATATGGGTTCCAATCTTTGGAGGACTTAAGGATCTAATCCTCCAAGAAGCACATAATTCGAGATACTCAGTTCACCCGGGTGGTGACAAGATGTATCAAGATTTGAAGAAGAATTACTGGTGGATTGGTTTGAAGAAATCCATAGCCACTTAGGTAGCTAAGTGTCTGACGTGTTCGCAAGTTAAAGCCTAACATCAGAAATCGTCAGGACTTCTACAACAGCTTGGAAATTGGAAATGATAACTATGCATTTGATTACCAAGTTACCTAAGACCAAACATGATAGTGACACGATTTGGGTCATTGTGGATAGGCTGACTACGTCAGCACATTTCTTGCCAATTAAAGAAACTTATAATTCTGACAAGTTGGCTAAGATATATGTGGACGTGATTGTGTCTCTACATAGTGTACCGGTATCTATTGTATCTGATAGAGATACTACATACACATCTCACTTTTGGAAAAGTTTCCAACAACCATTAGGCACAAAATTAAACTTTAGTACGACATACCATCCATAGACTGATGGGTAGACTGTGCGTACTGTCCAGACCTTGGAAGACATGCTTAGAGTATGTGTGATTGATTTAGGCGGAAGTTAGGATGACCACTTACTCCTAATAGAATTCTCATATAATAATAGTTATCGTACAAGCATCAAGGTTGCTCCTTTTGAAGCCTTGTATGGGAGAAAATGTAGATCGCCTGTCTGTTGGGCTAAAGTTGGGGAAGCTCAACTGTTTGGACCCGAGATTATTCTTGAGACCACGGATAAGATAATACAAATCCGTGATCGTCTCAAAGCTTTCTGTGATAGGCAGAAAAGTTATGCAGACAAGAGGCGAAAACCTCTTAAGTTCCAAGAAGGGGAAAAAGTCTTGTTGAAGGTATCACCCCAGGAAAGGCGTGATGCGCTTCGGAAAGAAGGGTAAGTTAGCCTGAGATATATTGGAGCGCTCAAGGTAATCGAATTTGTCGGTTCTGTAGGTTATAAGCTTAAACTGCCTGAGGAGCTCAATGGAATCCATGATGTATTCCACATATCTAATCTAAAGAAATGTCTAGCCGATGAATCGCTAGCAATGTCACAGCAAGATGTTCAAATTGATAAAAGCCTGAGGTTCATTGAGAAACCAATTTCGATCGAATATCGACAGGTTCAAAAGCTGCGAAGGAAGTTTATACCTGTTGTAAAGGTTAAATGGGATGCCCATCGAAGCCCCGAATATACATGGGAGGTTGAGACTAGTATGCAACAAAAATACCCCATCTTTTTTTAATAAAATCTTGAGGTCGAGATTTCTTTTAAGGGGGTGAGGATGTAACACCTCAAAAATTCAGGTCCGGTAATACACCGACACATGTACGTACCCTCGGATGATGCCACAAATGAGTTAGTCACTCAACTCGCTCAAACGCGACTAACTCACATTTTTTTCATGCATCGGACTGTAAGCTACGGTTCGGCTATGCTATTCAAAATCCAACCTGACCGTAACCTATGGTCAAGGACCGTAAGCTACAGTCCAGGCTTGCTGAACCACATTTTTACTAACCGTAAGCTACGGTCTGACGATCGTAGCCTATGCCAAGTTCCTAAAACCTTTTTTTTCATTATTTCAACTTTCAACAAATGACCCGGAGACCCTTAGACTTCATTATTTTCATATCTCTTATATAATCAAGCCATATCTTAACCCAAATGACTCCCGGTTGAGGTGATATCTTTTCATTAACCATCCTTTTTTGTTCCACATCATCACTAAACCTTTAACATTACTGATTTAAGTAATTTAACCTGTTAAATCAAAAGACTTCGTATTTATCGCTTCTAAGCTAGTAACCACTTAAAAGTCACTAAAGAACATAGTATAACACACGTTAACGTCTGGTTATTCGCACACTTCTTCAATATACCATGTGTTGAACAAAAATAACTAGTTATGTCATTGAATATAAGTCAAGGGACTACTCATGACATTTAACAAAACTATATTTGAGGGACTAAAAGTGTTAACATTCCAAATTTCTACCAAGATTCCACAAACCCTGCAATATGCCACTCTCTTGCAGCTCTTGACACCTATCTAACCACTTATATTGATCCTACAACACCTCTAAGACTTGACATCATCCTCTTTCATGTAACGCCTCGCTTTTTCGTACTTTCCTTAATTAGAAAGTATAATTGTATTTCTGTTTATGTAAACTTGTATTCGTATTTCTTTTCCCATTTTTGTAATCCTAGACTTGAATCGTAATAAAAATTCATACTTGTTATAAGTGCAAAGACTCATACGTTCACACTCGATTCATACTTCTATGCGTTATACATGCAAAAATGACAAGTTATAGCCTGAAATGAAAGATAAACTAAGTTCAAGCACTAAAAATGGCATAATCCGGAGAAAGTGGTTTCTAGCCCATGGATTGGTCCGTTTTGTGTTTGTTGCATTAAATGCACCCAACTAACAACCCCCTAACCCCATCTATAAATACCCACCTCCGCTCACTCTCATTTCACACCTCAAACACTTCTCTCTCTCTAAAGCTCTCTCTCTAAAGCTCTCTCCATCTAAAAGTTCAAGACTTTCAAAGTGAGTTCTAACTCACCCTTACCTCCCTTCTTTCTTTCTTCCTTTCTTAACACTTGAATCCCCTCTAGGAATGTTTCCATAGGTTTTCCACAGAAAACCAACTTGGAACATCACCATATTTGAGGTCTCAAGAGTAAGAGTTGTTTGTTTTAATAGGGTTTTAACCCGCAAGTGTTGTATCCTTCCAAGCTTGTTCTTGAAAAAAGACTTGAGTTGGTAGTGTGTGATTACTTGGAAGTCTTGCATATCCTACCTTCAATACACCACCTCACTTGATGATTTTGATTGTTTTTCGTATTTTACTTTTATGCTCAACTTATTCATGACCATCCTTGTTGTCCTTGTGACGACTTGTGCATTGGTGAACTATACGAAAGAGGTTAAAGGAAGGTTATCCTCCTACCTCCATGCATGACTTCTATGAACTTCCATGATGTTTATGATCTACTTATTGTGTATACTATAATATATATATATATATATATATCCACTAACCGAACCCTTGATGATAATCGAATGATTGTCCGTCATGGTACTAGGTTACATCACCTAAGTACTTAATTTCTCGTTACGATTCTAATGAGTATCCTAACCCATGAAAACACATCAACCTGAATGGGTATTAGTGTCAAGAATGAGTATTACGTCTAGATGGTTATTTTCCCGTATACATACTTTAGTGTATTTAAATTCCTAATCCTCCGTTATCATTCGAATACTCACCAACCTACGTTTTCCTCTTGTAGGATAACTCGGTGCTCCATCTTCCAAACTCCCCCAACACTTTATGGAAATATCAAGTGGAAGCTGGCAAAACCGTGAGTACACTTGACCCATTTCCCTTTTTACACAATTTGGGTTGTAACATGTTAACTTACAAAATACACGAATACACACACATACTACATGCTTTATACAGTCGATCCGTTATACATGCTTATTGTTATGCTTAAGTTCATGCTAGATTCATACATGCTTCTTGTCATTAACTTAGCTAGCCCCAACTTAACATATATAGCACCATAGGAGTAGCACACCGCCCGTCAGGGTAATGTTAAGCTTTAGGATGATTCATTCTTAATTCATACTTTAGTCTCGTTACTTCGTGTGACGAGGGACACATTCATTCATGTGGACACTTGGGTTTGACAATGAGTATTGCATGCTAGCCTACCTTGTATACAATTACCATATGTATTTGAGTAAACACTTTATACTTATGCGATGTACTTAAACTTGTGTACTCGTCAATACTTTTTGTATTGAACTATACTTTTAACATGTTGCAGGTTAAAGATGTTGAATTTGACGAATCTAGTAGGGACGACATAGAAACACACCTAGAATGTTAGGCTTTTTATGTTGTAATTTTTTTGAAATTATTGTATTTTGATTTCTGTTGTAATTGACAATTTGATATATGAAATGAACAAGTTTTGATTTAAATATTGTCGCAAATAGTGTTATGATGCATTGAGCAATATATTTCGTCTCACTCCGATGTTTCCGCAATCGGTTGGGGTGTGACAGATTGGTATCAGAGCCATAACTATTGGGAATTAGGTAGAACTGCCATGTTCGACCTAGTCTATAGTTTAAGTGTCCAACTTGACCCTTCTTGGCTCATGCTTAAAAATGTTAATTCTTCCTGTTTGCTCCTTCCTATTTCCTTTAGTCTTAATATATTCAATATGTCTTTCCTAAGACATTTACACAATATACACACTTGAAGACGTGAAGACACTCATACTACAAACGAGACGATCTCACCAAAATAGGGCTAAAACCCACACTTTGGTGATCACTCTCAATCCGCGTATTCAGTTTTTCACGAAATTATGCCATCAAGTTAGGAGTGATATCTATACCTTGATGGAAGATTTCCATTTCACACCCTAGTGGACCCTTGCCAACGAGTTGGAATTTGCTCCTCGTTTGGTAATGTACCAACCACACTAGGGTAGGATGTTGTCAAGTTAGGGGTTAAACCTGCACCTTGTCAATTAGTCCCACTCCTCGATTTTTCAATCTCGCCAAAGTTTCGATTGTTTCGATCAATTAGAGACATGTAGTAACTGGAAGGGTAAAATGTCGTTAATCGCTTCTCGACGAGAGCATTTTAACTATTGGACAAAGCATGTTCCTCTATTTGAAAGGATCTTCGGTTCACTTTGGAATAGTCGATGCTTCTCAACCCAAAGCTCTCCATATTTAACTAAGCCTATCTTTAATGCTATCTCAATTTCTATTTGTTTTAATACTTGTTATCTCGTTCATTTCGAACCCGATGCACAATTCGCACATCTTTCGCAATCAAAAACAATAATAATTCTTGCAAACCAACTAAATTCATACTCCTTACGCAATCATACCTGTTTATACTATTGAATACTTGTTTTGTTTATGTCACCTATGTGAACTCATACATGTTATACAATACTTACATGCTCAAACGTGATTTTTATTGCCGATCACCTACATGTCCTTTTTCGCAAAACTCAACTTGGAGAAATGAGTCGAAGTCCAACTCCAACTCGACTATTTTCATAACAATCACTATATCAAAACTTATACCTAAACCTTTTATCATTGTTTCAATTTTTCTCATTTATGCATAAACCTCGAACCGTACTATTATATTCAAACTATTTCTCACCCTACAACATATTTACGTAAATTACATACACAAAACCCCAAATGACACTTTAAACGTTTCTTTCACAATTTTTCAAAAACTTTATGAAATACTACCCATCAACTTAGTCGGTCAAACGAACCTCTTGCCCTCGATTTTCACAAATCGTCCAAAACACACTCACTTTATACTACTATTCTAAAGACATTTTATTTCCAACAAGAAACCAACGAAAACTTTCTCTCACATACGTATAAGTACTTTGCTAAAATACTTTTCAAAATTTTAAGTTTTACATAAAAATTTTCAAAACACGACTTTTCTTGCATCAATAAAATAAAATAAAATAAAGCAAGCTCACTATTTTACAACCTTTTTAAAATACGCAAATCTAAATCTGAACACATGGAAAGAAAATTTCATATGCGAATACAAATTTTAAACAAAAGTAGCATTTCTTTCTACAAACCATATTTTACATCATAAATTAATACTTTTCTCAATATTCACCTGACATTCACAATTTTGGTCATTCATTCGCAACAAACCCGACTTATTTTATTTCAACCAACTCAATGTTTTGACTCAAGCAACCATACGCATTACATTGTCAATATTACATGACAATATTATGCATATCACTATTACACTTCGTATTTTACACACTCGCAACTTCATGGTATCTTATATATGCTAAATCCCATTTTATTTCACCTATATGCTCGATACTGCATGCTAATGTTATACGTATTTGTCTTCAATCATACTCAAAATTTATACATTCGCACTACTTGGTATTCATACTTGAAATCTATAAGTAGGCATAACCCGAATGGTTTCTCCTACGTTCGACACACTCATACATGCATACAATCATGCTTGCATACTTAATTTTTATACGCTATCTTACACAACTGTAGCTTGTAATACTAGATGTAACCTAACCCGTACACTACTAGTACAAACTATGTGGATCATGCACAAACCAAAATAATCGCGAGTGCACACGGGATTATATTGGTAGGCGCATGAAAACCATAGTGGGTTCCACTGTGTATCGCAACACGGGACGTAACATGACACCGAATAGCGAAACGACGTAACATGGTGTGAACATGGTGGATACGCCACTAGTACTTCCTATATATAAGTGCCCCTACCATGTTACCAAACTTTCGTAAAACGTGCCATGAAAATTTCGGTATTTTCACGGACTTTGTTAAATACATTTGATTCATAACAAACTTTGGTGACCCCACTTTGAAATGATCAGTACTCGATTACCAATGACAAAGCTTCAATCTCTAAATCATTAGCTTTAACCGCCATAACTATCACTAGTATCTCTCAACATTCCATGTCGCATTTTATCCGATATCCATACCATTTTTGCCCCTCGCATACACCTACTGAATCATTCACTACCATACCATGATATTCCCAATTCTTCCCATAACATTTCATCCAAACTTTATTTATAGTGAATCAGCCTAAACGTTCACTACATTTTAAAAAAAAACGTCCCCACCGGCTCAATCTTGTAAAATGTTCCTTTTCTTTAAACCATCTTTCACTCTTATCTACGCACAAACTTCAACTAGTCGGTCTATTACCGCCAAAACCTTTTAGAAACCGTAAATACTTACCATCCTAGTTCTCTCAAATAAATATTTTCTACAACAAGTCATTTTACTAATACGCCTTAGAACTTACAGAACTTTTCTTACAACTTACGGTGTGGACCGCTCATTTTAATCAAAGTATATCCTCAGTCATACTAAAACCTTCCTCTTAGGTCGCACTCTTTTAAAATATTCATTCCAATGTGTTGTCCAGACCCAGTCAAACTCACTTGCTTACACACACATACACGTTTTACTTATTCTTATACATAGTTACGATTGGTGTCTCAAAAACACCTTAGTCAAACAAATTATTTTCGCGAACCTACCATTTTTATCCTTCAAGATTTCGATACATACTGACACACTTATACATGAACTCCGCAAAAACTTTAAGCTTCAAAATCTTGATTTTGGCCAAACATTTTCACCAAAATGACATCTTTTCCAAGTCTTCCTCTTGAATGAATTTCGGGACGAAATTTCCTAAAGGAAGGAAGACTGTAACGCCTCGCTTTTTTGTACTTTTCTTAATTAGAAAGTATAATCGTATTTCTATTTATGAAAACTTGTATTCGTATTTCTTTTCCCAATTTTGTAATCCGAGACTTGAATCATAATAAAAATTCATACTTGTTATACTTTAGTGTATTTAAATTCTTAATCCTTCATTATCATTCGAATACTCACCGACCTACGTTTTCCTCTTGTAGGATAACTCGGTGCTCCATCTTCTAAACTCCCCCAACACTTTACAGAAATATCAAGTGGAAGCTTGCGAAACCGTTGGTACACTTGACCCATTTCCCTTTTTAACAATTTGGGTTGTAACATGTTAACTTACAAAATACACGAATATACACACACACTACATGCTTTATACACGCGATCCGTTATACATGCTTATTGTTATGCTTAGGTTCATGCTATATTCATACATGCTTCTTGTCATTAACTTAGCTAGCCCCAACTTAACATATATAGCGCCATAGGAGTAGCACACCGCCCGTTGGGGGTAATGTTAAGCTTTAAGATGATTCATTCTTAATTCATACTTTAGTCTCATTACTTCGTGCGACGAGGGACACATTCATTCTTATGGACACTTTGGTTTGACAATGAGTATTGCATGCTAGCCTACCTTGAATACAATTTCCATATGGATTTGAGTAAACTCTTTTATACTTATGCGATGTACATAAACTTGTGTACTTGACAATACTTTTTGTATTGACAATACTTATGCGATGTTGAATATGACGAATCTAGTAGGGATGACATAGAAACACACCTAGAATGTTAGGCTTTTTATGTTGTAATTTTGTTGAAATTATTGTATTTTGATTTCTGTTGTAATTGACAATTTGATATATTAAATGAAGTAGTTTTGATTTAAATATTGTCTTAATAGTGTTATGATTCATTGAGCAATCTATTTCGTCTCACTCCGATGTTTCCGTCATCGGTTGGGGTGTGATAATTCATCCTCTTGCACTATAAATAGCCCACCAAGCTAGCTCTATTCCTTGCTCATTTCCTTTTCTTCTCTCTATTACACTCTTAGAAGTTCCTGGTCATCTAGGAGCATCCCTTTGAATTCTAAACTTCCTCTTGGATCACTTGTAAGTGTTCCATCTCTGCTCTTTTCTTTTATAGGCTTTTAATAGCCAAAAGTCAAACAGTTTTGATAAAGCTTTGACTTTCGGTTAAGACCATTATGGTCTAGCCATTGTTCAAGATGAACATGGCTAAGTGTCTGTAATTACGTAGGTATTAATCCCTTAAAAGGGTACCTCCTAAGAATCACGTTTACTAGGTCAATTGACGAGTCAAAGCTAATGTTTTTAAAAAAGTCAAACGGGTCAGATTATATAAGTATAATAATCTGAGTTTATATATATTATAAATATGTTTTGACACCTAAGCAAGTTGGTAATAATTATTAGAATATGTGGGAACATGTTCGGCTCGTCAATTCCGATTCTAGGGTCGGTTTGCAACTCAAAGTCATAAAGTTTGACTTCAACTTTGACTTTTGATTCTGGCCTGACTTAGATTAGTTTACTACTGATTTATGGCTACATTATGATCATAATATAGTATAGCATAACCCTTTAAGGTTATATTACATAATCATAATCTGAGTTTATGCATAAGTTCTGCTAATATGTCAAACTTTGAGTAAAATGGCCTTTTTGTATAAAAATAAGGTTTTAATGAACAATGAACTTGCAAATGAATTACCTACTGATATGTTAATATAATCAACATATTGTAATGTTATTATTCTGATCATAAACTAAGTTTTATTTTAATATCGTAAATTATGTTTTAAAAGACCAAAACGCCTTTTTAGTGCATAGTATGGTCCTAAACCATAAACCACACTTATGTGTGATATCTTACTGATAATATATCACAAATTAAGTATTTTTCCAGAATGTTTATGATCATAACATCAGAATATATACAAGTTCCTTTTATACATCATATAAAGGTTAAAACGCCTTATAAGGCATAGTTTCGCTTTAAAACCTTAACAGGCATATAAGTTGATAACCTACTGATATTACAACTTATTTAAACTATAATAGCATATAGAACTTGTTCATGACTCACTTGGTTGCCCGATATCGCTCATATACATACGGTTAAGTTTAAGTAAGTAGTTTACAAAAACTAACCAAAACAGGTTTAACCTTATCATTTTAATCTCAAATTCCAGAATATTAATTGTTTACCCATGTCATACAAGTCTTAGTACTTGTTGGGTTTAAACTACATTCTATGTGCTCACCGCTTAATCTAGCGAATCCTACCATTTTGATCCTTTAAGCTAGTCGGTTTAAATCTATGACTTAAATTGGAACGTTAGCACTCTAATTGGTTAGTTTATGCCATCATTCCAGACTAGAAGCGTTTCAGTAAATGCTATCTGCACTTATCTATTGATTAAATGGCTGAGTTAACATAAACTTTGCATTTAAAGTCAAGTGCTAGCTCAGGTAAATACTTTTAACTTATTTTCCCTATACAGGCTTAGGATACGGTAAATTATTACCGCTTGGTCAGGAATGGGATCAATCGAATGCCGGGCTATGGCTAGTAAATCCGCATATTCCGTTTTGATCAGTTTTGTTTGATAACTTAAACATTGGGGGTTAACAACCGTGTCCTGGGTATCCTCGGCTCATTTAAGTTACTAATGGCCACAACTAAAGCACGGGGTGTAGGCATACACCTAACAGATGCGAATGCTAAAATATATTATACCCAGAAGTTGGGGATAACTCCTTCGTGGGTTTATAAGTGTTGTGTCAGTTAATCATGTCTCGGTTTCTATATTGGGCCACATATGTATTGACAAACAGGTGAATATGTATACAAGATTAAAAGCTTAACTTTCCCAAGTGATAAAAAGATTTTATGTGCCTTGTGCACTTAAATCAGTTTTTGAAATGTTTTCAAAACGAGTCAGTTGATTGTATTTACCAGTGAAAGCTGACGTATTTTCAAAAGACTAAGATGCAGGTACAACACGAAATAGGCTGAAAACTGCTTGGTAATGATATAAGAGGAACTTGCAAATCCTTGATCTGCCTAAAGTCTGTTGTTCATCTCTTTTATATTTTACGGTCCGCCTGTGGATCTTTAAATACAAACCGTCTGTATATTATTTTCGAACTTTGGACATTTTGGTTTGTAATAATATTTTAAACTCCAAGACTTCTGTTGTGCTGTGTTAATTGACTATGATTTCATCAACTTACGTCACGATACTCCCCCACTCGAGCCCACCGAGGTTTTGTTGGAAATCCGGGGTGTGACATGACCCGACGATCAAAGAAAATTAAGGGAAGGACCAAGAGGGTATGGCTTGAATATGACCGTGGTGGTGAGCACCATACTATAGCAACAGTTAAAAAAAGGTAGAAGCAAAATAAACCGGTTGCCCGTTTTACCTGGTGGTGGTGCGAGACCAGCCGTATGAAACTTCGACATTCTCTACTTCTTTTTTTCCTTCCATTTGATATCATTCAAGGGTGCTAAAATGTCATCATACTGGGACCACAACTATTTCTTTGGGTCGTATTCTAGCGAGTCATGGGTGCCCGAAACCGTTCCAGTAACAGTTATTAGCTTAAATTACTTATTGTGTTAATTATTTACTAATGACAATACCGTTTTTGGGGGAGACTGGTGTTCCTAATTCTAATGAGCAAGAAGAGGTTGTGTCTAGTGTAAAAGGAAATTAAAACATACCCATTCTAGATTTGAACACGTATTGCCCTGTAGATGACCCATACCATGTTGATGAACCAAGTTATCCGGCACAACAAGGGTAACCGGATTATGGATACGAGTGTGAATATACTTACGTGCAACAACATTATCCGGATGGATACGGAGGACACGATGGTCATCAACAATTCATTTCCCTGAGCAATCCTTACAAAAGTTACAATGCATCACAGTATTTGTACGTTCAACAAAACTATCTAGACGAGACGATATGGTGGTGAGGCACCCCCCAGCCCAGGCAATCCGTACCTCAAAAAGATGGTATCAAATTTATTTAGTTACATTAGACAAATTAATAAATATAAAATCTAACCTAACCCTATCGAGGTTATAGGTTTTCAACAATCTAGATGAACTAAAGAACTGGGCACAGGAAACGGAAAATGTGGATAGTTTTGTTATTATGACCCGACAATCAAAGAAAATTAGGGGAAGGACCGGGAGGGTATGGCTTGAATATGACCGTGGTGGTGAGCACCATATTACAGCAAGGGTTAGAAAAGCCGGAAGCAAAAAAAAAAGGTTGCCCGTTTTACCTGGTGGCGATGCGAGACCATCCGTATGAAACCTGGGGGACAAAAGGGGGAAAGACTTAACATAACCATAAACTTTGTGAGGACCTGTCGGCCCACGCGTTTGTGCGAAGGTTTACTCCCAACAAATAAAGACTTATCGAGCGACTGATAACTTCAAACATGGAGCCACGCAAAATTTTTCAAACGATAAGGAAGCAGGATCCCGACAGGTTCCATGTTCAGAAAGACATACAAAACCAGTACAGAAGATTAGGGTCAAACAAAGAAACGGATTGACTACCACACAGTCACTAGAAAACATCCTGATTAAAAACAAATTTATTTACGAGACACGGGAGGAACTCGGAACAGAGGTCCTAACAGGGATCTTCTTTGTTCATCTCTACTCGAGTGATATGTGGCGTGCATTCCCGCACGTTTTGCGGATTAATTCCATGTACAAAACAAACGTATACAACATGCCATTTGTCCAGATTGTTGGTATGACGCATACCAGCTATTCTTTTTGTATCGCGCATGCCGTTATCTATAAAGAACGTAGTGATAACTTTGTATGGGTGCTTGAGAGGATCAGGTTAATGTTGGATGAATGTATGGAGCCACGTGTGATTTTAACGGAAAGAGACCTGGCCATAATGAGCGCGTGTGCTAAAGTATTTCAAATGCCTCTCGGTATCTTTGTAGATTTCACATACAACAGAATATTTGTAAGCACTGCAAGAGCGCCTTAACAGAAGAAGACTAGCAAAACGTTCTGTCATTCTAGGGGTCATTGTGTGAGTCTCCATCAATAGCTATATACGAGTACCACTTGGCAACCTGCAAAAGCGACCTGTGGAGTGCAAACGTTCAAGTAAGTTTTTTTAATAACATATGACCCACCGATGTACATTTACTAAATTATTTTTAGTTTTTAGGGGTCTTTAAGTACATGTATAATAACTGGCTAAAAGATTACACGAAATGTTCATCTTTGCGTGGACCGATCAGAGTCGCAACACCGGTCAGCGTACCACAAACAGAGTTGAGAGTCAACACGCCAATTTAAAGATATACGTCCAAAATAGGAGCTCGCTGGACCGTATAGTTGGTTGTGTCCAGGATATGGTTGAACGCAATACGGTGAAATAAGGAGAAATTTTCGAGAAAGCATCGAAAAAAGAATGAACCACCACAGAAACTCGTTGGTTGACCACCTACGTAGAAAAGTTTACCATACGGCACTTGACTTATTGAGTGGGGAGCTACTTAGGAAGCTAGACGTGTTGCAGTGCTTTCATTCATCATGTGGTTGCCAGATGTGGTACAATTGCGGGTTGCCATGTGCTTGTAGGCTGGAAAAGTACGTACATGCAGGTAATAATTATTAAACATACAACACTTGTGTTATATAGTCCGTTAATTATGTGGCTTAAATAGTGCATTGTTTTAACCGTGCAGAGCGTCCGATTCAACTCGAAGACGTAGACGTCTTCTGGCGAAAGCTTAACTTTCAACCATGTAAATTGATAGATGATGACGTTGACGTGTTAGAAGAGCTCAATATTGTTAGACAACAATTAGAGTCACACCCCCTTGCTCATAAAAAAAGCTTATTGTCAAAGATTAAAGTGGTGTTGCCTCCAACCAAATCTACCAAGAAACCACCGGTTGTCCAACAAAATACTCGTGGACGGCCAACAACAAAGCAAGTACAATAAAGGTTTGACAGGACCGCCCGTAGATACGAAGAATTGAGGAGAAGCTCATTCTATGATGCAAACAAGTGCTTTGAAGGTTCCTAACAAAGTACATACGATGCCCCCCGCCACAACTCGTATGTTCCGTCACATGCCTTTCAACAGTCGGTCGTAAAGTCTCAAAAACCCAAAGCTGGCCGAAGCCGTTCAACGAATTGTAAAAAAAGATATATGAGATGATAACGGTTTTCCGTTAATAGTGGGCGATGAGAATCTGTCAATCATCAAACAGTTTAAGTATGTCCTTCCGACAGTGTTTCACCCGCACATCTCATGCATACAAGATGTGAGGCCGGACGATCATTGTGGGTTTCGGTCTGTGGCTGTGAGCTTGGGTATGGGAGAACGTTTATGAGGGCACATTCGATAAGACCTTGTACAAGAGATGGATCAGAACGCATCGATCTGGTTGCCAATATTTGAAGCATGGGACGAAGGATATTTTAACACGCATCGTGAGGGCCTAATTTGGGATTTAGTGGAACGTTGTCCCCCCACTCATTGGATGGAATTCCCCCCCACCCCCACGCAGGGCTTCTTATTGCACTAAGGTAAGGTATCATGGTGCACCTGTTAAGAATCGATGGGAGTTCCACTTTCTTCCCAATATTGAGTCCTCTGACTGATCGACAACCACGATTGATAATGCTTGCACATGTTAACGATAACCACTTCATACATGTTAAGCTGGAAGACGAATATCTAATGCCGACAATAAACGGGCTATGGTTGACGCACCGAAAACCTGCTGTAAAACAATGGCAATATATGTACATGCCCCGTTTAGAATGGTATGCATCAATAATGAATCTGCCACCAAATCCAAATCCGAGTATTAATTTCATCGACAGTGAATCCGAAAATGATTTTTGCATAGTGAATATGGTTTTTTGTATAATTAATATGATTTTTGTATAATTAATATGACTTTTTTATATAATTAATATGATTTTTGGTATAATTAATATGATTTTTACATAATTAATATGTCGCAGCATATACTTTGAGCGACAAATTTAAATCGTTTAAACCTTTTGTATCCAAAAGGGAAATGGTGAATTACCATTTTACCCCTGAGTTGCCCCTTATCTAGGCCTAATTCAGGGGTAAAATGGTAATTAACCATGTGAGCAGAATCTATCCAAAATGATTAATTATCATTTTACCCGTGAATTAGGCCTAGACGAGGGGCAACTCGGGGTGAAATGGCAATTCACACATTTACTTTAGACGGGTCGTCTAGGTCTAGACGCTCTATTTGGTTGAATTACCATTTTACCCCTGAGTTGCCCCTCGTCTAAGCCTAATTCAGGGGTAAAAAGGTAATTAACCATTTGAGAAAGATTCTGCCAAAATGTCAATTACCATTAAACCCCTGAATCAGGCATAGATGAGGGGCAACTCATGGGTAAAATGGTAATTCACCATTTCCCTTAGATGGGTCATCTAGGTTCTGATGGGGCGTCCATGCCTCGTATATGAGGGGAAAACCTAGATGACCTCTGCATATCACCTATATACACACACATACATACGTACATCTGAACGGATCAAGTGTATACGAATCGTATTTTTTTGCGATTTCGAACTTCTAATGTACGTATTTGTACTTATACTTCGTTATTCTTCAATTTATTATACATTTGGACAGTAGATTATAAGTGAATTTGGGGTTTTTAATGGTTTTTGGTGGGTTATGTTGAAGATGATGGGTTTTGGGGTGAATGGGACGGTGCGTCTACCCCTAAACGACCCTTTTTTTAATTGTTATTAGTGTTATTATTATTAATTGTTATTATTAGTTTTAACTATTATTATTATTATTATTATTATTATTATTATTATTATTATTATTATTATTATTATTATTATTATTATTATTATTATTAATTGTTGTTATTCTGTTATTAAAATTTGTATAATAATTGTTGTAATTATTGATTGTTATTATTAGTATTAATTGTTATTATTCAAATTATGGCATAGTTGAAATAGAGAACCCATGGAGATTCGAGTACTTAGCGGGCGTTCACTTTCTAGAAGTCTTAGCATCATTAAACACTTTCGCTGTGCAATGAAGATACCAGTCAGTTCACGCCGAACTCTGATTTTAGCGGTTGTGACAACATTAAAGCGGTTGTTGGTCAAGTTAGCATTAATCACCCCATGAAAATACATTGTGTTTTCATCCCCTTTCCACCACCCACCGAACCCTAGACTTTTGTTTCACGTCCAAGGTCCTTAACCTATTCGTCTCTACTATGAACTCCTTCCACCCGTTTCTTTCAGTAATCTAATGTGGGCTAAGCTCTCTACCTTCGGCCAGAACCTCCAACTCCTCCAACTGTTTTATTTTCAACTTATATTCCCCTCGTTAACCGCCTTTTGATTAATTACCCATTCCTTTGCTTTTTTTGTACCCATCTCAACTTCATGACTAACCCTAAGTTGGTCGGCCCATCAAAAGTGAAGGTTTCGTACAGGTGCCCTACCTGCTCCAAGAAGCTTGGGATTTCATCAAAGAGTTGAACAACCTGGACAGGGTCGGCCATAGTCCACTGGGGCCGCCGAGAAAAGGACAGGGCAATGGTCCAACACTACATTGGATAAAGCAAGAAAAGATACAGTGAGCCATGAATTCAATAAATCTCTGCATGACTTTTTAGCCTATTATCTGAGTGATAAGTGTAATTCCGCCCACCCATCTAATATTCACCAAGACCTACAACCTCAATAAAATTATTAAAAAATAAAGCATTCAGTTCGACAAACTTTGAGTTCATTCTTTCCAAAGGTGACTACACGTCATTAAAATCCCCCATAAACGCCCATAGTCCAGGTAGTGAGTTCCTAACTTCCACCAGCTGCCCCAAGAGGCCCGCCTTTCAACATGATCATTTTGGGCATAGACATTCACGATTTTGATACCAACCCTAGTTCTACAGAAGACCATTGGATTCCACATGGAAATGACCCCCCCCCCCCCCCCGAACAGCCTACTACATTCACTGTTTCATACTTGAACCTAGTCTAACCCCAAAAACCACGGACCATAAACCTGTTGTTGACCCCAATTTCGTTTCCTAAACTGCTAGAAAATGAACCCCGTGTGATGTTTCCAGCCCCCTAACCCAATCAACTTTACGTGAGTCCCTGACTCCACAGAGATTTAGAGTTAGAAAATTCGTTGGGGTATATCAGGTTCGCATTCATCCAAAATTAATTCACTAACCTGGTTGTACCAGATCTACATGTTCAAACAACGACATAAACATACATATTAGTTGTTGATATTCAATGCCATGATAAACAGAGTAGCACTCGACTGTTCATTTAAGGTTAGAGGAACACAATACATGTACGGTTAGTAACTCATTGGTATTACCCCAAGTATGCTACTTTAGTCAAATCCTTTACATGCTCGCAAGATGAAAAAAGGCAGCTTAAGAAGATTTTGGAAAGGATATTGAACGAGCATTCAGTGTCCTAAAACAACGGTATCATGAAAACCCAGAACACGCATGGAAGCTCCATAGAATACAATGTGTGGTAGATGTGCATTATCCTACACAAGAAGATCTTAGGGGAGGAAGGCTTAACGATATGCAAGTACAAAGAAAAATAGTTTTAAGCGTCAATCAGATTAGAAGAATTTAGTGAATACAAATACATGACAATGCAACAAATAATAATCTTGGAGCACATTTGGTGGTACATATCATGACACTTCATGCCAACGGTCAAGTCCAGTGTTATTAGTTGTTATTATGTTTTTAAGCATTCTTTTTATTGTTATCATGCATGCCTTTTAACTGTAAATATATTATAAATTATCAATCAAGTTTTAACTAAATTGTATTTTTAATTATTATGCATGTATATTTTACTTTTTACAAATTCTAAAAACTAATATTTTTATTTATATTTAAAAAATAAAGTTGACATGATAGTGTAAATTTAGTGTAGTGAAAACACACCCACAAATGTGAAGGTAAGTGAAAAATGATGTGGTGTTAATATGGTAGTGAAAATTCAAGTAGAACGTGGGATCAAACATCCTACGCATATTCTTAGATTTTGCAATATGATGGTCTATATAGGTGAGGTTCATTTATTGCTGCAATAAATGTTTTTCTTTATTTCAACTATATTACAATTAATGATCGAGTAGGTGGTTCCAGGTGGTAGGAGGGATGAGGCTCGCAAATTAAGATGGACACATAACACATAGTGTGTTTCATGATACCCATCCATATATCATCCGGTAGACAAGACAACGATCTTTTATTAACCTATTTTTGGAAAGCCAACTCGCACAAACCTAGTAAGATTACATCAAAATTCACACCAAACATCCACAATGCTAGAACCCTCCACAACAATGAAAATGCATTTTTCCAACACACATTGTGTACACTACAAAATCTAGTTGTTTAAGATTGATAAAGAAAAGAATAATTTGCGGTTTTGGTACCCGTGATTTATAGCCCATTGAAGTATTTTATTTTACAATATACAAATATATCGCAATTTACATACCAAGAGTTCTATTTTATTGCAATTTCAATCCATCAGATTAACTCCATCCATCTTCTAGTTAAATCTAGTCACACGAGACATGTGATAGGCATATACTTGATTAACCATCAAAATTGAAGAATATTGTTCAAGCCCAGAAGCATTAAATTATACAATTTTATTTAACATATACTTCAAAAGCATAATAAACGTTTAAACTTATAACATAAATTATTGAAAATTGAGGAAAACAATTTAATTAGTATAATTTAATAGTGTAAGCATACAGTTATCATTTGTGTCTCACTTTGAAGCTATGGAAAATCTTGAATAACAATGAAAAACAACCAAGTCTAATAATATTAAACAAGATTGCATACCATGCAATTTTAGTTCGCCGCTTCTAGTTCCATATATAGTGTGTTTGCATGGCAAATTTGTATGTTGAAGTTATCAGAGATGTAGGGCCCAAATTAATGGATAAAGATTGTTATTAAAGCACCATTCCACTTAACAAACTAAAGCAATTTGCATGATTTTGTGCAATGATGTATTGTTATGTGCCATACATAATATTTGTTTTTCATTACTACGAATATGCAAAATTATAATTTTATGTCTTTTGAAATGATATGTAAATTAGGATTGCATAATGTAATGCTTTTCAATTTAAATAATATTTGTTTTCTTCAATTTTGATGGTTAATTACGTATTTGTTCATTATATGCTTTTCATGTGACTAAGATTTAACTAGAAGATGGATGGAATTAATTTGGTGCATTGAAATTGCAATAAAATAAAAAAATTGATATATAAATTGAAAAACATTTGTATTTTATAAAATATTGTAATGGACTATATACCACTGGCACCAAAAGCACAATTTACCCTAAAGAAAAATAACAAAATTTATTACCCATATGTCTTAGGGGTGCAGATTTGCCTGAAATGAATAAGTTTCTAGCGATATTGATCACTAATCAAGCAAAATTGGCAAGAAAAATAGAGTAATATATGGCATTTTTTATAATCTAAATGAAATCCTGAAAGATGTAAAGTTACGAATCAACAATGTCCAAAGGCTAGAAGTTAAGTTAACTAAAACTAGAGGTATGGTACTGCGTTATGCAGTGGGGATTCGGTCCGTATCAATTTGGTTTGTTATGCTCACGCTACTTGCTATAACAAATGTAAAAGAAAATCCAAAAAAATCGTGATATACACAAAAGTATATGTCGACATGTTATATGTGGATCGATAACCATAAAAAAAGAATATGGGAATTGGTTCCAATAATACGGATACTTATACCGATGTGGTAATGCTATTGGGTCATAATTGTTTCGATTTGTCATGGTACTCATACGAAAAAATAATCTTTTTGAATACAATCCGGTTTAAAAAAAATGTTTGTTGGAATAGTTGAAATTATTCGGTAAAAAAAAACAAGCAAAGGCAAGGTATTAGAAAAAATAGTTGTTTATACATAATAATAAGTAATATCAACTTTTGTGGCTAAATTAAAAAGCAAAATGAAGAAGTTTGAAAAGTTTTATGACCACGTCAAAAGGTAAAGAACATCTTTATTTATCAATGCGATATGAATTAATATATACAACTTTTAAGCCTCTGCGTTGCAAGCCGGGGGCATAAAATCATACTACTAATGGGTTGGGGTGTATGACATTGAAAACTGAACGACGACCAAAGCAAAAGAAATAATCAAACCTTCCGCTTTTCTTTTTAAGCTAGAGAAATTATGGGTTTTGTCCAAACTAATCAACTCATCTGATATGTCATAGTTTGGTCCCTGTAATGGATATCAAACATATTAAAATTGTCTTTATTCCCATAGGTTTAAAATATATAAAATAAAATTAAAACCTAAAAACCACGTTTAATATATAAAATAAAATTAAAACCTAAAACCCACGTTTTCTTCTGTTTCTCACTTGCCAACTTTGGCTATTGTCGGCTAGAAACAATCACCGCATCGTACCCATGAACCAGGTGGCCAGAAGAAAAAAACTTATTTAAACCGATCCTCCACATTTTCTTCTGTTTCTCACTAAGTTTTGTCTTACTGGGTTTCTTAATAAAGTTTAATGAGCTAACACAAATCAGTTTATCATCTCTTTTAAAAAGTACCTACTTAGTTAACATCATTGTTTATAATAATATAATGAATGCTAATATGTCTGAAAGAGTGTTATAAATAATCATAATGTACCATCATTCATCTATTTATGATTGTATCGGTATGATTGAACTCATATATATATATATTATATAATATATATATATATATATATATATATATGATGTATGTATTAGTTGGTAGATCATGAATGAATAAGAATGATAGTTCCCTTCTCACGGTTCTCTTTTGTTTCCTTACAAAAATCATTTCACCAAGTGTAAATCTTTTTACACGAAGTAAAAAAAAATCATATTTTCACTATTTTTCCCCATGTATATATAGTTATTACTATGAATTAATAATTATACCCACTAAATATAAAAATGTATAAAGATTGTTAATTTTATTTTCATCGAATTTCCAATATAGTTAATGCAGCTCAAATTTTTTTAGTCAAAAGTAAATAAAGTTAGTGTAGGATAGGGTTACTCTTAAAATAATGACATTTTGTTATAAAGTGTGACAAGTATATATAAGTATTGTGTTTTAAATGTTGGGCATGATTTTTTAGATTCTTCTTGCATTAAAGTATTGAAACACACCAAACGTTGATTAAAAACACAATCAAACGTATTTTGGATTTAAATTTAAAACACACTGATTTACATTGTTTGTATGGTGTTTTACATATCATATCTAGAAAAATTTAATTGTATTTTAAATTGTTACATTTAATGTTTATTATACAGTATCATGTTAAAAGAATTTAAAACATTATGCCTAAAATTTAAAATACATGCAACATACAACTCTTACAGGGAAAAACTATTCTTTGTAAAGGAACACTCGTATTCATCTTTTCATTTTTTAGGCATGAAACGAACGTAATAACATTTTCTTTTAATGATTTTTATTTTAATTTATTAAACTGTGTTGATCTTATGTTTTTTTTTCAAAGTGTTAATGATATCTTTAAAAACAAGTTAAGTTCTCATAATTGTGCTATTGTGTTGAGTGCACGTTGTTAATACACGTGTTTAAAAAAATAATTTCTCATTGTGTTTCTTAAATAACAACATAAGCTAGTTCTAAGAGCATTTACATTGAATTTTTAATTCGTATTTTTATAATTACAGTAAAAATTATATTTTGTCTCTCTAATTTTCAACTAAAGAATATTTTTATACCTTTAACATTATTTTTTTTTTCTTCTCAACTAATAACCATTTTTAAGATTATTAAAAAATCAATTCAGCGAACCGGTAAATATATATAGATAAATAGTAAGATTTTCTTTTTTTCTCCCGTCACATCTATTTTTTAATATAAGAAACACTTCATAAATATACAAGGAACCATTATGTACTGATCTAATAACAGTATGATTTGTTTTTTGTGGTTAACCATTATCAACAACAAAAGGTAAGTAAACCATTATCATCTCCTTGATTACTGATGTTCAGAGAACAAATAAAATCCAGTTCATTCTTTTTGTTATTGATATTTTTAGTATACGTGGCTAACCATGTTTAGAAAATCCATTCGGAAAGACATTAAAATAGGAATTAAAACACTGCATCAATAATCGTTGCTCCGAGTTATTTTTAATACGAAGCCTAATTTTATTTCATGTGGGAACCCTTTGAAAATAATGAACTTAATGATGATTTTATAGTTTTGCTAACTGATGGTGAGAGTGTGTTTCATTTTATATATACTTTTGCGAGATTACTAAATTTTTTTTTCTCTGCTTTTTTTTTGTTATTTTCTTTTTTTGGATTGGTGGGGTTGTTGTGAGGAGGTTTATTTAAATAATTTAGCACGCTACCTAAATTGCCCTTGATTTTATCTAGTTGCCTCTCTAGTGGTTATGGACACGTGATTTATATAAGGAAACCATTATGAATACTCTAATAATAGTAAAGTTTGTTATTGTGGTTTAGCATTATCAACAACACAAGGTAAACAAATGATTTATGCTCATGCTTGTTAGATCTGACAAACTTTGAACCGGATCCCACATATAAATATATATATATATATATATATATATATATAGTCTCATATCCATCTCTCAAGTTGAACTCGCTTCTCTCCCTCGTCTCTCCCAATGGAAGTGAATAACATAATGCAGTTTCCTGAGGATAGGACCATTTTAGTCACTGGTGGTACTGGCTTTCTGGCCAAAGGTTCTCTATCTATCCTATGTCACTCCCTCTCATTCTCCTTGATTTATTTTGTAGACATGACTTTTCTTCTTTATATTTCAGTTATGATGGAGAAGATACTAAGAGTTCAACCGAACGTGAGAAAACTCTATCTTCTTATTAGAGCTTGTGACCTAGAAGAAGCCATCAAGCGTTTTCAAATGGAGGTATCTCCAACACTAGCTAATGAATGTGTTTGTGAGTCTGTCTACTCTCTACTCCAATTCATTGTAATGTTGTCCAAAGGTCACTTTTTTCTAAACGAGTAATTCTTGCCAACCCCATATATATGTTTGTTTAGAAAAACTGATTGTTGAAATGAATAGAGATACCAACTAATAGTCTTATTTTTACGTCTTGATTATGTAGGTTGCCGGTAACGACTTATTTAGGATACTAGGAGAGAAATATGGTGTAAATATAGATAAATTTTTATCCGAAAAGGTAAGTCCTGTGGCCGGTGACATCACCAACGAGAATTTGGGACTGAGGGACTATAATTTGATTAAAGAAATGCAAAGAGAAGTCGATGTGGTTGTGAATGCAGCTGCCGCACCAAGTTCTATGAGAGGTAAATAATTTGAACGTTATGGTTATCCAAAAAAATCAATTATTCTTAAATAACATTCTTAACAAATATATAATTTAAGTAAAGGAGGTGCCAACATGAAGGACTAATATTTAGAAACATTGTTACACATAACATGTTAACGTGTATTAGATTTAGATGAATGTTTGTTTGTTTAAATTAGAGTTGTATATATAAACACTCTAAGATCAGACAAGCTTGATAAAGTCACGTCCAACACAAGGACATATTCAAAGCTGAGAGTTTTTTTTCCTTCTAAAGGGTATTCGAACCGAATTCCAAACAACCCTCTATTATCTAGAGATTAGATACATAATTCCATATTGACCATTAATTAATAATTATGTTATATATAATATAAACCAGTGAATTAAACTCAGTATACAACGGAATGCGACAAATTGTGTATGCTCTGTACAATACAAATATGTATTTTGGCAAGCAAACGAAAAAACCAAAAATAAAAGATGGGTAGTCTTTTTAACAATTTAAAAGATAAATGTGCGTAGTCCTGTGTTTATGTAAAATAACACCTACCCACTTGAGATTACACCGGCGTTCCTTGTGGTTTACTTTTTGTTACTCAAATGGTCCATAGAGTGGATGACGGTTAGTATTCTCCATTAAGTCTATTTGAAATTACAAAATTACCCTTGCTTTTATTAAAACATAAGAAAAAATATTCACACACACACACACACACACACATATATATATATATATATATAATTATATATATATATATAGGGTG
This sequence comes from Scalesia atractyloides, assembly GCA_947069175.1. Taxonomy (NCBI): domain Eukaryota; kingdom Viridiplantae; phylum Streptophyta; class Magnoliopsida; order Asterales; family Asteraceae; genus Scalesia; species Scalesia atractyloides. Next base: position 90,328,527 of record CAMTDV010000026.1, on the reverse strand, counting down.
AGGTTATTGTGAGAAAATTTAAAAGTGTGAGAAGGACAAGAAAGATTTTGGAGGTGACATGTGTCCCTTTTTATTTTGGTAGTTTAAGGTATAAGTGTAATTTAACTAATAAAATCTAATTATGGAATGAATATATGCAACCGATTTTTGGCAGTTATTGTAGGGATTTTCGAATTTGAAATAACATCCTAACTCATAAAAACACCACAGCATGTATATTGAAGGCATACATCTTAGAAAGAACAGAAATATAACAGAAACAATACCCTAACTCATAAAAACACCACAACATGTATATTGAAGGCATACATCTTATAAAGAAAGAAATATAACAAGAATAACACCAAAACTCATAAAAACACCACAACAATTATATTGAAGACACAGATCTTATAAAGAACACCCTAACATTTAATATAACAGAAATAACACCCTAATATAATTCCAATCAACACTTTAATCAGAATCAAACAGAAAAACACCCTAAATATATAAAAACAGAAATAACACCCTAACTCTTTGAAGGCAACAGAAACCTACTGAAGACACCAGAAACCACAGCAATGCGAGGACCTTTGTCCTCGCATTAAATATAACAGGAAATAACACCCTAACTCATAAAAACACCACAACATGTATATTGAAGGCATACATGTTACGAAGAACATAAATATAACAAAAATAACACCCTACAATTAAAACACCATTGTATAAATATAGAAAAAAACCATGGACTAAAACATCCAAGCGAGACCTAATTTTTTTCTCTACATAAGTATATCAATATGGTGCTCATATTAAAAATAAAAAACACTCGTTATTATAGTGTGATTTTTTTTAAAAAGAGTTACGTATAAAAAGTTATTGGAGTTTAAAAAAGAAGGGGGGAACTTTGCATGTGCATTAATGTTAATTTCTTAATTTAAAAATGTTAAATTTACCTATATACCCTTAATCTAGAAAATTAGTTAGTTTAATAGTCAACACTGTTTACAGAATCGTCACTATGATCTCAACCATTAGATTAAATATCTAATGTTTAGATTCTTTCTTATCCTTCTCACACTTTTAAATTTTCTCACATGAACCTCTACATATATATATATATATACATAAACACACATACTCACACTCTCAAAAACACAAACACTATCATCTACTCTCCTCTCTATCTCTCACGCAAACCCTCACCACCACCTGCCCACCACACCACCACTTGCTGCCACCCCACACCACCACTACAACCACGTAGCCTTACACCACCACCTGCCGCACCACCCACACCACCACCTACCTGCAGCACCTACCCCCACCACCACCTCTCACCTGCATCCACAATCAAACCCTCCCTAAAGCTAAACTTTAATCCAAGACGTGAAACCCACACACCACTACCACAACCACCGACATGTCGTCGTATGCCTGAGAAAGAAAGAGAGAGCGCACCGGTATAATTTCAAAAGTTGAGGATTATATGTGTTACTTTACAAAACCATAGGAACCATCCAGACATTTTACTCAATTTAAAATGAAAAAAATACACACAAAAAGGAAACATAACATGAATAAAAAGGAATCCTAAAACTAAATATTAATAAATAAAACAATAGAAAAATGAATTTAATTCACAAAGGCTAAAAGAAAGAAATAAATAAATGAGTAAAATGACATTTGAGTTCTTGAGGTCTGGGTCAAACACTTTAGGCCAAACGTTTCATTTATCGTTTGTGCGTCTAAAAAGTTTTTAACACTCAATTTTAGTCTAACTGACTTAACACAATCCATTGACCTTAGTTAGTCAAGGACAATTTTGTCATTTCCTCTATTATTTTAATTAAACGTCTCAACCCACCCTATTGAGCTAAATGCCCAAATGGTCCCTGTGGTTTTAAAATAACACTATAATTCTCAACTTTTAGAAATTACACCGGTAGTCCCCTGTGGTTTGACAGTTTGTTACTCGGATAATCCTTGGAGTGGATGGGGGTTAGTTTTCTCCGTTAAGTTCATTTGAAATTACCTATTTACCCTTGTTTTATATTAATAATATTAAAAAATCACACACACATATATAAACACTCACTCTCTCTTACAACACACACACTCTCTAACTCTCTCTCTCTCTATCTATCTCTTTTCTCTCTCTCTCTCTCTCTCAAAGAAAAGCCCCACCACCACCTACCGTCATCAGCACCACCACTGCCACACCACCTGCCACCCACCACCACCCACTACCATCCAACCTCACACCACCACCTGCCACCACCCACCACCACACCACCACCTGCTTCAAATCCAACAATCACCATCCCCGACGTAGCCATCACCTCTACCAACACAAATCTGGTAACCCCGCACCATTTGTTTGTCGAGATCTGAAAACAGGTTTGAATATGGGGGTTTAGGGATTCAAATTTGGGTTTGAATTTGGGGGTTTGATACTTTGATTTCAAATTACGACATTAGAATTACTTTGATATTTGTTTGATTGAATTACATGATATGAGTTTGATTTGGGGTTTGATATGGTGGTTTTGGTGGTCAAGTGAAGGCGGTGGTTGGGGTGGTCGAATGAAGGCGGTGATGGTGGGCATGTTTGCAGATGAATGTGGTGGTGAGGGTATTTGCAGGTGAAGATGAGGGAGATGACGGAGAAGAACGAGGTGGTTCTGGTGATCGAGTGAAGGCGGTGGTGGGTTTAGGTTTGAGGTGGTACGGCGGTGGTTGGTTTAGGTTAGAGGTGGTGCAGCGGTGGTGGGTTCAAGGTGGAGATGGGTAGCTATGGTGAGTGGAGTGGTGCTATGGTGGAGGTGGTGGGTGGCTACGGTGATGCTGACCGGTTGTTTATAAGGGAGAGGTGAATAAGGTGGCCCTACACTTTTAATAATTTATATTGTTTTTTTAATTTTTATAGGGAGGGGTAAATAAGTAATCCAGATGGACTTAACTGAGAAAACTAAGCCCCATCCACTCTAGGGACTATTCGAGTAACAAAATGTTAAACCACAGGGACCACCGGTGTAATTCCAAAAGTTGAGGAACTATAGGTGTTATTTTACAAAACCACAGGATTATCTAGGCATTTATTCCACCCTATTTGTGTAAAAACCCACCAAACCCCACCCCTACTCTCTCTAGTCTTTCTCTCTAAAAACCCATCGTCACCTACCTCTTTCCGGTAGCCACCCTCCCTGGTAGCCACTCTGTTTCTAAACCATCGCCACATGACCATCACATATCCACATGCTTACAACTACAATTTAAACAAAGCGAAACTCAAAACGGTAGGTTTGCTTCACTGCTATATCATAAATCAATCTTCCAAATGTCTTACACCCTCATCCAACGGTGCGATCCCTTCAAAAACCCCCGACTCAATGATTGGCAACCTCACTTCCAAAACACACAGAGTTGCTATACATAATCCACTCCACAGATCTGTAATACAAAGCATCAAGTTTCGATCTAACATCATGAGAACCAAATCGACCTTATCGCCAACCAGATTCGTTACATTAAAAAATCTAGTACCGACATCGATGATGGTTCTGATAGTCTGATACAACATCTTCATGGTCATACTATCGCCGTCATCGTCTAAAGCTTTATCATCCAACAATATCGTGTTCCTTCATCCAACTTCCATCTCCACACATCGTCTTGATATGGCGGAGCAATTAGCGGCCGAAGGAAATCCTGGGTTGAATGTAGCGATGATGGGTAAAGAATACAAAATGTGGTTTAAATAAACTAGGGTTGAAAATGAATGTAATAAACAAAGTTATGAAATGAGGTAAATACCCTAACTTAACATTAAAAGTAGACGACATTAGTTAGTTAGTTGGACGAGAATGGCAATGTTAAAAACTTTCTGGACCCACAGACGATTAGGCGATGAATGAAACATTTAAACTAAAGTGACAAAATGGTTAAAAACTCATGGACAAAAACGAAATTTACTCAAATAAATTCATGGTTTAGAAAAAAAACACAAAAAAAAACTAACAATAGGCTTATTATAAAAAAGAAATAACCCAAATAATAAAGGAAGTATATACTTTGTTTAGTGTTGATTAATATAAACATTCATTAATTCATAGTGTTTTATATAATTGTTTTATTGGAGGTGGAGGATAAATATTTGATGTCTTTTTCATGAGAAAACATGATAAGCAAGCAAAAAGAACCTTAAAAAAGATAAACAGGATAGGAAAAAAGAAAAATATCGACTCTCACAAGAATCAAACCTTAGACATAAAGGCTTAAAGCTTATCAGTTATCAGTAGGGCCGGCCTTGGGTGGGTGAGCCGCTCGTTTCTCCTCTGAGCCTTAAATTTTTATATAGATATCTAAATTATATATAAATATAATATATATTCACAGTTTGTAGCTAATAAAGCATAATGGCTAGTGCTCTAATGTTTTTTCTTTCTACCTGATACATGCACCTTTGATCTTTTGGCTTTTTTCTTTCTCCTTTGATCCCCTTATTTCCTTGGCTCCTACTTCTCTTAAAGTGGCCAAGAGATAAAAATATATTACTTTTAACATATTTTTTCCATTTTTTATGTATTAAGTCATTTAGTTTGGGTTTGATTTTTATTTTTTTACTTATTTAACTTAATGATTTTTGGAATGATTTTTCTCTTTTATTAACTAACTAATATTTAACAAGAAAAACTAACAAACTGAACACGTTTTCATGCCCACTAACTTTTGAGCACTAATTAGTTAATTGTTAGAATTGTGTGTTTTGTTGGGCTTTAAATTCGGTGTTTTGTTATACATGATTATTAATTGTTAATGATTTTTGACTTTTAAATTATCAGTTAGCTATTACGTTATGTCATTTTAATACTATGATTTTACTATATTTATTTCTATAACATTAATCATCGTTTAAAAAAGTTTATACAATTCGCTTTGGGTTCAAGGGCCTTTTTTTCAACTTATACAGGATAATTAAATTCTTTGGACCGGCCCTGGTGATGGTCCTCCTTAATTTCTTTTTTTATATTTTGTTAAACAATTAAATAAATAAAAGTAACATTCCATTCATTTTTAAAAAGAAAAAAATAATTTAAAAACGAAAACTACAAAATATTAAAATGAAAATGACATTTTAATACCAGAAAAAGCTAATTGAACTCCATTTTTGAACAATTTTCGCCCTCGTTTTGGTGTTTGACCATATCAGATAAGGGGGAGTAGGCGGGTGACGTCCACATGATGTGTGGCGGGTTGTTTGGATCAATGTTTTTTTTTTGTGGAGTAGAAAATAAGATAAAGTAGAGAATAAAAAATCTGTGATGTTAAAAATGGGTGGAATATGTTTAAATATATAGAACATCATTATTCCACAATTCGTTATGAATTAATATATACTACTTTTAATTAACCTCTGTGTTGTGGCTTGGGGGTGTAAAACCGCGCTACCAACATGGGGTGGAGGGGGTGTAAAACATTGATAACCGAACGGCGATCAAAACCGAAGAAAAACATTAATCAAATCTTCAGCTTTCCTTTTTAAGCTAGAGAAATTATGGGTTTTGTCCCAATTAGTTAACTCATTGGTCAACTCATCTGATCCGTCATGATTAGTCCTTCTAATGGATATCAAACATATTAAAATTGTCATTATTTAAAATAAGTACCTACGTTTCGTCGACTGTCAGCTAGAAAAAATTACCGCGTCGTACCCTTGAACCAAAAACCCACGTTTTCTTCTATTCCTTACTGCCAGTTTCGCTGACTGTCGGCTAGAAGCAATCACCGCGTCCTACCCGTGAACCAAGTGGCCCGAAGCAAAAAAGTTATTTAAACCGATCCTTCCGTTTTCTCCTGTTCTTCACTAAGTTTTGTCCCACTCGATTTCTTATTAAGATTTAATAAGCCAACGTAAATCAGTTTATCTTCTCGTTCTAAAGTATCTACTTAGTTAACATCATCCTAAAGTATGTTTATGATTAATATAACTATTCAAGTAAAACATTTCACTTAATACTTCGACTTGTTGATTTAGTCATGTTAGTTTATATGTTACAATTGTATCTAAACAAGTGTAACTACAAACTATATACAGATGCATCAATTCTTGTAAAATACCTTAGGGTTTTATTGGTTATTTGTCACCACTGACCACAATCTCTGCATTCTATACTTCATCCTACCCTAAAACAAATGATAAAGTCTTCAATTAAAAAAGGATAATATAAATAATTTGAAAAAAGTGGAAATTTGAGAAACAAGACAACCGTGTTTTCTCGAGTAGACTTTGCTAGTATATATACTTTGAAGTTTTTTTTAATATATCCCAATGCCTTTTGAAGTTTTTCTTAGTCTAACCACACCGAACTTAACCATGTTGGACTGTTCTTGTAATAATTTAATAGGTAACTAGTAAGTCTTATTTTAGATAAAAATATAGAGTCTTTATTTATTTATAAATGGTTTATAATTCTTATAAGATATTGGTTTAATATAAATAAATAGTTAGGGTTGATTGTAATGGTGTGCTTTAGTTTATGATAAAAAAATAGAGTGAGTTTATTCATTCTATCTCGTGTTTTGGTGTTTTTGTTTTAATCGATGTTGAATTTTGTTTGTACTATTTATAATTAAAGTGTTAATTATAATAAATGACTATCTAATTTTAAAATACTCTATTATCCTATTAATCCAAAAGAAAAACTGACTTTATTTTATAACAGGAAAGCACTTACGTTATAGTCTAATAGTTAAGAAACTTTATCTCTTAAAAGAAAACAAAGATTTAATTTTTGAAAGTTGCAAGTATTAAGGGGAAAATTTATCACTAAAAAAATTTTTAAAAGGAAAGTTAAAAGGCATGCATCTTTTATTCTCAAAACACATATAATTCAAATAGCACTTACCAGGTTTAAACAATAAAGGTAAGGGATCCAGCTATAAATCAGCTGCATCTCGTGACTTGCTATTTAAAGTCACTGCACTCATAACTTTAAACACTTAGCCATCTTCAATTTAATACTTTTAATCTTTATAAACACTTTATAAATAGTGAACACTTCAAATTGTGAAATAAGCATAATTACATAAGGAAGTTCATCCTAATGGTATCAATCAGCATTTATACATTAATCAAACAAGAAGATCTTACTCTGAATTTTCATGTGAATAATTAAGTGATAATTAGCTTTCTATTGGGTTGCTTAATGGACACATTTTTTTTTCTTTTGAACGACAAACTTGGATAATTGACGGACCACTGGAGTATCATCGTGTCACCAGCGAAACCACCAGACCATATCTATCTCCACTAGGCATAATGCACATCCACCAATTCAGGAGGAAATCCAATAAATATAGAAAAACCTCATTTATGAGAATCGAGTCCCAAAGCCTTGTGTATGGCAATGGACACATAATATATGTGCGGCAGTTTTATGGATTCTTTGCATCACATCCATGGGTCTTGTGTAGACTAATATTATGAACCCAATAGTTTTAAAATACATAACTAGCATTGGTGTTTTCAGCTTTTTTGCTTCTGTAATTGTTACCATATATATCACTACAACAGTCGACCCTACGGACAACATATCATCTCAATAGTTAAAACATATTTAAAGATAGTTTGGTACTTATAACTTGAACCAATTGACCGGAGCTAGTTCCTTGACCTCAGTAACACTTACAATATATAGCGTTAGACGGGGTAATTTGGGCTTTAAGACGAGGTTTCTAACCCGGTCTTAAAATGAGGTTTTATTAGACGGGGTTCAAACTAGACCCCAACAGACCATGTTCCTCGATCCAAGTAACCAGATTCATAAACTAATAGTATTGGATGCTTGCTAGTTAGGAACCTAAATCCCAATGAATAATTTGCACGACACGAAGAAGATAAAATCTGACGAACGAAAAGAAGATATAAACTTATGCTGGAGGTCATAGTTCTTTGATTGCCGGTTAATGGGTGGAGAAGTTCAATGCCCATAACCCGAGGGTCTCAGTTGCTAGATTTACTCTTTAAAAATAAATCTTAAACTAATAAATCAAAACATCTGCAGTGAAAATTCATACAATCCCAATATTTCGAGTAAAATACAACCATAGTCTAAATGTCTCATAACGAAAACATGAGAGGATAATATGGGATGCAAGATTCTCATCATGTATACTCCGCAAGTGCCACAACCATCTTGGGAAGCTCTTCACCTAATGTGCATAATAAAAGTCAGCTAGAATCAAATAATCGGATATCGCATGAAGAACACAAACGACTTGAACAACTTGTCCAACTCTTTTCTATTAATCAAATGCAAATTACAATGAATAAAACTAATAAACCTAACACCCGGTAAACTACTTGGAGGACAAGAAAATATTTCAACTTGGAAACCCAATCATAATCAACTTATAATTTAAATAAAACTCAATAATTAAAACTAATTTAACTATTAGTCCTTAAAGTTAGATCTCCTCCAAACCACCCATTTGAGATCAATCATATCACTATTGATGTCCTAACTTTATCACCCCCTATCATATCAACATCAACTTCCATGTATATTCCTTTCCAAAAATCAATTACCTTCGTGTAAGTCCATGATTCGGATCGAACTAATTGAATTTGATAAGATAAAAAAACAATTTTGTTGATAAACATTAACGAATGAACTGGTACAGATTTAATTAATACCGAAAGATAATACATCACACTTAAAGAGATCACCCTTGTGATCTCCTCCCCAAACCAACGCATCGTCTCTAGAAAGATCTAATTGTAAGCTTGATAAGAAATGCAAATGATTAGGCTATATATAGTAATGGCCAAACACTAAGGCTAAACACTTTAAACATTAACTATAATTGTTTACAATGTAAACAATAAGCCTAATCATTTGCTTACAAACACACTATTCAACACATGCTTCAAATCTAGCCTATTCGAATAGCAACGAACATCCCAAGTTGCACTAACAGTTCTGTCCTAGCTAGCTTTTAAAAAACATATCCGCTACTTGGTCTTGGTTACTTATATACTATAGATTCACTTCTTTTTGCACACTTTATCCTACACAAAGTGGTAATGTACCTCAATGTGTTTTGTTCTGTCATGAAAGGTCAGATTGTTTGCTACTTTGATTGAAGACATGTTATCACAAAACAAAGTTACCTCATTATCTTTTAACTGGTTCCAATTAAAATAACCATCACACTTTAAGACCCCTTGTGATCTCCTCCCTAAATCTACACACCATCTCTAGAATGACATGACTATATGCTTGATAAGAAATGCTAATGATTAGGCTATTTATAGTGATGGCCAAACATTAAGGCTAATCACCTCAAACATTAACCCTAATTGTTTACAATGTAAACAATTAGCCTAATCATTTGCTTACAAACACGCTATTCAACACACGCTTCAAATCTAGCCTACTCAAACAGCAATGAACACAGTGGTGGATCCATGATTTCCCTCAGGGGGTGCAAAAAAAAACATGTAAAATAAACTTCAATAAAACTCTAAACATCAAATGTTGTTAAAATTTTCTTACAAAAAAACATGTAAAACAAACTTCAGTAAAACTCTAAATAATAAATGTCAATAAAATTTTCTTACACTTGTCCCCTACATGATTTCATCTTTTGGAAATGATCAATTACAACTTCATTTGTAACACTTTCAAGTGCTTCTTTTTCTACAGCACAAACTACACAAGCATTCAGAAAATCTTCACCTATCTGATTACGCAAATTTGTCTTTACAATCTTCACTACTGAAAAACATCTCTCAACTGTTGCGGTTGCAACGGGTAAAACCAATGTTAGCTTTAATAACCGATACACTAAAGGAAAGGATATATGTTTTCTCGTTTCCACCATAACTCTAGCAAGATCGGCAATCCCACTCAAGTTAGAAAATTGTTCATCTTTTCGCACGCTATCAATGTACAAGTCAAGTTGATGTGCAAGAAAAACTTTCTCCGCATTATCAAAATCATATGGATAAAACTCTCACAATCTCACTAAAATTGATGCATCAAACTTGGAAAATGAGTTAAACAGGCTGAAAGCCGTCATGTTTTGAAGTAATTCTGTGTTAATCTTAGTGAAGCGATCACCAAACTCTTGGATTTCCATATCCACAAAAGTGTTAAAACAATCAAACTTATAATAATGTTGATTAGTCATATCGTACCTTTGTCTTTTGGATCTAGGACCTCCACCACTGATATAGTTTTCTGTCATGTCCATGATTTCAATGTTATGTTTTTCACAAAACTAATGGATTTTCTCTAAAGTGGATCATATCCACTTTCTCTAAACTCTTGCAACTTTCCTTTAGTCGTTTCCACCAATAAAACGACTTCCAAAATGTCTTGATCTTTTCTTTGAAGAACTCTTGATAATATATCTGTAAGGCCTAAAATGTGTAACATCAAATGCAGATAAAAAGCAAATTCAAATGAGCTTAAAATCCCTATCAGTTTGAATGCTTGATTTTGGGTAGAAGGGTTATTTCATTCCTTTTTAACATATTCAAGCTCTCTAATGATAGAGGGAAACATGTCCACCAAAGGTATAAGTGTTTTATATTAGGAATTCCATCTTGTATCTCTTGGCCGGATAAAAGAAAGCTCTTGGTATAACCCACTTCCTGTTTATAGTATACCACTACCAATTTCCTTTTCCACTCTCTCTTTCTCATTACAGCGAAGAATGTCTGTTCGTTTACAAGAAGAGCATACAATATTCATCAAAATACTTAAGTTGTCAAAGAAGTTTACTATGCCCAAATGCTTTCTTGCAACAGTTACAACCACCAATTGAAGTTGGTGAGCAAAACAATGTACGTAATATTTCGAGCTATTTTCTTCTAAGATCTTTGCTTCTAAACCATTGAACTCACCACGCATATTGTTTGCTCCATCATATCCTTGGCCTCTTAGTCTTTTCAAACTCAACTCATATTTAGCAAAAAAAAAGTGTCAATCGCAGATCTAAGGGCTAGAGAGGATGTCTACAGAACATGAACAAGACCAAGAAATCTCTCTTTAACAAGTCCGTGAGCATCTACATATCGCAAAACAATTGCCATTTGTTCCTTTTTTGACACGTCACTAGATTCATCAACCAATAAAGAAAAAGCATCATCGCCAATTTCTTTTAAAATGGAGCGTACAACTTCTTCTTCAAAACAATTAGCAATATCTTTTTGAATACTTGGAGATAAATACCGATTATTACCTGCTGCTTTTGGTAATTCACGAAATTCCTTGTCATGAAGCATAATTAAGTCCATTATCTCCAAGAAATTCCTTTGCAAAGAGACTTTTTACTTTCATCATGCCCACGAAAGGATAATGCATTTTTCAAAAGAAGTCTACATGTTATTAATTGTAGTATTCAATCTAATTCGTTCGCTTTCTTGTAGTATCATCTTGCTTTGAAAATTAATGGCAATATACTGATTTTGATTTAATAAATCCTCACATTTTTAAGTGCTTTATTATGAGCACTATTAACATCACCAACATGTGTATCAAATGTATCTATCGCCTTATTCCAAGCATGACACCCTTGTTGTGAAAGTACATCACGCCACCTTGGTTCCTAACATAATCTGTGAATAAGTAACAACACAAACAATATACTCTTTCGGCTTTACATTGTACTCTAATCATTTAACATAATCATCAAACCAAATCTTGACGAAACTTCGCTTTTTTTCCCTATCAATTTTGTTGGGAAGTTATGACCACGCAGTTGACAAGGTCCATTAAGCCAATACTTTCTATCTCATCTTTTTTCTCAGGTTAATAATCCAAAATTCTTATCCTGTTGGCAGGATCCCAAGAAAGCTTATCTAAATCAACCATATTAGGCCCTGAAGATGATTCTTTTCGTTAAAAAACCCTTCCATAGACAGAGCAGAGAACAACTAGACAATGTAAATTAAATGCAACAATCAACAATAAATCAAATGATCCCACTTTAATGGTATATAGTCTTATAGATAGATACGTATTCAACAATCAATAAACTTCAAACAATCAAAGTTCAAACCTATGCATTGTTGAAGACTTAAATTACACCTTATTATTGGAAGTTTTTGTTCTGTAAATAAGATCATTTTTTAATTACTATTCACAAATCATTCAATTAAATATACAAAAAATCAAACCTTTGATCTTGAGATGCAATGAACTTAAAAAAATTGTCACCGTCGTGCCAATTGCCGCTAGCCTTGCGGCCTTATGTTTTCTACTTTTCCAAAATTCTCGTTGAACTAGTTAAATTAATTGGGCTTCACATTTATCCATTTATTAATTTGGGGCTGCAATATTAAATTGTTAATTGGATCTCTTGAGTTGGGCTATATACGTCTTACACTTTCATAGGTCAAAGGGTCCCTTTTAAAATAAATGACGGGATCCCAAATATATGTTAATTTAAATTCTACGTTAATTTTTTAAAATTAACACTACTATATATTTTTTTAGGATGTGCCTTACCACCTCCCGAAACAAACATCCATCAGCCCCTAAATGAACATCCCAAAATGCACCAACACTTCTATCCTAGCAAGCTTTTAGAAAAGATATCCGCTGCTTGGTTTTGGTCATTTATATACTTCAAATTCACTTCTTTTTGCACACTTTCTCCTACACAGAATGGTAATGTATCTCAGTGTGTTTTTGTTCTTGCATGAAAGGTTGGATTGTTTGCTAGTTTGATTGAAGATATGTTTTCACAATACACAGTTACCTCATCATCTTGTAACTCTTGGTTCCAATCTTTCATAAGTAATCGTAGACATATTAACTCTTGAGTAGCTATAACAATTCCTCAGCACTCTGTTTCAGAAGTAGACAGTGACACCAGAGTTTGCCATTTGCTACACTATATGATAGCACAACCTCCTAACGTGATCACGAATTCGGTTGTGGACTTCCTTGTATCCAAAATCTCCAGCGTAACCTTAATCACTATGTCCGACATATAAAGCTTTCTTTAGGTTACCCACATATTGGGATGTTCTTTGCTTTCAAACTGTTCCATGTGAGTTGCATGATCCAAGTCTCCTTACATACTTGCGTTACTAACATTCATTTGCCAAAGGTTCTAAGATTTACACGCTGCAATGGTGAGAATGATGCATACTCTATTTGGCTTAGCCACTAGCCTAAAGGTTTCATCATAGTCTATTCCCACTGGCTAAGGGAGACCATGAGCTACTAGTTTTGCTTTTAAAGCAGTCAACCGTCCCATCGTGTTTTCTATTTAGTTTAAACATCCATTTGTTGGTAACAACCTTCACACCGGTTGGATTTGGGACAATTCCCATGTTACATTTCTATGTATGGATTTGATTTCAGACTTCATGCCTCAAATCCATTCAACCTTCTCGAAGCTTGTTGGTAGGTTCCAAGTTATACTTCATGAGTTCCTGTTTGCCATGGATTTTGATTTGAGTTGTGACATGGTCTACCCAGTTCAGCCAACTTCATTAATTAGGTAAGTTTTGTAATCGAAACCCAAGGCTAATGTAGTTGTTTCGAGATCTTCACGTTGCTAAATAGAATCTAGTTAAACTTCTGTTTCACTAAACCACCATGAAGAATTTTCATCGAACACAACATGCCTTGAAACATAACTCTTCTTAGTTGTCGAATCACAACTATGCCATCCCTTTTTTCTCTTCGTTACACCCCACAAAAAAGAGATTATTGAGTTTTTCTCCATTTTGGTTCTTCATTTGAATCAAAATTTGCTAAATTTTAAAATTTCATGATTTTTTTTATAGGATACGACATTATTATACTTACACAATTACATAACTACACACCTATACATAACAACATTCTATATGATTATATACACACACAATTATACTTCAACCTATACCCCAACACGTAACAATATTTCATATGATTTAAAAGCTACACAGAAATAATACAATCCTAAATATAAACAACAAAGTTGTTAAATAAGTTGTGTAGTATAAATTTCAATGAATTTGAAAAAGTATATACTTGGTTTGATTTAAGAAGAGAGATATTAGTGGAAAGTTAAATGTTGAAGGAGAAACATTAGGGGAAATCTTGACTAAGAAAAAACCACTTCTTTTATTTATTTGACATCAAAGTCATACACCGAGAATTTGATTAGGCTATGACATTATTATACTTATATAATTACATAACTGCACACCTATACATAACAACATTCTATATTATTATGCCCACACAATTATACTTTAACCTATACACAACACGTAAAAATATTTAATATGATTTAAAAGTTACACAAAAATAATACAATCCTAAATATAAACAACAAAAGTTGTTAAATAATTTGTGTAGTATAAATTTCAATGAATTTGAAAAGTATATATTTGGTTTGATTTAAGAAGAGAGACATTAGTGGAAAGTTAAATGTTGAAGGAGAAACATTAGGGGAAATCTCGAATAAGAAAAACCACTTCTTTAATTTGTATGACATTAAAGTCATACACCGAGAATTTGCTTATTATACCATTAAAGTAATTAAGATTGGGTTTTTTTTATCATGGCTAGTATTTGTTCTTTCTAGTCTTGCATTAATTTTTCTTCTTAATAGATCTCTATTGTGTGTAGTGGTGAGTTTATTGGGGAACCATAACTATAGTAGAGGAACCGAGAACCATGGGTAAGACATTTAAATTTAAACATACTAATAAAAGAAAATCATTTTCATTTACATGTAAAATGTGTATTTTTCTTAAAAAGAGTTGGAGCTTTTGCATATAAACGTATCTAAAAGCCGTTTTAATATAAATTTAATAATAAAAAAGAGAAAAAAATTTGTTCAAAAGGTGATTTTTGTTTACAAAAAAATATATTATTTATTTGAATGGCTTATACATGTTTATATACCGCTCTGTAAAAACTTATGTACAATTAGTTTTTATTGAGTTTTTTACATACAAAACTAGTGGTTCCCAAGTGTTTTGTGGTTTCCTAACAAACCTCTCCTAAATATTGTGTGGTTGCGAGTTTGATATATATTAATTTTAAGGTACTTTAACGATCTGTTCATAGTTTACTAAAGAAAAAAAACTGAAAGTAAATGTAAGAGAGAAAACAAAAGAAGGAAAAGAGAAAGATAGGAATTTCAAAAGGAAAAAAAAGTAAAGATTTTTTGAGTTTCTAGAGTTGAAAGGAAGAGAAAATAAACTTACAATTTTACAACTATATCCTCATTGGGTTTTATAATATGTTAAGTGGAAGTTAAAATGGTAAAACTTTATATTGTCTTCCTTTCATTTGCTTCCATTTCCATTTCGTAAGAAAAGTTATAAGAAAAGATTTTTCTTTACAACTTCCTCCCACTTCTTTTCACTTCTTTCCGTTGACAAAAACTTTGTAACACACATATTTTATACTTTCTTTCACTTCCCATTAGTAAAAACATAGCCTAGACAGAGAAAATAAAACATCCGTCCATGTACTTAACAATATTAATAAACTTTAACTATGTTTACAAGTGTTTGTATATAGGATTATGTTATTAGCAGTTGTTTTAAGACCTGCAATGTCATCTTTTTAAGACCTGCCATGTCATCTGAAAGATTAAATTGTCATCCGTGAGCTGCCCATGATATTATCAAAGTAATATCTCAATGTCGGTTTAAACCCTTTCGTTTGCTTATTGTAGATATGATCTGGCCCCTTCAATTCAACATGTTCGCGAGGCAAAACTAGTGTTTCTATATTCGTCATTGAAAGTGCATATAACTTAAATACGAACGATTAAAACACAAAGGATGATCCAGTGTTTAGAATGCAATGATGCCAAAGTTTCATGTCATATTAAGATTTTCAAGTGAGAGGGAGTGATCCTAAGAATGGAGTAACTAACCTTCCCCTCTCTATATTATATACTTGGATTTAAAAAGCGTGTGACAATTTGATTCAGTTTGATTCCAAAAGCCGATGTGTGATGCACGAAGCAGACACATGATGCTTATAGGTTTTGTTATTAAAATACTTAATAAAGATTTATGGATTTAAATGATAAACTTTAGATATCTCATCATATCTAGTCAGATCTGTTCAAATACTCAAAAGCATTGCTCAACCGATGGTTAAATGTGTTCAGACCACATCATGTGATGCGCGCATCTGAAGTCGCATCGCGAGATGTGATCTCCCCACCGCTCATGTGATGTGTGCATTTTAAAACCATGTTTTTAAAAAGAATCTAAAATCTTGTATGTATTAGTTGTTTTGTGCTTGGGTGATAACATCCCTATGATTAGTAAAAAATCCGATTTAATTAATAGTACCAAAGGCATAAGTGGTGGAATTTGAAAAAGTATTAGTCCCGAGTTCACAATTAATTTTTAAAATTACTAAGATTAAATGTGATATAGAAAATGGTGGGATATACTATTTTTTGGACATTTGCTTTCAAGATCAAGTTAACATTTAAGAGCTGCACCATGCATGTAACTGAACAAAATTTGTGTCATACATTTGGAACATAATGAAATATAACTTCGCATCTTTCTTCTAAAAGTAAACTAAGATGGTGCCTTTCAGCTTATGTCTCCAGTGAAACGGATGGGCTTATATTGGAAAAACAATTTAAATCCGGTGACTCCTTCAATGGGAAAACTAAAGTGGACGTTAACAAAGAGAAAGAACTGATGGAGGAGAATTTGAAGCAGCTGACGGCTAAGAATAAAGAGATTGCATCTTTCATGAAGGATTTGGGTATCCAGAGGTTCCCTCTTCTCTCTATATTCTTCTCATTACTTGTCCCTCATACAATCTTTTCATTATTAGATTGCACAGGAGTGTGTGTGTGTGTTTTGGATGATATTCAAGTTTGAGGGTTATATCTTTTTGAAATCATTTTATCATACCCAACTTCTTTGGGATACATAATGAGTTGTTTGTATTGATTAATGATGTTTAACAACTGGGAAGGGCTAAGCATCATGGATGGCAAAATACATATGTATTTACAAAAGCAATGGGGGAGATGTTACTTGGGGAGTTGAGGAAGGATGTGCCCTTGGTCATACTACGCCCTTCCATCGTCAGCAACACCTATAAAGAACCCTTTCCCGATGGATCGAAAATATCAGGTAATATGCCAAAACCATCTTAACCAATTTACCACTATGTTCATTATTTATAAATCTACCAATTGCTGGTGGGTCATAATTTGCCAACTAAATAAGTGGTTTTGTCTACAGAACCATTGATACTGTATTTGCTGGTTACATAAAAGGAACGGCTACATGCTTGCGAGAGATCCAGATTGGATATAGTCAGTTACCCTACTTCATGTGCTTTAACATAAATTCTCAGCAACATTTACTTATTTGAATTCGGGGATGTAGGTACCAGTAGACATGGTGGTGAATGCTATAATTGTCGCAATGGCAGCTCATGTAGATCACCCTAATTCAAGGATCATTTATCATGTGACTTCTTCTGCTTCAAACCCCGTTAAAATACATCAGATCATAGATTGGTCGATTGAGTACTTGACTAAACATCCATACATGAACAAGGACGGGTCCATTAAGGCTCACGAGTTCAAATTGTTGACTGCCGAAACAAGCTTTCAGAAATATATTGCAATTCACTACGAATTCCCTTAAAGGTTTACTTATGTATAATCTTTGTTCTTTCTTTATATATGTACTAATGGATTAACACACTCATGTCACAAATATATTTCCAGGCATTGAAAATAGCCAACATGGTGCTCTGTCATGCTCTTGATGGTTTATACACGGATTTCAGCCGCAAGCTACAGATTGGAACTCTATTTTCAGATCTTTTCAAACATTACACTTTATCGAAAGCAATGTATGTATATAGAAACATTACGCCTTAAAAGAAGTTTTTTTACATATATATCTCATGATCACAAAAGGAGTACATATGTTTCCTTCTACAGCTATGATGATTTCAACCTCAGGAACCTGCTTAACATTTACAAAGAGGATACTGATGACGAGGCACAAGTATTCTTCTTTAATCCGAACTCTATTAACTGGAAAGACTACTACATGAACACACATCTCCCAGGCTTAGTTAAGTATGCAATCAAATAACTGCAGCAAATCCGAAAAACTATTCAAATAAGCTTCGGAGTAGTATGTGGATTTCTCATGATAGTTTGTATAAGATTCATCTCAATATTGTCCTCACGAATTGAATATATCTATTATTAGTTCACTTGTTTGAATAATTCAATCATGCAGTATTGATAATAATGAAAGCATGAGAACAAAGCTTGGGGATTTATATCTTGAAACCAAAGATTAAACGAATATGATGAGTTGTTTGTTTATATGTTTCTATGAGCAATTGTACACATAGTGATACTTTTTTATTATTTCAAGCACTATTTATACTAGAATATTGACCTTGATAGTAGTTTGGTTCTAATACTCCTTTTTTTCTTTTAAAACGGAAAACTTACACACCCACTAAGCCTACTAAATTCTACACCAGTGTTCACCACGGGACTGAACCCTCGCCACTTGGGAGACAACACCTTACTACACTCCCTGGTACTACCGGGCTACAAGCCCTTTGTTAATACTTCCTTTTCCGCTATTATATGACCTTTTTATCCATTTCAAATACACAGTGGTGGATCGAGTTTTGGTCGATACGTAGCAGAGGCAGTAGACGTACTGGTGGTTTGAGCATTTATTGCGGCTAGTTTAATGTGCATGTCAAATGCTTAAACAGTCCCGATCCAGATCATTAGCAGTGTAGATGCATGTTTTCTGTTGATAGGCTCACTTTTAGCTGTATTGGTCCATCTGTTGGACCTTCACTGTGTTGGGACTCTTCTAACGCCGGTTCTGACAGAGAGCTTTGGCGCAGCTAAAATAGAGCGAATGCACAACATATTACTGTTAAGAGGAAAATTGGGATATTATTGAATGAAGAAGCCCTCTCTAAGTCAAGCCAAATGTTTGAGGAAAACTAAATAAACGCTTGAATTTATTAAACCAAAGATTCACATGTTTTTAACATCAAACTTAATCGAATTGAATCACTAACATATGTTGAAAATATTGAAATAGTGTGTAAATATATATCTTTTGTTGAATTTCTGCAAATATTTTTGGTGCTAAAATAAACTGTTAAAACAATACCTCATAATAACAAGCATTACATCTCTTTTCTGATGCATCATATAGCTTAAAAGGATTATCCAGTGATACCGTTACTGGTGCTGTAAATCGATCCAACAGATACATTAACCAGACCCACAACAGAGGAAATGAACACAATACTTCCAACTCCAGAAGTCTTTAAAAGAAGATGGGCAAGTTGACCCATATGGTAAGAAGATTCCAAATTAGTAGCCATGAGCATGGCATATTCATCTACAGTATCCTCTGAAGTAGATTCCGAAAAAAGTGTCCCGAAGTTGATTATCTACAAGAAGGAAATCAAAGGAAGTAAGACAGTACCCGCCATGAAAACAAATATGGCAGGTGAACTCATTTTCATATACTTTTTCTGAAACAACCTGTTTCAACCCAAACATAGTTTACGTAGAACCCATTTCAACCTGAACTAGATTGATATTTTTTTAAAATGACCCATTTCAACACGAGCCTAACTTTCTAAAAACAATTTATAAGGTTTGTGCTATAAGGCTGCAATCACGGGCTTTCTCAAATTTAAGTTCATAACGATATGCATGAAACCATATTGATAACTTGTTCTTCTTTGAATCTTTGAAATCCAAACTTGATGTCTTAAACCTCATCTAATGCACAAACTATCAGCATCAGATGACAAAACTCATGGTGACTAAACTAGAAGAACTTACTAGGATGTGGGGCCTGCCACTAAATAATGACGTGACTTTTCCAACAAGCAGTTCTCGGTGGGGGCAAGAAGGTACATCGCAGACGGATACAGTTACACCGAAGCCCTTTCTTGGTAATTCCTGTAACTGTTGATTAAGTTCACTAAATGAGAGAGCATGTGTGCACAACCGCCCCTAATTCGGCCAGTTCGTCGACCACAGCATAGCCAATTCCATGTGTACCGCCGGTGACAAGAGCTGTCATTCAATCGAAACACCATGTGAAACTTATAGTCACTCCATCGCTACTTTTCGGAGCCATTTGCGGTATGTTGTGCTCTATGAGTGAGACTAGAGGAATGAATGGGGGAGAGAATTAGTTGAGTGGGAAGACTCAGAAATGACCAATGTTAACGATTTCCCCCACTTCTTACAATTTTACTACTGACACAATAATTGGCGATAGTTATAACAGTGAATTGACACACCCTTTGACAAATAAAAGTTGTGTCCTTTCAACTTAACCGTTGTAATGGTTCCTCAACTATAAAAGGAAAATCTTTGGTCTGATTTTGGTATCCTGCTTTCATAACAAAACTGGCATATTTGTTCTTTTTCTCCTTGAATTATGTGAAGTACCATCGAAATATTTCAATCTAAAAATGATTTCATCACGATTTCTTAAAGATATCCAGTTAAAATTACAAAACCTAACTGTAACTGGATGCCTGATACAAACCCACCTAGAATTAGTATCTCAACTAGAGAAATTTGTAGTCACACTAGAATGTTACTACTGAGTGGTACCACAAAAATTCCCATATGTTTTACTAAACACTAGGTAAATCCCACATCACATGTCTAGATAAGAAATATGGGACATAATGAATATCTGGTCACATATATCATCGCGTATCGGGAGCAGCTGTGAATGAGACTATAAGAGGTGAACTCCATGTTTTTAGGTGGAGCATTCGGGATGCTGGGAAGTCTTCACTTGGGTAACCAAAAAATAAATCCGTGAGCACCAAGTAGGCAATGCGGACAAATAATGATTGGTACGAGTGGGTTGGGTTACAAGCAAATAAAAAGCTTAAAGTACATGTATCAAGTACAAAATCATGGAAATAACAGTGTAAGTATCTTATACAAGTACTGGAAATTACAGAAGAAACTGTTCAACGTAAACAATATGATGTCAATACCTAATTCAAACCATTTTACTTGACACTAGGTTGTTTCTCATCAAATGAAACTGTATAGATTGGAGTACGTTTATTTATTTATTTATAAATTGTATTTCTGCAAATATTTTTGGTGGTTAAAGCAAACGGTTAAAAACAATACCTCATAATACAAATAGAACTGCCTAATATTAAACCTTGAACATCAAGGACAACCTCATGCATCATGATACCCTTGGGGAACCCGTTGACCGTAAATCCTCCATCAACAGCAATGGTTTGGCCAGTAATATAAGAAGCAGCTGGTAGGCAGAGGAAGGCAACCAAAGATGAAACTTCATTGGCTTCTGCAAAGCGTTTAAGCGGCGTTCTAGCTGTCACTTGATCCAGATACTCCTTATTATCAAGTGCCTGAACATCATAAACATTTCCCCGAAAGCTCAGGTTAGAATATGGAATTTAAATATCATCAAAGTAAATGCATAATAAGATGAAGGTATATTACAGCTTCTACAAGCGAGGTTTTAGTAAACCATGGTGCTACACAATTTGTCCGAATGTTGTCTTTCGCCCACTCACACGCTAAATTCTTTGCAAGTTGATTCGATGCAGCTGTGGGTATAAAACAAAAATTACATCTTCTTTCCTAAGGCCTATTAGCTTACAAGTTAAAACGATTATGCAACCATACCTTTAGTGGCACTGTAAATCGATCCAACAGCAACATGAATCAGACCTGCAGCAGAGGATATGAACACAATGCTTCCAACTCCAGAAGTCTTTAAAAGAGGATGTGCAAGTTGACACATATGGTAGTAAGATTCAAAATTGGTAGCCATGAGCATGGAATATTCTTCTGCAGTATACTCTGTAGTAGGTTTCGTATATCCAGTCCCCGCATTATTTATCTACAAGAATGAAATCCACGCAAGTAAGGCTTGTGTAAAGTGCAGAAGTTTGTGAAATCACAGTAAGAATCAGTTACTATCAAAAAGTAGTACATATTGGCTGATAGAAACAAATCTCAGTCTGGTGTACATATTTGTATAAAGCACGCCTTGGTGTTTGATGAAGAAATCTGTAAACCATCAAAAATACACAATTTGATCCTGATGCCAGTATCAGACCCCACAATCCTGGGTCATTCTTTAATAAAAGGGTTAATTTGGTAGTTTTGTTTGCTAAATGGGTTGATTCGGTCTACTAAAGTTATAAAATGGGTCAGTCTACTAAAACATGGTAACTTAGATCTGCCAACGACACGTACTAAAGTTTTAAAACGGGTGCTTTACTAAAACATGCCAACTTAGATCTGCCATTGACACGACCACTGACGTTAACACTACCCGCCATAAAAGCCAAAAACAGCGGATGAACCAATTTTAATAAATTTATTTTTCTAATACGACCCCTTTCAACACAAGCTTAGTTTGGTTAGACCCGTTTTGACCCGAACCACAACGATACTTTCTAAAACAACCTGTTTCAACCAGAGCCTATTTTCTTTTCTATATTGACTGCTGTCAAAGAATTTCAGCTATATAAATATTGAGGATTGATTCAAAGCTAGTAATAGTGTCATTATCATTTTTTATTGGTAATTATTTATTATCTATGTTTTTTTGCTAATCAAATCATAAGAAATACCAAAGTGAATTACTATCACTACTTGAGGGTCTATGAGGTAATATAAGTTAGTCTGTTTAAGGGCTTTGTCTACATTAGTTTTTATATATTTAAAGTAACTCCGTTTTAGGCCCCTAAAAAGGTTCGGTCGCCCCTGTCCCTGACCTGACTCGAAAATTCTACTGTGAGAATCTGATAACCAAGAAAAAGTGAACCCAGAGGAAAAAAAATCCTGGATCCGCCACTGAATAACGTCACATACATATACACATATACATATGATCTGCAACTCAATGAGTTCAGTTACACATACAAATACATATCATCTCCAACTTAATGATTACATAACACATACACATATACATACATATTATTTGCAACTATATGTATATCAGCTTCAGATCATGACAAAACTAGAACAACTTACTAGGATATTAAGCTTGCCACAGAACAGTGACGAGACTTTAGCGACCAGAACTTCTCGTTGGGGACGAGAAGCTACATCGCACACGGTCCCAGTTACACTGAACCCCTTCAGTGACCATTCTTGTAACCGTTGGTTAAGTTCAGACTCATTGCGAGAACACGTGTGGACCACCGTCCCCAACGCCGCCAGTTCCTCCACCACAGCATAGCCAATGCCACGTGTACCGCCAGTGACAAGAGCTGTCATTCCGTCCAAACGCCATCTGGGGTTTTTATTCTGTTCCATGTGTGAGAGAGGGGCAATGGGTGGGAAGAGTGAGAAATGAACAACGTTAACTTAGTGATAGGTTTGATCAGATGATCAGATCCCATAGTTTTGGATGATTTTTCAACGGCAGCGATAAGCCGACAAGTTTGATAAAGTCTGGCGTTTTATTTTTGTTTTTATGGGTCAATTGTATATCATTAAGGTGGTGTGGAATAACGTCGTCGGCGTCATAAAATCAATGAGCTTTAATTGGTCTAAAATAATGCCCATTTAATTGTTAAAGATTAAAAAAAATGACCGGTGAAAAGGAAAAGGAGACCCACACACATGCATGGTGTTAGCCATTTGCTTGGCTAAAGAACCTTTGTTACTTCATCGGTGTAGGGTTGGGGTTGGGGTAGTACTTGAGACATAATAGATGTGGGCTTTCAGCAGTACACACTAAAAAATAGAGTGTGGAAAGGGTGTGGCCATATTGGCGTTAGCATGTCATGTAGCACCTAATTTTTATTTTTATTTTTTATATTTGAATAACTACAAATGGTCATCAACACCTAACCAATCATTGCTGGACACGTCACCCCAGGCTAGAGGTCTACAAAAAAACCGGTTTTAAAACCAAAACCGGAAAAAAAACCGATACCGGTTTTTCTATAACCGGTTTTATAACCGAACCGAACCGGCGGTTGTAAACCGGTTAGGGATCTTGAGCTTCGAAACCGGTTTTAAAACCGAAACCGGTTATAGAAAACCGGTTTAACCGGTAAAAAACCGGTTTTTTGGAATAAACCGGTTAAAAACCGGTCCTAACCGGTTATTGTTTTGAGTTGAAAAACCGGTTAGTAACCGAAACCGGTTATAAAAAAACCGGTTATTTTTTTGAAGAAAAAAACCCGTTCGGTTAAAAACCGAAACCGGTTTTTGAAAAAAAACCAATTTGTACACCTCTACCCCAGGCCAGCACCCCACGCCAAGCTAGCAACGCCCACCAAAACACCAACACAGGATGATGTACCTAGCGTTAAAGGGCCAAAACACCCACACTCACCAGTCTTAACTAATTGATTAAGTGGTTTTACTTGTTGAAATGGTTGAAGAAATCACTCCACACCCACCAATCAAATATTGGTGACCATATCTTATCCAGAACAACCAAGTTGCCCTTTTCCTTTTTCATAGATTCATGAAAATAGAGGATTTGGAATGTTGTATATCTATGTTTTTCTTTTAGTTTATTATACTATTAGTGTTAGACACCGTGTAATAAACTATTATATAAAGAAGAACAAATCAACCCTTAATAGTGACTGATTTGATTGCAAAATAAACAGAAAGTGAAAACTCTCTTCATTTGTAACTTGATTGTAATTATGTATAAATGCATAGAACATACATAACTTACATTACATGATGTGTATAATAAATCAAATAAAACTTGTCATATTCATCAAAAATTTAGATAAAATATTTGATAACACTTTCTGCTACTCAAAAATTAGAAATTTATTTAAACAATAAGTTAAAAAAACCTTTTCTTTATAAAAGGGAAAGCACTTTTTTCAAGAAAACACAATTAATAAGTTTAACCTACTATTTAATTAAAAATATTAAAAACAAATGTTTAACCTAGTGTTCGTACACTCATGAAACTCATATTAACCTACTCTTTATACAATTAAATCTTCATATTAACCCAATTTAGATATTAACCATACTGTTCTCATTAATAAGTTATGATGCATCATACATGAGAGTATGAGACTCTTGTTATGAAGATATGCATGCTTTATTTGTACGAAGACTCACAAGTAAATGAATAATATGATGAAGGTATATTATACAGCTTCTACAAGCGAGGTTTTAGTAAACCATGGCGCACGGCTAACTCACAATGTTTATTTATATATCTAGTAATTATAATTATATATAATATATTAGTTATGGTATCTAATATGTGTATATGTATACAATGGTTTTATTTATGTAAATTCTTAAATGATTGACACTTTAATCATAAATGGTTATTCGTCAACTTCTAAAACGATGTTTGATAATTTTAAACACCTGTTTATTTTTATTTTTATTTTTTTAACAACAAAACGGTATTTTAATTTGGGTCTACATATTCCCACACTCAAATGCTTATTTCCACACCCCTCTCAGACATCTCGTCTAGGCCTAGACGGGTCGTCTAGGGCATCTAAGATGCCTCTAGGCCTAGACAAGACGTCTAGTGTTTTGTCTCCGACCAGATTCCTAACCTCGTACCATGTCAAATCGGTCACATCAGACTGGGCGTCTATGCCTTGACGGAGCCATATACGACAGAACAAAGACGGGGCGTCTAGACCTAGACGGGTCTTGTAGACTGATTTGCCCGTGTCTCTACACGTGAATAAAGTAGGTAAATTAATACGAGGGGTCTAGGCCAAAACGGGGCATATATATTTGAATTCAAATAGTTGAAATAGGAACATTTAAAGCATTCTTCAACCTCAAAAAAAACTTCGACATTATCTGCTTCTTCTTTGTCTTCTATTTGTTATCATTCAAAGATGTTGAAATGTCATCATACTGGGATTACAACTATTTCTTTGGGCCGTATTCTGGCGAGTCATGGGTGCCCGAAGCCGTTCTGGTAACAGTTATTAGCTTAAATTACTTGTTTTAATTATTTACAAATGGTGATACCGTTTTGAGGGGGAGACTGGCGTTCCCGATTCTAACGAGCAAGAAAAGGTTATGTCTAGTGTACAAGGAAATTAAAACAAACCGTTTCTAGATTTGAACACGCATCTCCCTATAAATGACTCATACCATGTTGATGAACCATGTTATCCAACGCAACAATGGTATCCGGATTATGGATACGGGTGTGAATACTCTTACGTGCAACAACACTATCCAGATGGATACGGAGGAGATGGTGGTCATCATCAATTCATTTCCCCAAGCAATCCGTACAAAAGTTACAATGCATCACAGTCTTTGTACGTTCAACAAAACTATCTAGACAGTGGAGGATATGGTGATGAGGCACCCCCCATCCCAGGCAGTCCGTACCTCACAAAGATGGTATCAAATTTATTTAGTTACGTTAGACAGATTAATAAATATAAAATCTAACCTAACCTTATCGATGCTACAGATTTTCAACTTTCTAGATGAACTAAAGAACTGGGCACAGGAAACGACAAATGCGGATGGTTTCGTTATTTTGACTCGGCGATCAAAGAAAATTGGGGGAAGGACCGAGAGGGTATGGCTTGAATATGACCGTGGTGGTGAGCACCATACTACAGCAACGGTTAGAAAAGCCGGAAGCAAAAAAAACCGGTTGCCCGTTTTACCTGGTGGCGGTGCGAAACCATCCGTATGAAACCTCGGGGTTAAAAGGGGGAAAGACTTAACATAACCATGAACTTTGTGAGGACCTGTCAGCCCACGCGTTTGTGCGAAGTTTACTCCCAACGAATACAGACTGATCGAGCAGCTGACAGCTCAAAACATAGAGCCACACAAAATTTTTCAAACGATAAGGAAGCAGAATCCCGACGGGTTCCATGTTCAGAAAGACGTACAAAACACAATACAGAAGATTAGGGCCGAACAAAGAGACGGATTGACTCCCATGAGTCACTAGAATACATCCTGATTAAAAACAAATTTATTTACGAGACACGGGAGGAACCCGAACAGAGGTCGTAACAGAGCTCTTCTTTGTTCATCCCTACTCGAGTGATATGTGGCGTGCATTCCCGCATGTTTTGCTAATTGATTCCACGTACAAAACAAATGTATACAACATGTCATTTGTCCAGATTGTTAGTATGACGCCTATGAGCTATTGTTTTGTATCACGCATGCCGTTATCTGTAAAGAACGTAGTGAATCTTTGTATGGATGCTTAAGAGGAACAGGTCAATGTTGGATGAATGTATGGAGCCACATGTGATTTTAACGGATAGAGACCTGGTCATAATGAACGCGTGTGCTAAAGTATTTCAAACGCCTCTCGGTATCTTCGTAGGTTTCACATACAATAGAATATTTGTAAGCACTGCAAGAGCGCCTTTACAAAAGAAGACTGGCAAAAATTTCTGTCATTCTGAGGGACGTTGTGTGAGTCTCCATCAAAACCCATATACGACTACCACTTGCGCAACCTGTAAAAGCGACTTGTGGAGTGCAACGTTTTAGTAAGTTTTTTTAATAACATATACCCACCTATGTACATTTACTATTTTTTGAACTTTTTAGGGGTATTTAAGTACGTGCATGATAACTGGCTAAAAGATTACAAGGAATTGTTCGTATTTGCGTGGACTGATCAAGGTCGTAACTTCGGTTAGCGTACCACAAACAGAGTTGAGAGTCAACATGCCAATTTAAATATATACGTCCAAGATTGGAGCTCGCTGGACCACATAGCTGGTTGTGTCCAGGATATAGTTTAAACACAATACAGTGAAATAAGGAGAAGTTTTCGAGAAAGTATCGAAAAAAGAATGAACCACCACAAAAACCCGATGTTTGACCACTTACGTGAAAAAGTTTCCCATACAGCACTTGACTTGTTGAGTGGAGAGCTACTTAGGAAACTGAACGTGTTGTAGCGCTTTCATTCATCATGTGGTTGCCAGATGTGGTACAGTTGTGGGTTGTTGTGTGCTTGTAGGCTGGAAAAAGATGTACGTGCAGGTAATAATTGTTAAACATATAACACTTGTGTGATATATGTTCATTAATCATGTAGCTTAAATAGTGCATTGTTTTAAACCGGGTCGAGCGTCCGATTCAACTCGAAGACATAGACGTCTTTTGGCGGAAGCTTAACTTTCAACCATGTAAATTGATAGATGATGACATTGACGTGTTAGAAGAGCTCAATATTGTTAGACAATAATTAGAGCCACACCCCCTCTCTCATAAAAAAATCTTGTTGTCAAAGATTAAAGCGGTGTTAACTCCAACCAAATCTACCAAGAAACCACCGGTTGTCCAACAAAATACTCGTGGACGGCCAACAACAAAGCAAGTACAACAAAGATTTGATGAGGCCGCCCTTAGATACAAAGAATTGAGGAGAAGCTCCTTCGGTGATGCAAACACGTGCTTTGAAGGTTCCCAACAAAGTACATACGATGCCCCTCGCCATGGCTCGTACGTTCCGAAGCCGTTTAACGAATTTTAAAAAAGGACATACGAGATGAGAGTGGTTTTCCATTAATAGTGGGCGACGAGAATGTGCCAATCATCAAACAGTTTTAAGTATGTCCTTCCGACAGTGTTTCACCGCATGTCTCGTGCATACAAGTTGTGAGGTCGGACGGTCATTGTGGGTTTCGGTCTGTGGCTGTGGGCTTGGGTATGGGAGAACGTTTATGGGGGCACATTCGAAAATACCTTGTACAAGAGATGGATCAGAACGCATCGATCTGGTTGCCAATATTTGAAGCATGGGATGAAGAATATTTTAACACGCATCGTGAGGGCCTAATTTGGGATTCAGTGGAACATTTCTCCCTACCCACTAGATGGAATTCCCCCACGTAGGGTTTCTTATTACACAAAGGTACGGTATCGTTGTGCACCTATTAAGCATCGATGGAAGTTTCACTTTCTTCCCGATATTGAGTCATCTGACTGATCGACAACGACGGATAACGCTTACGCATGTTAACGATAACCACTTTATACATGTTAAGCTATGGTTAACGCACCCAAGATAAACGGGCTATGATTGACGTACCGAAGACCCGCTGTAAAACAATGACAATATATATACACGCCCCGTTTAGAATGGTATGCATCAATAATGACTCCACACCAAATCAAAACCCAAGTATTAATTTCATCAATAGTGAATCGGAAAAATGATTTTTGTATAATTAATTTTTTTGTATAATTAATATGATTTTTGTATAATTAATATGACTTTTTTATACTTAATATGATGTTTTATATAATCAATATATTTTTTGTATGATTATTATGATTTTTTGTGTTATGATTTTCACATAAAAACAAATAGATAAAAATAAAATATATAAATATATGACTCGTATAGGCCTAGACTGGACATCTATAGTTGTCCAAAAGACCATTTTACCCTAGTCTAGGCCTAATTCAAGAATATAATTGTAATTTTGAAAGACTAGACGCTCCGTCTAGATCTATACGCAGTATATACTTTGAGCGGCAATTTAAATGTTTAAACCTTTTGTATTTAAAAGGGAAATGGTGAATTACCATTCTACCCCTGATGCCCCAATTCTAGGCCTAATTTAGGGGTAAAATGGTAATTAACCATTTGAGCAGAATCTTTCTCAAAAGGGTTAATTACCATTTTACCCCTAAATTAGGCCTAGATGAGGGGCAACTCAGGGGTAAAATGTAATTCACACATTGACTTTAGACAGGTCGTCTAGGTCTAGACACTCCGTCTGGTTGAATTACAATTTTACCCCTAAGTTGCCCCTCGTGAAGGCCTAATTCAGGGGTAAAATGGTAATTAATCATTTGAGAAAGATTCTGCTAAAATGGTTAGTTACCATTAAACCTCTGAATTAGACCTAGACGAGGGGTAAAATGGTAATTCACCATTTCCCTTAGACGGGTCGTCTAGGTCTAAACGGGCGTCCATGCCTCACATATGAGAGGAAAACCTAGACGCCCTCTGCATATAACCCAAATACATACGTATATCTGGATAAATCAAGCGTATACCAACCATAATTTTTTTGCGATTTCGAGCTTCTTAGGCACGTATTTTTACTTATACTTTATTATTCTTCAATTTATTGTACATTTGGACAGTAGATTATAAGTAAATTTGAGATTTTTCAGGGTTTTGGGTTGGTTATGTTGAAGATGATAGGTTTTGAGGTGGATAGGACGGGACATCGACCCTTAGACGACCCTTTTTTTATAAATTGTTATTATTATTATTATTAACTGTTATTATTAGTGTTATTATTAGTTTTAATTGTTATTATTATTAGAATTATTATTATTAATTGTTGTTATTGTTATTAAAATTTGTATAATGATTGTTATTATCAGTATTAATTGTTATTAAACTTATGGATTTGATGTGTTGGTTAGTTCGGAAGGGGCAGGATAGCCAGATCCAGATTTGGATTCCGATATGGAGGCATAGACCAGCTGCATGTTCATATTTGTATTTAGTATTCAGTTGTAGTTTATATTTTATTATGGATGTACAAACTTATCTTATATATGTGATATTTAAGTTTTTTTCAGTTATCCGGTTACTTAATGATTGTTTGTTTTAAATCGACATTGAAATATAATACGTAAACAATACAATTTTCAAATATTAAATAATATTTACACGATATAATATTTGAATTCTTATTAAAATATTGAAAGCAGTATTAAATTTAAAACAATATAATAATTCAATGAAAAGGTAATATTTAGAAAAGTAAAATGTAAAAACAATGTAATATTTAAACGATCTAAAACGGTAAGATACTTTTATAAAAAAAATAAAACTTTTCTTAAAAAAAAACATCTCAAATTACACCACAAAAACACCTATTTTTTCACTCAAAAAAAACATCACCCTCCAAAACAATCAAATTACCCCATCAAAACACCTAAAAAATCACCAACCTGCTAGACGCCTCGTCTAGATCTAGACGGGGCATCTAGACCCATTAAATTTTGTGCCCGACATTTCACCCAGTGCCCCTTTGAATTCAGTGCCTTGACAACCCGTCTAGGACACCAAAAGTGTACAAATAAACAGGGTGAGTGTGTGAATAGATTGAGGTTTCTAATTTATTCATCAAAAAGGTCAGATAGCAAGCTGCTATGGTGACATGATTACACCCAAGATTTACACTACACCAAACAGACACAATAACAAAGTACAGAATGGTTCAAGCTAAAAAATCAAACTTTACATTTGGATATTAAAGCTTCTCCAATCACTCCAAGACACCCAGATATTCTTTGATCTTTGCCTCGGCCACTCAAAGGTTTCCTCCTTTATTTCTTCAGCTAGTTTGTTCGAAGATGTTAATCTGTCATTGAAAAGCATGTTGCTTCTATTCTTCCATAAGTGCATTAAAGTTGCAAGGAAAATCGCATGAATTACCTTCTGTTGCGTCTTTAATCTTCCCAGATCGTTGACATATAACAATCTGGACTCGACCTCATCAATAATATTGTCGGCTTGAACATTTAACCACTGATCTACATTAGTCCACACCAAGTTCGCATATTGACATTGTATCAAGATGTGATCTGCCGTTTCCGTTCTCATTCTACACACTTTACAAACTTGTGATGTTACATTTATACCCTTTTTTCATAACGCTTCAAACGTTGGTATCTTTCCTACGCTAGCTCTTTACGCAAACAAATTTGCCTTCGGTATTACAATACGGTTCCAATGAAAATTGTAATTAATGGTGTTAAGATCCACCTTCCCAACTAGGTATCTTCTAAGCGACCTTACCAAGAAGCCTATATCCTTTTCTTCTTTCCATCTCCACACATCATTACCCTCATCCATCTTTTGTTGAACAAGAAGCATATTTAAGCTATGCATCTCTTCTTGCTCTTGAATATTATTTGGTGCTCTAACCCGTATCCAATCCTAAATTCGCACCCCTTGAATCATTCTGTAGTGTTTTGCCACCGTGTCTCTCTTATTTTGTTTGCCATATTATAACTAAGCAGGAAAGCATATTTTAGTAGGCCAGTCGTCCATGTGTCTTGGCAAAATAAAGTTTTCTCACCATCATCCCAACACTATTGAGCCATCTTTGTACGTCTAGCCCTACCTTTTTTAATCCTCCTCGATCCCCGCTATATTTTTCATACACCTATACTAGGCACTTTTAATGGAATTTGTGAAACTTTTTGTTGTTTCATTCACCACTAACAGTCCATCCATTATATAACGGTTCCCCACAAATACGGATTGCATGTTTGAAATTATCCCATTCGGTACTAACTTCATCCGATTAGCCAATGCCTTCAATCCTAAGGATTATGCTACGAATTTTATTAAGTTGCATATTAAGAAATTTTTTTTAATTTGCAAGGACTTTGCTACGGATAACTTTTGCAATCAAATATCCATAGCTAAACCATAGCAAATATTTTCATAGCAAAATTTTGTTACAGATTTTGCTATGGATATTTTTTGCAACGTCCGTAGCTAAACCGTAGCTGAATATGTTCGTAGCGAATCTATAGCTAACTCGTAGCAAAGTTGCGACAAAAATTTTTCGGTAGCAAAATGTCGTAGCTGATACCTGTTTGTGTAGTAGTGAACTACAGGACTGTTGTTTGACCCATGAGTTTGAGATTGTTTCAACATCTCCAGTACGATACCTTTAAAATTCTCCCAATCTTCATGAGGCAAATGTTATGCCATCCGGCTTGGGCGCTTTTTCTGATCCGCACTCCTGTATAGCTTTCTGAATGTCTTCACTTGTAAATTCACCAATTAAAGAGGATGTCTGGTTTTGAGAAACATGGCTCCTTGAACTTTGACCCCAACGTGTGTAAGAAATGACCATTGATGCTATCCAAGTCCGTAACCCATCCACCATCAATCCATAAACCCTTGATTCTACCCTTCGCCACCATTACTGTTAATTATTGCATAAAAATAATAGAGTTCTCGTCTCCACCTGCCATCCATTTTACCTTTGCCTTCTGTTGTAGGTCCTTTATTTTCATCGTTAGTGTAGTTTATGTCCATAGCTTAAAAATCTCATAATCATAACGTAGACAGAGTCTTGAGTCTGTGTAATGTGTTCCGGACAGAGGTTTCGCTTAGGTTTGTGTTTAGGTATTAGAGTGTATATGATAGGAATGAGGATATGACAATATGCACATCATGTTGTAAATTGAGTTAGATAAAAATATACTGCACATGAAGATATGATATGGGAATGTATGGTACACAGTGGCGGATCCAGTAATGTTTTGTGTGTTCACATGAACCCATTCGGATTGGAAAAAAAATGGAAAAAATAGTGAGAACCTTGTATGATTTGAAAAAAGTTAGTGAGAATCTATCAAAACGAACCCATTGGTACATAAAGATTGAAAGCATCACTAGTCATAATACTCATACGCATGGAATGGCACGCAAGTCTAGAAACGTAGAACTCATGCGTTTGGAGTTATACGCATGAGATTCACATAAGGCTCATGCACACAAGATCAACTACCTATATATACATGCTCGTGCACGGTGCATGCAGAGTTCATAAAAATTTCCGATTCTGTGTTCAAGAGGAGCATATTAGAAAGGATTGTAAACATGTCGCAACTCTGTCAGGTTTATCGTGTGATTGAAATAAAAGCTTAAACATTTGTATTTACTTAGCGTGTCACGATTACGGTTCGATTTAATGGATTCCATGTTAAACCGAATTATACGCAGATGATCTAGTGTTCTTAATGAACTGTTCCTGAGCTTACAAGTGGTATCTGAGCTCGGATAGCTCTGCGTGTAATAGTTTGATCGATTGGAAGAGTTTCGGACCGATTCGGTAAATGTTTCGGACTGATTTGGTTGAAGTTTCTGTGTTTCGTTCGAAGTTTGGGACTGATTTATCAGATAGATTTGAATCAAAAATTGAAAAAAAATCGTAATGTCATATTATATATAAACCTGTGAATTTTTTGCATCTTTAGGTGGTTTCAACCACCAAAGAGTGCCTTTAGGTGGCCTTGATTTTTTGAGTGTTATTAGGTAGTTTCGCCGAACCAAACAGCGATGTTTGAGTTAATTTCTGACAAAACCTGCAAGTTCTGCAGGAATTCTTTTAGTCAGATTGTTCGCTGTTTGAATCAGAATAGTTGAATAAGATCGCTGTTTGAATATATAACTTAAACAAGTTGGCTGTTCTATATAACAATGTATCAGAAGTTCGCCGTTTCATACACATAAGTAAAGAAGTTCGCTGTTTTATTTAATAAGTTAAAGAAGTTCGCTGTTTCATTCTAATATCTTCTGAAAGTTCGCTTTATGATTTTACAAAGTATTATAAGTTCGCTGTTTCAATCATTAATATCTACTAATTTGAATTACATGTTCACATGTAAATCTGCAAGAAGGCTGCATTTTCATGTGGTGGAGTTTGTCTTTTTACCTCTGCATGTTAGTAAAGTTCATATGCAATACATTGCATACAAACTTATAACGAAATGCAATGGGAAAAACTAAGCACAACTACATACCTAAGTTTTTAGAAAAAATTATAAACGTTAATTATTAAAGAAGCATGAAATTATTTGATAGTTTTAAAAAAGAAAAAGAATTAGAAAAATTGGTAAAGGAAATATATGATTTTAAAAAAGGGAAAAATATGTTATTAAAATAAATATAAAAATAAACTATTATAATATATTAAATAATAATAATAGAAAGCTATAAATTATTTTAAAAAATAAATTACTATTCATCGTCACTCATAATATATATATATATATATTATATATATATATTCTTACATATGCAGGCTACTTGGACTGAATAGAAAATGTATTTCGTAAGGTGAGTTTATGCAGAATGATACTGTTTAGAGATGTGATACTGTTTAGATGTGTCAGAATGAATAATATATACAGATTAGTCATATCTAATGTACATATATATATACATGCAGATTGAATTCGTTTGAAACAAGATATATATTACATATATGTTCAATTGAAAATACAAGCAAAACAACCAAGAACAAAAAAACTACAAATTGATTTTCGGAAACCCTCGTATTGTCTAAAATGAGTTATGAATTGCATCCCGGTCCTCTAAGTGATGCCTTGTTGTTTTTGCACAAGGAGCACCGTGCATTGAAGGTTTATAAGCATCCTGAAAATTACCGATAAATATTAAACGATCAGATCGTTCATTTTGGGAGCATCGAAAACATCCTGTTGGACCACGTGTGGAAGCATTAATACCTGCAGCAAGATTCGGTGGGATCCTGGATATTGGGTACCGATATATAGACCACGGGTTAATAAACGCATTGGTTGAACGCTCGAGGCCAGAAACCCACATTTTTCACTTCCCTTTTGGTGAAATGACAATGACGTTACAAGATGTTAACGTGTTGTGGGGCCTACCAATGGAGGGGGTGCCTGTATGTGGGGTGGATTCCCCGATATCTTTTGATCTTGCATTTTCGTTGTGTGAAAATTTGTTGGGGTTTAACCCACTACAAAATCAAGTTAGCGGCAAAGAGTTAGCACAATCCATATTTTAGATGAAATAAAGTTCGAATTTTCAGACGATGACGCAACGGATGGACAATGCATTATTCGTGCACGTTTAATAATATTTCATTTGATATGGTGTAGAGTATCACCTGATAATTCAAATAACTGGAATTTTGCAGTTCATACAAGATTTCGTCGCATGTTCCGGGGTCAGTTAGGGAAGTGCTGCATTATGCAGTCTTTATAGAAACCTTTGTAACGTTGCAGCACCCAATGCGGTAAGTGTTACTGGCACAGTGTCCATTTTACAAGTGTGGGCGTGGGAGAGGTTTCGTTGTTTTGCACCACAGAAGACTACCTGGTTTAACTTCAATGCGCCATTAGCTGCTCGGTATACTAACGTTAACATTTTACAAATTATTTGTTAAGTATGTATATTATATTATGTTAAGCTATTATTTGTAGGTGGAAGGGTAGCCTAAGATGTGCAGACACTTTGGCACATTGCCTTAGATCGTATAGATCACAACTAAAATTTTTGAACGAGGCAATAGTATGAAGTTGTAGACAAGTATAAGTTATTTTGACCATTTAGCTAAAGTTTGAAAATTTTTTACTCAGTTTAATTGGTGACCTTACGACGTTATGGATACACTCCCGGAGATATGTCGTAGTGGAAGGGAAAGCTGGAGGAATGCGTGCCCCTTGATATACTAGGAGGTTGTGGGAGCACCACTATCCGCAGCGTGTTATGAGACAGTTTGGCATGGTTTAGTATATACCTCCGCCAATTAGTATAACTATTACTGAGCACAAAAGGATTAATGAGTTAACTCAAATCGGTAAAACCGGGTGGAATTGGATAGCTCATCATTTAGCGTGTTCGTGGTTCGGATCTACGTCATCAAAACGTTGTAAACAGAGAATTAATCAGATCTTATTCCTTCGCCAATGATTATATGGTGTGGTACACGCATGATACGATTTTATATTTAATCAACCCACGGTTACCACCTGTCCTCATGAGTGGATATCAAGACGAAGGAGCAAATGATGGTACATAAAAAAATTAAAATTTACAAGGTCACCTTTAATATATTACAAGTTATATTTCAAAATAAAATTAACTATTTATTTTTTCAGAGTGACATGATGGATGCAATACACCGATCACAAGATTTGGATTTCATTCAAGGTGCGGCTTACCGAGAACTCGATATGACAAATTTTCTAGAAGATACATAGTATCCAACATATATTGTAACGTCTCGTATTCCGTATTTCTATATTTAGAAAGTTCATATTCGCATCTATTTTTAGAAACCTTACCATCATATTCCATCTCCGCTATCACAATTCGAGCCATTAATCATAATGAAATTCTTATTTTATACATATTTGTTATTCGCACAAACGATCGTCTTTATACGCAAACCGGCACTTGTTATACGTGTAAATACTCATACATACACTCTCGATACTCAAATTATACTTACATACATGTTATACACTTAAAAACTTGCCAAACACCAAGTTTTAGCTTAAAATGAAGGAAAACCCAAGTTTAGGGACCAAATTGCAAAATCTGTCAAAATGAGGCTCCGGCGGGACGCGAGAGACTAAGCCTTTCCTCTAACGGGGCGCGAGAAGCCTTGATCCACAGCAAGTTGTTTCTTGCGTACGGGTTGGTACATCACACATTTTTCACACCCAATCACCTCTAAACCTCATCTAA
Organism: Scalesia atractyloides; assembly: GCA_947069175.1. Classification (NCBI taxonomy): domain Eukaryota; kingdom Viridiplantae; phylum Streptophyta; class Magnoliopsida; order Asterales; family Asteraceae; genus Scalesia; species Scalesia atractyloides. The sequence goes on along the minus strand of CAMTDV010000026.1, from coordinate 90,291,233 downwards.
CTCAAAACCCTACTAAACCACTATATAAGTACGCTCTCAAAACACTCCCAAATCAATTGTAAACTCAAGAACAAGGTAGAAAACTTTAAGAGAAAAAGTGAGTCCAAACTCACTTTTCTTCATCAAATCTTCCTCTACAAAGTTTGGAACGCCTCTAGGATTGTTTCTACAGGTTTTTCATGGAAAACCAAGGTGGAACATCAGCATTTTGAGGTCCAAACTTTTTGTTTTGGAAGAACTTTTGTTAAACTTCTATAAACTTTGCTTTTCTTAACTTAATCTTGTTCCTACATATTCTTAAACCTATCTAAGGTTATGAGACTTTTTATGAACAAGTTTTTATGAGATTAAGAGGTATAAACATCTCCAAACTTTCTGTTTTGATAGGGTTATCAACCCACAAGTGATGAAACCATCCAAGCTTGACAAAGCTTGTGTTTTGTTAAGTTGTGATTACTTGGAAGCCTTGGCAATCCTACTTTCAATCCACCTCCTCACTTGATGATTTCTATATATAACCACTAAATTATGTTCAACCTTCAATTGAGTAACAATGCTACGACACGTCCCCAAACATTACCATGTTCGGGATGCACGCACCTAGCTTGCTTACTTGGTCGATACATAGTTTAATGAAATATTTCTTTTTATTCCATTCATGACCATCTGAATTGTCCTTGAACGAGCATTCAGTGTCCTAAAACAACGGTATCATGAAAACCCAGAACACGCATGGAAGCTCCAGAGAATACAATGTGTGGTACATGTGCATTATCCTACACAAGAAGATCTTAGGGGAGGAAGGCTTAACGATATGCAAGTACAAAGAAAAATAGTTTTAAGCGTCAATCAGATTAGAAGAATTTAGTGAATACAAATACATGACAATGCAACAAATAATAATCTTGGAGCACATTTGGTGGTACATATCATCACACTTCATGCCAACGGTCAAGTCCAGTGTTATTAGTTATTATTATGTTTTTAAGCATTCTTTTAATTGTTATCATGCATGCCTTTTAACTGTAAATATATTATAAATTATCAATCAAGTTTTAACTAAATTGTATTTTTAATTATTATGCATGTATATTTTACTTTTTACAAATTCTAAAAACTAATATTTTTATTTATATTTAAAAAATAAAGTTGACATGATAGTGTAAATTTAGAGTAGTGAAAACACACCCACAAATGTGAAGGTAAGTGAAAAATGATGTGGTGTTAATATGGTAGTGAAAATTCAAGTAGAACGTGGGATCAAACATCCTATGCATATTCTTAGATTTTGCAATATGATGGTCTATAGAGGTGAGGTTCATAACCACCACAAAAACCCGATGTTTGACCACTTACGTGAAAAAGTTTCCCATACAGCACTTGACTTGTTGAGGGGAGAGCTACTTAGGAAACTGAACGTGTTGTAGCGCTTTCATTCATCATGTGGTTGCCAGATGTGGTACAGTTGTGGGTTGTTGTGTGCTTGTAGGCTGGAAAAAGATGTACGTGCAGGTAATAATTGTTAAACATATAACACTTTGTGATATATGTTCATTAATCATGTAGCTTAAATAGTGCATTGTTTTAAACCGGTTCGAGCGTCCGATTCAACTCGAAGACATAGACGTCTTTTGGCGGAAGCTAACTTTCAACCATGTAAATTGATAGATGATGACATTGACGTGTTAGAAGAGCTCAATATTGTTAGACAATAATTAGAGCCACACCCCCTCTCTCATAAAAAAATCTTGTTGTCAAAGATTAAAGCGGTGTTAACTCCAACCAAATCTACCAAGAAACCACCGGTTGTCCAACAAAATACTCGTGGACGGCCAACAACAAAGCAAGTACAACAAAGATTTGATGAGGCCGCCCTTAGATACAAAGAATTGAGGAGAAGCTCCTTCGGTGATGCAAACACGTGCTTTGAAGGTTCCCAACAAAGTACATACGATGCCCCTCGCCATGGCTCGTACGTTCCGAAGCCGTTTAACGAATTTTAAAAAAGGACATACGAGATGAGAGTGGTTTTCCATTAATAGTGGGCGACGAGAATGTGCCAATCATCAAACAGTTTAAGTATGTCCTTCCGACAGTGTTTCACCGCATGTCTCGTGCATACAAGTTGTGAGGTCGACGGTCATTGTGGGTTTCGGTCTGTGGCTGTGGGCTTGGGTATGGGAGAACGTTTATGGGGGCACATTCGAAAATACCTTGTACAAGAGATGGATCAGAACGCATCGATCTGGTTGCCAATATTGAAGCATGGGATGAAGAATATTTTAACACGCATCGTGAGGGCCTAATTTGGGATTCAGTGGAACATTTCTCCCTACCCACTAGATGGAATTCCCCCACGTAGGGTTTCTTATTACACAAAGGTACGGTATCGTTGTGCACCTATTAAGCATCGATGGAAGTTTCACTTTCTTCCCGATATTGAGTCATCTGACTGATCGACAACGACGGATAACGCTTACGCATGTTAACGATAACCACTTTATACATGTTAAGCTATGGTTAACGCACCCAAGATAAACGGGCTATGATTGACGTACCGAAGACCCGCTGTAAAACAATGACAATATATATACACGCCCCGTTTAGAATGGTATGCATCAATAATGACTCCACACCAAATCAAAACCCAAGTATTAATTTCATCAATAGTGAATCGGAAAAATGATTTTTGTATAATTAATTGATTTTTGTATAATTAATATGATTTTTGTATAATTAATATGACTTTTTTATACTTAATATGATGTTTTATATAATCAATATATTTTTTGTATGATTATTATGATTTTTGTGTTATATTTTCACATAAAACAAATAGATAAAAATAAAATATATAAATATATGACTCGTATAGGCCTAGACTGGACATCTATAGTTGTCCAAAAGACCATTTTACCCTAGTCTAGGCCTAATTCAAGAATATAATTGTAATTTTGAAAGACTAGACGCTCCGTCTAGATCTATACGCAGTATATACTTTGAGCGGCAATTTAAATGTTTAAACCTTTTGTATTTAAAAGGGAAATGGTGAATTACCATTCTACCCCTGATGCCCCAATTCTAGGCCTAATTTAGGGGTAAAATGGTAATTAACCATTTGAGCAGAATCTTTCTCAAAAGGGTTAATTACCATTTTACCCCTAAATTAGGCCTAGATGAGGGGCAACTCAGGGGTAAAATGTAATTCACACATTGACTTTAGACAGGTCGTCTAGGTCTAGACACTCCGTCTGGTTGAATTACAATTTTACCCCTAAGTTGCCCCTCGTGAAGGCCTAATTCAGGGGTAAAATGGTAATTAATCATTTGAGAAAGATTCTGCTAAAATGGTTAGTTACCATTAAACCTCTGAATTAGACCTAGACGAGGGTAAAATGGTAATTCACCATTTCCCTTAGACGGGTCGTCTAGGTCTAAACGGGCGTCCATGCCTCACATATGAGAGGAAAACCTAGACGCCCTCTGCATATAACCCAAATACATACGTATATCTGGATAAATCAAGCGTATACCAACCATAATTTTTTTGCGATTTCGAGCTTCTTAGGCACGTATTTTTTACTTATACTTTATTATTCTTCAATTTATTGTACATTTGGACAGTAGATTATAAGTAAATTTGAGATTTTTCAGGGTTTTGGGTTGGTTATGTTGAAGATGATAGGTTTTGAGGTGGATAGGACGGGACATCGACCCTTAGACGACCCTTTTTTTATAAATTGTTATTATTATATATTATTAACTGTTATTATTAGTGTTATTATTAGTTTTAATTGTTATTATTATTAGAATTATTATTATTAATTGTTGTTATTGTTATTAAAATTTGTATAATGATTGTTATTATCAGTATTAATTGTTATTAAACTTATGGATTTGATGTGTTGGTTAGTTCGGAAGGGGCAGGATAGCCAGATCCAGATTTGGATTCCGATATGGAGGCATAGACCAGCTGCATGTTCATATTTGTATTTAGTATTCAGTTGTAGTTTATATTTTTTTATGGATGTACAAACTTATCTTATATATGTGATATTTAAGTTTTTTTCAGTTATCCGGTTACTTAATGATTGTTTGTTTTAAATCGACATTGAAATATAATACGTAAACAATACAATTTTCAAAATATTAAATAATATTTACACGATATAATATTTGAATTCTTATTAAAATATTGAAAGCAGTATTAAATTTAAAACAATATAATAATTCAATGAAAAGGTAATATTTAGAAAAGTAAAATGTAAAAACAATGTAATATTTAAACGATCTAAAACGGTAAGATACTTTTATAAAAAAAATAAAACTTTTCTTAAAAAAAAACATCTCAAATTACACCACAAAAACACCTATTTTTTCACTCAAAAAAAACATCACCCTCCAAAACAATCAAATTACCCATCAAAACACCTAAAAAAATCACCAACCTGCTAGACGCCTCGTCTAGATCTAGACGGGGCATCTAGACCCATTAAATTTTGTGCCCGACATTTCACCCAGTGCCCCTTTGAATTCAGTGCCTTGACAACCCGTCTAGGACACCAAAAGTGTACAAATAAACGGGGTGAGTGTGTGAATAGATTGAGGTTTCTAATTTATTCATCAAAAAGGTCAGATAGCAAGCTGCTATGGTGACATGATTACACCCAAGATTTACACTACACCAAACAGACACAATAACAAAGTACAGAATGGTTCAAGCTAAAAAATCAAACTTTACATTTGGATATTAAAGCTTCTCCAATCACTCCAAGACACCAGATATTCTTTGATCTTTGCCTCGGCCACTCAAAGGTTTCCTCCTTTATTTCTTCAGCTAGTTTGTTCGAAGATGTTAATCTGTCATTGAAAAGCATGTTGCTTCTATTCTTCCATAAGTGCATTAAAGTTGCAAGGAAAATCGCATGAATTACCTTCTGTTGCGTCTTTAATCTTCCCAGATCGTTGACATATAACAATCTGGACTCGACCTCATCAATAATATTGTCGGCTTGAACATTTAACCACTGATCTACATTAGTCCACACCAAGTTCGCATATTGACATTGTATCAAGATGTGATCTGCCGTTTCCGTTCTCATTCTACACACTTTACAAACTTGTGATGTTACATTTATACCCTTTTTTTCATAACGCTTCAAACGTTGGTATCTTTCCTACGCTAGCTCTTTACGCAAACAAATTTGCCTTCGGTATTACAATACGGTTCCAATGAAAATTGTAATTAATGGTGTTAAGATCCACCTTCCCAACTAGGTATCTTCTAAGCGACCTTACCAAGAAGCCTATATCCTTTTCTTCTTTCCATCTCCACACATCATTACCCTCATCCATCTTTTGTTGAACAAGAAGCATATTTAAGCTATGCATCTCTTCTTGCTCTTGAATATTATTTGGTGCTCTAACCCGTATCCAATCCTAAATTCGCACCCCTTGAATCATTCTGTAGTGTTTTGCCACCGTGTCTCTCTTATTTTGTTTGCCATATTATAACTAAGCAGGAAAGCATATTTTAGTAGGCCAGTCGTCCATGTGTCTTGGCAAAATAAAGTTTTCTCACCATCATCCCAACACTATTGAGCCATCTTTGTACGTCTAGCCCTACCTTTTTAATCCTCCTCGATCCCCGCTATATTTTTCATACACCTATACTAGGCACTTTTAATGGAATTTGTGAAACTTTTTTGTTGTTTCATTCACCACTAACAGTCCATCCATTATATAACGGTTCCCCACAAATACGGATTGCATGTTTGAAATTATCCCATTCGGTACTAACTTCATCCGATTAGCCAATGCCTTCAATCCTAAGGATTATGCTACGAATTTTATTAAGTTGCATATTAAGAAATTTTTTTTAATTTGCAAGGACTTTGCTACGGATAACTTTTGCAATCAAATATCCATAGCTAAACCATAGCAAATATTTTCATAGCAAAATTTTGTTACAGATTTTGCTATGGATATTTTTTGCAACGTCCGTAGCTAAACCGTAGCTGAATATGTTCGTAGCGAATCTATAGCTAACTCGTAGCAAAGTTGCGACAAAAATTTTTCGGTAGCAAAATGTCGTAGCTGATACCTGTTTGTGTAGTAGTGAACTACAGGACTGTTGTTTGACCCATGAGTTTGAGATTGTTTCAACATCTCCAGTACGATACCTTTAAAATTCTCCCAATCTTCATGAGGCAAATGTTATGCCATCCGGCTTGGGCGCTTTTTCTGATCCGCACTCCTGTATAGCTTTCTGAATGTCTTCACTTGTAAATTCACCAATTAAAGAGGATGTCTGGTTTTGAGAAAACATGGCTCCTTGAACTTTGACCCAACGTGTGTAAGAAATGACCATTGATGCTATCCAAGTCCGTAACCCATCCACCATCAATCCATAAACCCTTGATTCTACCCTTCGCCACCATTACTGTTAATTATTGCATAAAAATAATAGAGTTCTCGTCTCCACCTGCCATCCATTTTACCTTTGCCTTCTGTTGTAGGTCCTTTATTTTCATCGTTAGTGTAGTTTATGTCCATAGCTTAAAAATCTCATAATCATAACGTAGACAGAGTCTTGGTCTGTGTAATGTGTTCCGGACAGAGGTTTCGCTTAGGTTTGTGTTTAGGTATTAGAGTGTATATGATAGGAATGAGGATATGACAATATGCACATCATGTTGTAAATTGAGTTAGATAAAAATATACTGCACATGAAGATATGATATGGGAATGTATGGTACACAGTGGCGGATCCAGTAATGTTTTGTGTGTTCACATGAACCCATTCGGATTGGAAAAAAAATGGAAAAAATAGTGAGAACCTTGTATGATTTGAAAAAAGTTAGTGAGAATCTATCAAAACGAACCCATTGGTACATAAAGATTGAAAGCATCACTAGTCATAATACTCATACGCATGGAATGGCACGCAAGTCTAGAAACGTAGAACTCATGCGTTTGGAGTTATACGCATGAGATTCACATAAGGCTCATGCACACAAGATCAACTACCTATATATACATGCTCGTGCACGGTGCATGCAGAGTTCATAAAAATTTCCGATTCTGTGTTCAAGAGGAGCATATTAGAAAGGATTGTAAACATGTCGCAACTCTGTCAGGTTTATCGTGTGATTGAAATAAAAGCTTAAACATTTGTATTTACTTAGCGTGTCACGATTACGGTTCGATTTAATGGATTCCATGTTAAACCGAATTATACGCAGATGATCTAGTGTTCTTAATGAACTGTTCCTGAGCTTACAAGTGGTATCTGAGCTCGGATAGCTCTGCGTGTAATAGTTTGATCGAATTGGAAGAGTTTCGGACCGATTCGGTAAATGTTTCGGACTGATTTGGTTGAAGTTTCTGTGTTTCGTTCGAAGTTTGGGACTGATTTATCAGATAGATTTGAATCAAAAATTGAAAAAAAATCGTAATGTCATATTATATATAAACCTGTGAATTTTTTGCATCTTTAGGTGGTTTCAACCACCAAAGAGTGCCTTTAGGTGGCCTTGATTTTTTGAGTGTTATTAGGTAGTTCGCCGAACCAAACAGCGATGTTTGAGTTAATTTCTGACAAAACCTGCAAGTTCTGCAGGAATTCTTTTAGTCAGATTGTTCGCTGTTTGAATCAGAATAGTTGAATAAGATCGCTGTTTGAATATATAACTTAAACAAGTTGGCTGTTCTATATAACAATGTATCAGAAGTTCGCCGTTTTCATACACATAAGTAAAGAAGTTCGCTGTTTTATTTAATAAGTTAAAGAAGTTCGCTGTTTCATTCTAATATCTTCTGAAAGTTCGCTTTATGATTTTACAAAGTATTATAAGTTCGCTGTTTCAATCATTAATATCTACTAATTTGAATTACATGTTCACATGTAAATCTGCAAGAAGGCTGCATTTTCATGTGGTGGAGTTTGTCTTTTTACCTCTGCATGTTAGTAAAGTTCATATGCAATACATTGCATACAAACTTATAACGAAATGCAATGGGAAAAACTAAGCACAACTACATACCTAAGTTTTTAGAAAAAATTATAAACGTTAATTATTAAAGAAGCATGAAATTATTTGATAGTTTTAAAAAAGAAAAAGAATTAGAAAAATTGGTAAAGGAAATATATGATTTTAAAAAAGGGAAAAATATGTTATTAAAATAAATATAAAAATAAACTATTATAATATATTAAATAATAATAATAGAAAGCTATAAATTATTTTAAAAAATAAATTACTATTCATCGTCACTCATAATATATATATATATATATATATATATATATTCTTACATATGCAGGCTACTTGGACTGAATAGAAAATGTATTTCGTAAGGTGAGTTTATGCAGAATGATACTGTTTAGAGATGTGATACTGTTTAGATGTGTCAGAATGAATAATATATACAGATTAGTCATATCTAATGTACATATATTATACATGCAGATTGAATTCGTTTGAAACAAGATATATATACATATATGTTCAATTGAAAATACAAGCAAAACAACCAAGAACAAAAAAACTACAAATTGATTTTCGGAAACCCTCGTATTGTCTAAAATGAGTTATGAATTGCATCCCGGTCCTCTAAGTGATGCCTTGTTGTTTTTGCACAAGGAGCACCGTGCATTGAAGGTTTATAAGCATCCTGAAAATTACCGATAAATATTAAACGATCAGATCGTTCATTTTGGGAGCATCGAAAACATCCTGTTGGACCACGTGTGGAAGCATTAATACCTGCAGCAAGATTCGGTGGGATCCTGGATATTGGGTACCGATATATAGACCACGGGTTAATAAACGCATTGGTTGAACGCTCGAGGCCAGAAACCCACATTTTTCACTTCCCTTTGGTGAAATGACAATGACGTTACAAGATGTTAACGTGTTGTGGGGCCTACCAATGGAGGGGGTGCCTGTATGTGGGGTGGATTCCCGATATCTTTTGATCTTGCATTTTCGTTGTGTGAAAATTGTTGGGGTTTAACCCACTACAAAATCAAGTTAGCGGCAAAGAGTTAGCACAATCCATATTTTAGATGAAATAAAGTTCGAATTTTCAGACGATGACGCAACGGATGGACAATGCATTATTCGTGCACGTTTAATAATATTTCATTTGATATGGTGTAGAGTATCACCTGATAATTCAAATAACTGGAATTTTGCAGTTCATACAAGATTTCGTCGCATGTTCCGGGGTCAGTTAGGGAAGTGCTGCATTATGCAGTCTTTATAGAAACCTTTGTAACGTTGCAGCACCCAATGCGGTAAGTGTTACTGGCACAGTGTCCATTTTACAAGTGTGGGCGTGGGAGAGGTTTCGTTGTTTTGCACCACAGAAGACTACCTGGTTTAACTTCAATGCGCCATTAGCTGCTCGGTATACTAACGTTAACATTTTACAAATTATTTGTTAAGTATGTATATTATATTATGTTAAGCTATTATTTGTAGGTGGAAGGGTAGCCTAAGATGTGCAGACACTTTGGCACATTGCCTTAGATCGTATAGATCACAACTAAAATTTTTGAACGAGGCAATAGTATGAAGTTGTAGACAAGTATAAGTTATTTTGACCATTTAGCTAAAGTTTGAAAATTTTTTACTCAGTTTAATTGGTGACCTTACGACGTTATGGATACACTCCCGAGATATGTCGTAGTGGAAGGGAAAGCTGGAGGAATGCGTGCCCCTTGATATACTAGGAGGTTGTGGGAGCACCACTATCCGCAGCGTGTTATGAGACAGTTTGGCATGGTTTAGTATATACCTCCGCCAATTAGTATAACTATTACTGAGCACAAAAGGATTAATGAGTTAACTCAAATCGGTAAAACCGGTGGAATTGGATAGCTCATCATTTAGCGTGTTCGTGGTTCGGATCTACGTCATCAAAACGTTGTAAACAGAGAATTAATCAGATCTTATTCCTTCGCCAATGATTATATGGTGTGGTACACGCATGATACGATTTTATATTTAATCAACCCACGGTTACCACCTGTCCTCATGAGTGGATATCAAGACGAAGGAGCAAATGATGGTACATAAAAAAATTAAAATTTACAAGGTCACCTTTAATATATTACAAGTTATATTTCAAAATAAAATTAACTATTTATTTTTTCAGAGTGACATGATGGATGCAATACACCGATCACAAGATTTGGATTTCATTCAAGGTGCGGCTTACCGAGAACTCGATATGACAAATTTTCTAGAAGATACATAGTATCCAACATATATTGTAACGTCTCGTATTCCGTATTTCTATATTTAGAAAGTTCATATTCGCATCTATTTTTAGAAACTTACCATCATATTCCATCTCCGCTATCACAATTCGAGCCATTAATCATAATGAAATTCTTATTTTATACATATTTGTTATTCGCACAAACGATCGTCTTTATACGCAAACCGGCACTTGTTATACGTGTAAATACTCATACATACACTCTCGATACTCAAATTATACTTACATACATGTTATACACTTAAAAACTTGCCAAACACCAAGTTTTAGCTTAAAATGAAGGAAAACCCAAGTTTAGGGACCAAATTGCAAAATCTGTCAAAATGAGGCTCCGCGGGACGCGAGAGACTAAGCCTTTCCTCTAACGGGGCGCGAGAAGCCTTGATCCACAGCAAGTTGTTTCTTGCGTACGGGTTGGTACATCACACATTTTTCACACCCAATCACCTCTAAACCTCATCTAACTCAAAACCCTACTAAACCACTATATAAGTACGCTCTCAAAACACTCCCAAATCAATTGTAAACTCAAGAACAAGGTAGAAAACTTTAAGAGAAAAAGTGAGTCCAAACTCACTTTTCTTCATCAAATCTTCCTCTACAAAGTTTGGAACGCCTCTAGGATTGTTTCTACAGGTTTTTCATGGAAAACCAAGGTGGAACATCAGCATTTTGAGGTCCAAACTTTTTGTTTTGGAAGAACTTTTGTTAAACTTCTATAAACTTTGCTTTTCTTAACTTAATCTTGTTCCTACATATTCTTAAACCTATCTAAGGTTATGAGACTTTTTATGAACAAGTTTTTATGAGATTAAGAGGTATAAACATCTCCAAACTTTCTGTTTTGATAGGGTTATCAACCCCCAAGTGATGAAACCATCCAAGCTTGACAAAGCTTGTGTTTTGTTAAGTTGTGATTACTTGGAAGCCTTGGCAATCCTACTTTCAATCCACCTCCTCACTTGATGATTTCTATATATAACCACTAAATTATGTTCAACCTTCAATTGAGTAACAATGCTACGACACGTCCCCAAACATTACCATGTTCGGGATGCACGCACCTAGCTTGCTTACTTGGTCGATACATAGTTTAATGAAATATTTCTTTTTATTCCATTCATGACCATCTGAATTGTCCTTGAACGAGCATTCAGTGTCCTAAAACAACGGTATCATGAAAACCCAGAACACGCATGGAAGCTCCAGAGAATACAATGTGTGGTACATGTGCATTATCCTACACAAGAAGATCTTAGGGGAGGAAGGCTTAACGATATGCAAGTACAAAGAAAAATAGTTTTAAGCGTCAAATCAGATTAGAAGAATTTAGTGAATACAAATACATGACAATGCAACAAATAATAATCTTGGAGCACATTTGTGGTACATATCATCACACTTCATGCCAACGGTCAAGTCCAGTGTTATTAGTTATTATTATGTTTTTAAGCATTCTTTTAATTGTTATCATGCATGCCTTTTAACTGTAAATATATTATAAATTATCAATCAAGTTTTAACTAAATTGTATTTTTAATTATTATGCATGTATATTTTACTTTTTACAAATTCTAAAAACTAATATTTTTATTTATATTTAAAAAATAAAGTTGACATGATAGTGTAAATTTAGAGTAGTGAAAACACACCCACAAATGTGAAGGTAAGTGAAAAATGATGTGGTGTTAATATGGTAGTGAAAATTCAAGTAGAACGTGGGATCAAACATCCTATGCATATTCTTAGATTTTGCAATATGATGGTCTATAGAGGTGAGGTTCATTTATTGCTGCAATAAATGTTTTTCTTTATTTCAACTATATTACAATTAATGATCGAGTAGGTGGTTCCAGGTGGTAGGAGGGATGAGGGTCGCAAATTAAGATGGACACATAACACATAGTGTGTTTCATGATACCCATCCATATCTCATCCGGTAGACAAGACAACGATCTTTTATTAACCTATTTTGGAAAGCCAACTCGCACAAACCTAGTAAGATTACATCAAAATTCACACCAAACATCCACAATGCTAGAACCCTCCACAACAATGAAAATGCATTTTTCCAACACACATTGTGTACACTACAAAATCTAGTTGTTTAAGATTGATAAAGAAAAGAATAATTTGCGATTTTGGTACCCGTGATTTATAGCCCATTGAAGTATTTTATTTTACAATATACAAATGTCTCGCAATTTACATACCAAGAGTTCTATTTTATTGCAATTTCAATCCATCAGATTAACTCCATCCATCTTCTAGTTAAATCTAGTCACACGAGACATGTGATAGGCATATACTTTATTAACCATCAAATTGAAGAAAACGAATATTGTTCAAGCCCAGAAGCATTAAATTATACAATTTTATTTAACATATACTTCAAAAGCATAATAAACGTTTAAACTTATAGCATAAATTATTGAAAATTGAGGAAAACAATTTAATTAGTATAATTTACTAGTGTAAGCATACAGTTATCATTTGTGTCTCACTTTGAAGCTACGGAAATCTTGAATAACAATGAAAAACAACCAAGTCTAATAATATTAAACAAGATTGCATACCATGCAATTTTAGTTCGCCGCTTCTAGTTCCATATATAGTGTGTTTGCATGGCAAATTTGTATGTTGAAGTTATCAGAGATGTAGGGCCCAAATTAATGGATAAAGATTGGTATTAAAGCACCATTCCACTTAACAAACTAAAGCAATTTGCATGATTTTGTGCCATGATGTATTGTTATGTGCCATACATAATATTTGTTTTTCATTACTCCGAATATGCAAAATTATAATTTTATGCTTTTGAAATGATACGTAAATTAGGATTGCATAATGTAATGCTTTTCAATTTAAATAATATTTGTTTTCTTCAATTTTGATGGTTAATTACGTATTTGTTCATTATATGCTTTTCATGTGACTAAGATTTAACTAGAAGATGGATGGAATTAATTTGGTGCATTGAAATTGCAATAAAATAAAAAAAATTGAAATATAAATTGCAAGACATTTGAATTTTATAAAATATTGTAATGGACTATATACCACTGGCACCAAAAGCACAATTTACCCTAAAGAAAAATAACAAAATTTATTACCCATATGTCTTAGGGGTGCAGATTTGCCTGAAATGAATAAGTTTCTAGCGATATTGATCACTAATCAAGCAAAATTGGCAAGAAAAATAGAGTAATATATGGCATTTTTTATAATCTAAATGAAATCCTGAAAGATGTAAAATTACTAATCAACAATGTCCAAAGGCTAGAAGTTAAGTTAACTAAAACTAGAGGTATGGTACTGCGTTATGCAGTGGAATTCGGTCCGTATCAATTGGGTTTGTTATGCTCACGCTACTTGCTATAACAAATGTAAAAGAAAATCCAAAAAAATCGTGATATACACAAAAGTATATGTCCACATGTTATATGTGGATCGATAACCATAAAAAAAGAATATGGGAATTGGTTCCAATATTACGGATACTTATACCGATGTTATCCGATGTGGCAATGTTATTGGGTCATAATTGTTTCGATATGTCATGGTACTCATACGAAAAAATAATCTTTTTGAATACAATCCGGTTTAAAAAAAATGTTTGTTGGAATAGTTGAAATTATTCGGTAAAAAAAAAACAAGCAAAGGCAAGGTATTAGAAAAAAATAGTTGTTTATACGTAATAATAAGTAATATCAACAACTTTTCTGGCTAAATTAAAAAGCAAAATGAAGAAGTTTGAAAAGTTTTATGACCAAGTCAAAAGGTAAAGAACATCTTTATTTATCAATGCGATATGAATTAATATATACAACTTTTAAGCATCTGCGTTGCAAGCCGGGGGCGTAAAATCATACTACTAATGGGTTGGGGTGTATGACATTGAAAACTGAACGACGACCAAAGCCAAAGAAATAATCAAACCTTCCGCTTTTCTTTTTAAGCTAGAGAAATTATGGGTTTTGTCCAAACTAATCAACTCATCTGATATGTCATAGTTTGGTCCCTGTAATGGATATCAAACATATTAAAATTGTCTTTATTTCCATAGGTTTAAAATATATAAAATAAAATTAATACCTAAAAACCACGTTTAATATATAAAATAAAATTAAAACCTAAAACCCACGTTTTCTTCTGTTTCTCACTTGCCAACTTCGCCTATTGTCGGCTAGAAACAATCACCGCATCGTACCCATGAACCAGGTGGCCGGAAGAAAAAAACTTATTTAACCCGATCCTCCACATTTTTTTCTGTTTCTCACTAAGTTTTGTCTTACTGGATTTCTTAGTAAAGTTTAATGAGCTAACACAAATCAGTTTATCATCTCTTTTAAAAAGTACCTACTTAGTTAACATCATTGTTTATAATAATATAATGAATGCTAATATGTCTGAAAGAGTGTTATAAATAATCATAATGTACCATCATTCATCTATTTATGATTGATTATCGGTTATGATTGGAACTCATGTGTGTGTATATATATATATGATGTATTAGTTGGTAGATCATGAATGAATAAGAATGATAGTTCCCTTCTCACGGTTCTCTTTTGTTTCCTTACAAAAATCATTTTCACCAAGTATAAATCTTTTTACACGAAGTAAAAAAAAAATCATATTTTCACTATTTTTCCCCATGTATATATAGTTATTACTATGAATTAATAATTATACCCACTAAATATAAAAATGTATAAAGATTGTTAATTTTATTTTCATCGAATTTCCAATATAGTTAATGCAGCTCAAATTTTTTTAGTCAAAAGTAAGATAAAGTTAGTGTAGGATAGGGTTACTCTACAAATAATGACATTTTGTTATAAAGTGTGACAAGATATAAGTATTGTGTTTTAAATGTTGGGCATGATTTTTTAGATTCTTCTTGCATTAAAGTATTGAAACACACCAAACGTTAATTAAAAACACAATCAAATGTATCTTAGATATTAAATTTAAAACACACTGTTTAACATTGTTTGCATGGTGTCTTACATCTCATATCTAGAAAATATTTAATTGTATTTTAAATTGTTACATTTAATGTTTATTATACAGTATCATGTCAAAAGAATTTAAAACATTATGTCTAAAATTTAAAATACATGACAACATACAACTCTTACAGGGAAAAACTATTCTTTGTAAAGGAACACTCGTATTCATCTTCTTCATTAATAACATTTTCTTTTAATGATTTTTATTTTAATTTATTAAACTGTGTTGATCTTATGTTTTTTTTCAAAGTGTTAATGATATCTTTAAAAAAAGTTAAGTTCTCATAATTGTGCTATTGTGTTGAGTGCACGTTGTTAATACACGTGTTTAAAAAAATAATTTCTCATTGTATTTCTTAAATAACAACATAAGCTAGTTCTAAGAGCATTTACATTGAATTTTTAATTCGTATTTTTATAATTACAGTAAAAATTATATTTTGTCTCTCTAATTTTCAACTAAAGAATATTTTTATACCTTTAACATTAATTTTTTTTTCTTCTCAACTAATAACCATTTTTAAGATGTATTAAAAAATCAATTCAGTGAACGGTAAATATATATAGATAAATAGTAAGATTTTCTTTTTTTCTCCAGTTACATCTATTTTTATAATATAAGAAACACATTCATAAATATACAAGGAACCATTATGTACTGATCTAATAACAGTATGATTTGTTTTTTGTGGTTAACCATTATCAACAACAAAAGGTAAGTAAACCATTATCATCTCCTTGATTACTGATGTTCAGAGAACAAATAAAATCCAGTTCATTCTTTTTGTTATTGATATTTTTAGTATACGTGGCTAACCATGTTTAGAAAATCCATTCGGAAAAGACATTAAAATAGGAATTAAAACACTGCATCAATAATCGTTGCTCCGAGTTATTTTTAATACGAAGCCTAATTTTATTTCATGTGGGAACCCTTTGAAAATAATGAACTTAATGATGATTTTATAGTTTTCCTAACTGATGGTGAGAGTGTGTTTCATTTTATATATACTTTTGCGAGATTACTATATTTTTTTTTCTCTGCTTTTTTTTTTGTTATTTTCTTTTTTTGGATTGGGTGGGAGTTGTTGTGAGGAGGTTTATTTAAATAATTTAGCAGGCTACCTAAATTGCCCTTGATTTTATCTAGTTGCCTCTCTAGTGGTTATGGACACGTGATTTATATAAGGAAACCATTATGAATACTCTAATAATAGTTAAGTTTGTTATTGTGGTTTAGCATTATCAACAACACAAGGTAAACAAATGATTTATGCTCATGCTTGTTAGATCTAACAAACTTTGAACCGGATCCCACATATAAATATATATATATATATATATATATATATATATATATATATATATATATATATATATATATATATATAGTCTCATATCCATCTCTCAAGTTGAACTCGCTTCTCTCCCTCGTCTCTCCCAATGGAAGTGAATAACATAATGCAGTTTCCTGAGGATAGGACCATTTTAGTCACTGGTGGTACTGGCTTTCTGGCCAAAGGTTCTCTATCTATCTCTATGTCACTCCCTCTCATTCTCCTTGATTTATTTTGTAGACATGACTTTTCTTCTTTATATTTCAGTTATGATGGAGAAGATACTAAGAGTTCAACCGAACGTGAGAAAACTCTATCTTCTTATTAGAGCTTGTGACCTAGAAGAAGCCATCAAGCGTTTTCAAATGGAGGTATCTCCAACACTAGCTAATGAATGTGTTTGTGAGTCTGTCTACTCTCTACTCCAATTCATGTAATGTTGTCCAACGTATTGTATATGGGGTTGGCAAAAATACAATTAGCTATTCATTTCAACGGTCACTTTTTCTAAACGAGTAATTCTTGCCAACCCCATATATATGTTTGTTTAGAAAAACTGATTGTTGAAATGAATAGAGATACCAACTAATAGTCTTATTTTTACGTCTTGATTACGTAGGTTGCCGGTAACGACTTATTTAGGATACTAGGAGAGAAATATGGTGTAAATATAGATAAATTTTTATCCGAAAAGGTAAGTCCTGTGGCCGGTGACATCACCAACGAGAATTTGGGACTGAGGGACTATAATTTGATTAAAGAAATGCAAAGAGAAGTCGATGTGGTTGTGAATGCAGCTGCCGTCACCAAGTTCTATGAGAGGTAAATAATTTGAACGTTATGGTTATCCAAAAAAATCACTTATTCATTAAATAACATTCTTAACAAATATATAATTTGAGTAAAGGAGGTGCCAACATGAAGGACTAATATTTAGAAACATTGTTACACATAACATGTTAACGTGTATTAGATTTAGATGAATGTTTGTTTGTTTAAATTAGAGTTGTATATATAAACACTCTAAGATCAGACAAGCTTGATAAAGTCACGTCCAACACAAGGACATATTCAAAGCTGAGAGTTTTTTTTCCTTCTAAAGGGTATTCGAACCGAATTCCAAACAACCCTCTATTATCTAGAGATTAGATACATAATTCCATATTGACCATTAATTAATAATTATGTTATATATAATATAAACCAGATTTGATCGGTGTCAGCTCTGTACAATACAAATATGTATTTTGGCAAGCAAACGAAAAAAACACCACCTATAGTCCCTAACTTTTGGAGATTACACCGGCGTTCTTTGTGGTTTACTTTTTGTTACTCAAATGGTCCCTAGAGTGGATGACGGTTAGTATTCTCCATTAAGTCTATTTGAAATTACAAAATTGCCCTTGCTTTTATTAAAACATAAGAAAAAATATTCACATACACACACACACACACACACACACATATATATATATATATATATATATATATGTATATATACATATACATGTATATGTATAGGTGAGGTTATTGTGAGAAAATTTAAAAATGTGAGAAGGACATGAAAGATTTTGGAGGTGACATGTGTCCCTTTTTATTTTGGTAGTTTAAGGTGTAAGTGTAATTTAACTAATAAAATCTAATTATGGAATGAATATATGCAACCAATTTTTGGCAGTTATTGTAGGGATTTTCGAACTTGAAATAACATCCTAACTCATAAAAACACCACAGCATGTATATTGAAGGCATACATCTTAGAAAGAACAGAAATATAACAGAAACAACACCCTAACTCATAAAAACACCACAACATGTATATTGAAGGCATACATCTTATAAAGAATAGAAATATAACAAGAATAACACCAAAACTCATAAAAACACCACAACAATTATATTGAAGACACATATCTTATAAAGAACACCCTAACATTGAATATAACAGAAATAACACCCTAATATAATTCCAATCAACACTTTAATCAGAATCAAACAGAAATAACACCCTAAATATATAAAAACAGAAATAACACCCTAACTCTTTGAAGGCAACAGAAACCTACTGAAGACACCAGAAACCACAGCAATGCAAGGACCTTTGTCCTCGCATTAAATATAACAGAAAATAACACCCTAACTCATAAAAACATCACAACATGTATATTGAAGGCATACATCTTACGAAGAACAGAAATATAACAAAAATAACACCCTACAATTAAAACACCATTGTATAAATATAGAAAAAAATACCATGGACTAAAAACATCCAAGCGAGACCTAATTTTTTTCTCTACATAAGTATATCAATATGGTGCTCATATTAAAAATAAAAAAACACTCGTTATTATGGTGTGATTTTTTTAAAAAGGGTTACGTATAAAAAGTTATTGGAGTTTAAAAAAGAAGGGGGGAACTTTGCATGTGCATTAATGTTAATTTCTTAATTTAAAAATGTTAAATTTACCTATATACCCTTAATCTAGAAAATTAGTTAGTTTAATAGTCAACACTGTTTACAGAATCGTCACTATGATCTCAACCATTAGATTAAATATCTAATAGTTTAGATTCTTTCTTATCCTTCTCACACTTTTAAATTTTCTCACATGAACCTCTACATATATATATATATACATAAACACACATACTCACACTCTCAAAAACACAAACACTATCTCTACTCTCTCTCTCTCTCTCAGGCAAACCCTCACCACCACCTGCCGCCACCAGCACCACCACTTGCCGCCACCCCACACCACCACCACCAACCACGTAGCCTTACACCACCACCTGCCGCCACCCCACACCACCACCTGCCAGCACCTACCCCCACACCACCACCTCTCACCTGCATCCACAATCAAACCCTCCCTAAAGCTCAACTTTAATCCAAGACGTGAAACCCTCACACCACTACCACAACCACCGACACTGTCGTCGTATGCCTGAGAAAGAAAGAGAGGGAGAGAGAGAGAGAGAGAGCGCACCGGTATAATTTCAAAAGTTGAGAATTATAAGTGTTACTTTACAAAACCATAGGAACCATCCAGACATTTTACTCAATTTAAAATGAAAAAAATACACACAAAAAGGAAACATAACATGAATAAAAAGGAATCCTAAAACTAAATATTAATAAATAAAACAATAGAAAAATGAATTTAATTCACAAAGGCTAAAACAAAGAAAATAAATAAATGAGTAAATGACATTTGAGTTCTTGAGGTCTGGGTCAAACACTTTAGTCCAAACGTTTCATTTATCGTTTGTGCGTCTAAAAAGTTTTTAACACTACAATTTTAGTCTAACTGACTTAACACGATCCATTGACCTTAGTTAGTCAAGGACAATTTTGTCATTTCCTCTATTATTTTAATTAAACGTCTCAACCCACCCTATTGAGCTAAATGCCCAAATGGTCCATGTGGTTTTGTAAAATAACACTTATAATTCCCAACTTTTGGAAATTACACCGGTGGCCCCTGTGTTTGACAGTTTGTTACTCGGATAGTCCTTGGAGTGGATGGGGGTTAGTTTTCTCCGTTAAGTTCATTTGAAATTACCTATTTACCCTTGCTTTAATTAATAATATAAAAAAATCACACACACATATATAAACACTCACTCTCTCTTACAAACACACACTCTCTAACTCTCTCTCTCTATCTATCTCTTTCTCTCTCTCTCTCAAGAAAAGCCCCACCACCACCTACCGTCATCAGCACCACCACTGCCACACCACCTGCCACCACCCACCACCACCCCCACACTACCATCCAACCTCACACCACCACCTGCCACCACCCACCACCACACCACCACCTGCTTCAAATCCAACAATCACCATCCCCGACGTAGCCATCACCTCTACCAACACAAATCTGGTAACCCCGCACCATTTGTTTGTCGAGATCTGAAAACAGGTTTTAATATGGGGGTTTAGGGATTCAATTTTGGGTTTGAATTTGGGGGTTTGATACTTTGATTTCAAATTACGACAATTAGAATTACTTTGATATTTGTTTGATTGGAATTACACTGATATGAGTTTGAATTTGGGGTTTGATATGGTGGTTTTGGTGGTCAAGTGAAGGCGGTGGTTGGGGTGGTCGAATGAAGGCGGTGATGGTGGGCATGTTTGCAGATGAATGTGGTGGTGAGGGTATTTGCAGGTGAAGATGAGGGAGATGACGGAGAAGAACGAGGTGGTTCTGGTGGTCGAGTGAAGGCGGTGGTGGGTTTAGGTTTGAGGTGGTACGGCGGTGGTTGGTTTAGGTTAGAGGTGGTGCAGCGGTGGTGGGTTCAAGGTGGAGATGGGTAGCTATGGTGGAGGTGGAGGTGGGTGGCTACGGTGATGCTGACCGGTTGTTTATAAGGAGAGGTGAATAAGGTGGGCCCTACACTTTTAATAATTTATATTGTTTTTTTAATTTTTTATAGGGAGGGGTAAATAAGTAATCCAGATGGACTTAACTGAGAAAACTAAGCCCCATCCACTCTAGGGACTATTCGAGTAACAAAATGTTAAACCACAGGGACCACTGGTGTAATTCCAAAAGTTGAGAACTATAGGTGTTATTTTACAAAACCACAGAGATCATCTAGGCATTTTATTCCACCCTATTTGTGTAAAAACCCACCAAACCCCACCCCTACTCTCTCTTGTCTTTCTCTCTAAAAACCCTTCGTCACCTACCTCTTTCCGGTAGCCACCCTCCCTGGTAGCCACTCTGTTTCTAAACCATCGCCACATGACCATCACATATCCACATGCTTACAACTACAATTTAAACAAAGCGAAACTCAAAACGGTAGGTTTGCTTCACTGCTATATCATAAATCAATCTTCCAAATGTCTTACACCCTCATCCAATCTTCACTACTGAAAAACATCTCTCAACTGTTGCGGTTGCAACGGGTAAAACCAATGTTAGCTTTAATAACCGATACACTAAAGGAAAGGATATATGTTTTCTCGTTTCCACCATAACTCTAGCAAGATCGGCAATCCCACTCAAGTTAGAAAATTGTTCATCTTTTCGCACGCTATCAATGTACAAGTCAAGTTGATGTGCAAGAAAAACTTTCTCCGCATTATCAAAATCATATGGATAAAACTCTCACAATCTCACTAAAATTGATGCATCAAACTTGGAAAATGAGTTAAACAGGCTGAAAGCCGTCATGTTTTGAAGTAATTCTGTGTTAATCTTAGTGAAGCGATCACCAAACTCTTGGATTTCCATATCCACAAAAGTGTTAAAACAATCAAACTTATAATAATGTTGATTAGTCATATCGTACCTTTGTCTTTTGGATCTAGGACCTCCACCACTGATATAGTTTTCTGTCATGTCCATGATTTCAATGTTATGTTTTTCACAAAACTAATGGATTTTCTCTAAAGTGGATCATATCCACTTTCTCTAAACTCTTGCAACTTTCCTTTAGTCGTTTCCACCAATAAAACGACTTCCAAAATGTCTTGATCTTTTCTTTGAAGAACTCTTGATAATATATCTGTAAGGCCTAAAATGTGTAACATCAAATGCAGATAAAAAGCAAATTCAAATGAGCTTAAAAACCCTATCAGTTTGAATGCTTGATTTTGGGTAGAAGGGTTATTTCATTCCTTTTTAACATATTCAAGCACTCTAATGATAGAGGGAAACATGTCCACCAAAGGTATAAGTGTTTTATATTAGGAATTCCATCTTGTATCTCTTGGCCGGATAAAAGAAAGCTCTTGGTATAACCCACTTCCTGTTTATAGTATACCACTACCAATTTCCTTTTCCACTCTCTCTTTCTCATTACAGCGAAGAATGTCTGTTCGTTTACAAGAAGAGCATACAATATTCATCAAAATACTTAAGTTGTCAAAGAAGTTTACTATGCCCAAATGCTTTCTTGCAACAGTTACAACCACCAATTGAAGTTGGTGAGCAAAACAATGTACGTAATATTTCGAGCTATTTTCTTCTAAGATCTTTGCTTCTAAACCATTGAACTCACCACGCATATTGTTTGCTCCATCATATCCTTGGCCTCTTAGTCTTTTCAAACTCAACTCATATTTAGCAAAAAAAAAGTGTCAATCGCAGATCTAAGGGCTAGAGAGGATGTCTACAGAACATGAACAAGACCAAGAAATCTCTCTTTAACAAGTCCGTGAGCATCTACATATCGCAAAACAATTGCCATTTGTTCCTTTTTTTACACGTCACTAGATTCATCAACCAATAAAGAAAAAGCATCATCGCCAATTTCTTTTAAAATGGAGCGTACAACTTCTTCTTCAAAACAATTAGCAATATCTTTTTGAATACTTGGAGATAAATACCGATTATTACCTGCTGCTTTTGGTAATTCACGAAATTCCTTGTCATGAAGCATAATTAAGTCCATTATCTCCAAGAAATTCCTTTGCAAAGAGACTTTTTACTTTCATCATGCCCACGAAAGGATAATGCATTTTTCAAAAGAAGTCTACATGTTATTAATTGTAGTATTCAATCTAATTCGGTTCGCTTTCTTCGTAGTATCATCTTGCTTTTGAAAATTAATGGCAATATACTGATTTTGATTTATTAAATCCTCACATTTTTAAGTGCTTTATTATGAGCACTATTAACATCACCAACATGTGTATCAAATGTATCTATCGCCTTATTCCAAGCATGACACCTTTGTTGTGAAAGTACATCACGCCACCTTGGTTCCTAACATAATCTGTGAATAAGTAACAACACAAACAATATACTCTTTCGGCTTTTACATTGTACTCTAATCATTTAACATAATCATCAAACCAAATCTTGACGAAACTTCGCTTTTTTTCCCTATCAATTTTGTTGGGAAGTTATGACCACGCGGTTGACAAGGTCCATTAAGCCAATACTTTCTATCTCATCTTTTTTCTCAGGTTAATAATCCAAAATTCTTATCCTGTTGGCAGGATCCCAAGAAAGCTTATCTAAATCAACCATATTAGGCCCTGAAGATGATTCTTTTCGTTAAAAAACCCTTCCATAGACAGAGCAGAGAACAACTAGACAATGTAAATTAAATGCAACAATCAACAATAAATCAAATGATCCCACTTTAATGGTATATAGTCTTATAGATAGATACGTATTCAACAATCAATAAACTTCAAACAATCAAAGTTCAAACCTTTGCATTGTTGAAGACTTAAATTACACCTTATTATTGGAAGTTTTTGTTTTGTAAATAAGATCATTTTTTAATTACTATTCACAAATCATTCAATTAAATATACAAAAAATCAAACCTTTGATCTTGAGATGCAATGAACTTAAAAAAAATTGTCACCGTCGTGCCAATTGCCGCTAGCCTTGCGGCCTTATGTTTTCTACTTTTCCAAAATTCTCGTTGAACTAGTTAAATTAATTGGGCTTCACATTTATCCATTTATTAATTTGGGGCTGCAATATTAAATTGTTAATTGGATCTCTTGAGTTGGGCTATATACGTCTTACACTTTCATAGGTCAAAGGGTCCCTTTTAAAATAAATGACGGGATCCCAAATATATGTTAATTTAAATTCTACGTTAATTTTTTAAAATTAACACTACTATATATTTTTTTAGGATGTGCCTTACCACCTCCCGAAAATGCACCAACACTTCTATCCTAGCAAGCTTTTAGAAAAGATATCCGCTGCTTGGTTCTGGTCATTTATATACTTCAAATTCACTTCTTTTTGCACACTTTCTCCTACACAGAATGGTAATGTATCTCAGTGTGTTTTGTTCTTGCATGAAAGGTTGGATTGTTTGCTAGTTTGATTGAAGATATGTTTTCACAATACACAGTTACCTCATCATCTTGTAACTCTTGGTTCCAATCTTTCATAAGTAATCGTAGACATATTAACTCTTGAGTAGCTATAACAATTCCTCAGCACTCTGTTTCAGAAGTAGACAGTGACACCAGAGTTTGCCATTTGCTACACTATATGATAGCACAACCTCCTAACGTGATCACGAATTCGGTTGTGGACTTCCTTGTATCCAAAATCTCCAGCGTAACCTTAATCACTATGTCCGACATATAAAGCTTTCTTTAGGTTACCCACATATTGGGATGTTCTTTGCTTTCAAACTGTTCCATGTGAGTTGCATGATCCAAGTCTCCTTACATACTTGCGTTACTAACATTCATTTGCCAAAGGTTCTAAGATTTACACGCTGCAATGGTGAGAATGATGCATACTCTATTTGGCTTAGCCACTAGCCTAAAGGTTTCATCATAGTCTATTCCCAATGGCTAAGGGAGACCATGAGCTACTAGTTTTGCTTTTAAAGCAGTCAACCGTCCCATCGTGTTTTCTATTTAGTTTAAACATCCATTTGTTGGTAACAACCTTCACACCGGTTGGATTTGGGATAAGTTCCCATGTTACATTTCTATGTATGGATTTGATTTCAGACTTCATGCCTCAAATCCATTCAACCTTCTCGGAAGCTTGTTGGTAGGTTCCAAGTTATACTTCATGAGTTCCTGTTTGCCATGGATTTTGATTTGAGTTGTGACATGGTCTACCCAGTTCAGCCAACTTCATTAATTAGGTAAGTTTTGTAATCGAAACCCAAGGCTAATGTAGTTGTTTCGAGATCTTCACGTTGCTAAATAGAATCTAGTTAAACTTCTGTTTCACTAAACCACCATGAAGAATTTTCATCGAACACAACATGCCTTGAAACATAACTCTTCTTAGTTGTCGAATCACAACTATGCCATCCCTTTTTTCTCTTCGTTACACCCCACAAAAAAGAGATTATTGAGTTTTTCTCCATTTTGGTTCTTCATTTGAATCAAAATTTGCTAAATTTTAAAATTTCATGATTTTTTTATAGGATACGACATTATTATACTTACACAATTACATAACTACACACCTATACATAACAACATTCTATATGATTATATACACACACAATTATACTTCAACCTATACCCCAACACGTAACAATATTTCATATGATTTAAAAGCTACACAGAAATAATACAATCCTAAATATAAACAACAAAGTTGTTAAATAAGTTGTGTAGTATAAATTTCAATGAATTTGAAAAAGTATATACTTGGTTTGATTTAAGAAGAGAGATATTAGTGGAAAGTTAAATGTTGAAGGAGAAACATTAGGGGAAATCTTGACTAAGAAAAAACCACTTCTTTTATTTATTTGACATCAAAGTCATACACCGAGAATTTGATTAGGCTATGACATTATTATACTTATATAATTACATAACTGCACACCTATACATAACAACATTCTATATTATTATACCCACACAATTATACTTTAACCTATACACAACACGTAAAAATATTTAATATGATTTAAAAGTTACACAAAAATAATACAATCCTAAATATAAACAACAAAAGTTGTTAAATAATTTGTGTAGTATAAATTTCAATGAATTTGAAAAGTATATATTTGGTTTGATTTAAGAAGAGAGACATTAGTGGAAAGTTAATGTTGAAGGAGAAACATTAGGGGAAATCTCGAATAAGAAAAACCACTTCTTTAATTTGTATGACATTAAAGTCATACACCGAGAATTTGCTTATTATACCATTAAAGTAATTAAGATTGGGTTTTTTTTATCAATGGCTAGTATTTGTTCTTTCTAGTCTTGCATTAATTTTTCTTCTTAATAGATCTCTATTGTGTGTAGTGGTGAGTTTATTGGGGAACCATAAATATAGTGAGGAACCGAGAATAAATATAGTGAGGAACCGAGAACCATGGGTAAGACATTTAAATTTAAACATACTAATAAAAGAAAATCATTTTCATTTACATGTAAAATGTGTATTTTTCTTAAAAAGAGTTGGAGCTTTTGCATATAAACGTATGTAAAAGCCGTTTTAATATAAATTTAATAATAAAAAAGAGAAAAATTTGTTCAAAAGGTGATTTTTGTTTACAAAAAATATATTATTTATTTGAATGGCTTATACATGTTTATATACCGCTCTGTAAAAACTTATGTGCAAATAGTTTTTATTGAGTTTTTTACATACAAAACTAGTGGTTCCAAGTGTTTTGTGGTTTCCTAACAAACCTCTCCTAATATATGTGTGGTTGCGAGTTTGATATATATTAATTTTAAGGTACTTTAACGATCTGTTCATAGTTTACTAAAGAAAAAAAACTGAAAGTAAATGTAAGAGAGAAAACAAAAGAAGGAAAAGAGAAAGATAGGAATTTCAAAAGGAAAAAAAAGTAAAGATTTTTTGAGTTTCTAGAGTTGAAAGGAAGAGAAAATAAACTTACAATTTTACAACTATATCCTCATTGGGTTTTATAATATGTTAAGTGGAAGTTAAAATGGTAAAACTTTATATTGTCTTCCTTTCATTTGCTTCCATTTCCATTTCGTAAGAAAAGTTATAAGAAAAGATTTTTCTTTACAACTTCCTCCCACTTCTTTTCACTTCTTTCCGTTGACAAAAACTTTGTAACACACATATTTTATACTTTCTTTCACTTCCCATTAGTAAAAACATAGCCTAAGACAGAGAAAATAAAACATCCGTCCATGTACTTAACAATATTAATAAACTTTAACTATGTTTACAAGTGTTTGTATATAGGATT
Source organism: Scalesia atractyloides (assembly GCA_947069175.1). Taxonomy (NCBI): domain Eukaryota; kingdom Viridiplantae; phylum Streptophyta; class Magnoliopsida; order Asterales; family Asteraceae; genus Scalesia; species Scalesia atractyloides. Next base: position 90,263,944 of record CAMTDV010000026.1, on the reverse strand, counting down.
ATGTTATTAGCAGTTGTTTTAAGACCTGCAATGTCATCTTTTTAAGACCTGCCATGTCATCTGAAAGATTAAATTGTCATCCGTGAGCTGCCCATGATATTATCAAAGTAATATCTCAATGTCGGTTTAAACCCTTTCGTTTGCTTATTGTAGATATGATCTGGCCCTCAATATCAACACGTTCGGAGCAAAACATGTTTCTAACTTCGTCTTGAAGTGCATTAACTTGAAGGTGTTTCTCCATATATCTACATGTTTGTTTTCTGATGTGTAAATTTGGATCATTGATTCATTCTATCTTACCTTATGTTTTTGCATATACTTAAATACGAACGATTAAAACACAAAGGATGATCCAGTGTTTAGAATGCACATGATGCCAAAGTTTCATGTCATATTAAGATTTTCAAGTGAGAGGGAGTGATCCTAAGAATGGAGTAACTAACCTTCCCCCTCTCTATATTATATACTTGGATTTAAAAAGCGTGTGACAATTTGATTCAGTTTGATTCCAAAAGCCGATGTGTGATGCACGAAGCAGACACATGATGCTTATAGGTTTTGTTATTAAAATACTTAATAAAGATTTATGGATTTAAATGATAAACTTTAGATATCTCATCATATCTAGTCAGATCTGTTCAAATACTCAAAAGCATTGCTCAACCGATGGTTAAATGTGTTCAGACCACATCATGTGATGCGCGCATCTGAAGTCGCATCGCGAGATGTGATCTCCCCACCGCATCATGTGATGTGTGCATTTTAAAACCATGTTTTTAAAAGAATCTAAAATCTTGTATGTATTAGTTGTTTTGTGCTTGGGTGATAACATCCCTATGATTAGTAAAAAATCCGATTTAATTAATAGTACCAAAGGCATAAGTGGTGGAATTTGAAAAAGTATTAGTCCCGAGTTCACAATTAATTTTTAAAATTACTAAGATTAAATGTGATATAGAAAATGGTGGGATATACTATTTTTTGGACATTTGCTTTCAAGATCAAGTTAACATTTAAGAGCTGCACCATGCATGTAACTGAACAAAATTTGTGTCATACATTTGGAACATAATGAAATATAACTTCGCATCTTTCTTCTAAAAGTAAACTAAGATGGTGCCTTTCAGCTTATGTCTCCCGTGAAACGGATGGGCTTATATTGGAAAAACAATTTAAATCCGGTGACTCCTTCAATGGGAAAACTAAAGTGGACGTTAACAAAGAGAAAGAACTGATGGAGGAGAATTTGAAGCAGCTGACGGCTAAGAATAAAGAGATTGCATCTTTCATGAAGGATTTGGGTATCCAGAGGTTCCCTCTTCTCTCTATATTCTTCTCATTACTTGTCCCTCATACAATCTTTCCATTATTAGATTGCACAGGAGTGTGTGTGTGTGTTAGGATGATATTCAAGTTTGAGGGTTATATCTTTTTGAAATCATTTTATCATACCCAACTTCTTTGGGATACATAATGAGTTGTTTGTATTGATTAATGATGTTTAACAACTGGGAAGGGCTAAGCATCATGGATGGCAAAATACATATGTATTTACAAAAGCAATGGGGGAGATGTTACTTGGGGAGTTGAGGAAGGATGTGCCCTTGGTCATACTACGCCCTTCCATCGTCAGCAACACCTATAAAGAACCCTTTCCCGGATGGATCGAAAATATCAGGTAATATACCAAAACCATCTTAACCAATTTACCGCTATGTTCATTATTTATAAATCTACCAATTGCTGGTGGGTCATAATTTGCCAACTAAATAAGTGGTTTTGTCTACAGAACCATTGATACTGTATTTGCTGGTTACATAAAAGGAACGGCTACATGCTTGCGAGGAGATCCAGATTGGATATAGTCAGTTACCCTACTTCATGTGCTTTAACATAAATTCTCAGCAACATTTACTTATTTGAATTCGGGGATGTAGGTACCAGTAGACATGGTGGTGAATGCTATAATTGTCGCAATGGCAGCTCATGTAGATCACCCTAATTCAAGGATCATTTATCATGTGACTTCTTCTGCTTCAAACCCCGTTAAAATACATCAGATCATAGATTGGTCGATTGAGTACTTGACTAAACATCCATACATGAACAAGGACGGGTCCATTAAGGCTCACGAGTTCAAATTGTTGACTGCCGAAACAAGCTTTCAGAAATATATTGCAATTCACTACGAAATTCCCTTAAAGGTTTACTTATGTATAATCTTTGTTCTTTCTTTATATATGTACTAATGGATTAACACACTCATGTCACAAATATATTTCCAGGCATTGAAAATAGCCAACATGGTGCTCTGTCATGCTCTTGATGGTTTATACACGGATTTCAGCCGCAAGCTACAGATTGGAACTCTATTTTCAGATCTTTTCAAACATTACACTTTATCGAAAGCAATGTATGTATATAGAAACATTACGCCTTAAAAGAAGTTTTTTTACATATATATCTCATGATCACAAGGAGTACATATGTTTCCTTCTACAGCTATGATGATTTCAACCTCAAGAACCTGCTTAACATTTACAAAGAGGATACTGATGACGAGGCACAAGTATTCTTCTTTAATCCGAGCTCTATTAACTGGAAAGACTACTACATGAACACACATCTCCCAGGCTTAGTTAAGTATGCAATCAAATAACTGCAGCAAATCCGAAAAACTATTCAAATAAGCTTCGGAGTAGTATGTGGATTTCTCATGATAGTTTGTATAAGATTCATCTCAATATTGTCCTCACGAATTGAATATATCTATTATTAGTTCACTTGTTTGAATAATTCAATCATGCAGTATTGATAATAATGAAAGCATGAGAACAAAGCTTGGGGATTGTATATCTTGAAACCAAAGATTAAACGAATATGATGAGTTGTTTGTTTATATATTTCTATGAGCAATTGTACACATAGTGATACTTTTTTATTATTTCAAGCACTATTTATACTAGAAAATTGACCTTGATAGTAGTTTGGTTCTAATACTCCTTTTTTTCTTTTAAAACGGAAAACTTACACACCCACTAAGCCTACTAAATTCTACACCAGTGTTCACCACGGGACTGAACCCTCGCCACTTGGGAGACAACACCTTACTACACTCCCTGGTACTACCGGGCTACAAGCCCTTTGTTAATACTTCCTTTTCCGCTATTATATGATCTTTTTATCCATTTCAAATACACAGTGGTGGATCGAGTTTTGGTCGATACGTAGCAGAGGCAGTAGACGTACTGGTGGTTTGAGCATTTATTGCGGCTAGTTTAATGTGCATGTCAAATGCTTAAACAGTCCCGATCCAGATCATTAGCAGTGTAGATGCATGTTTTCTGTTGATAGGCTCACTTTTAGCTGTATTGGTCCATCTGTTGGACCTTCACTGTGTTGGGACTCTTCTAAGTCCGGTTCTGACAGAGAGCTTTGGCGCAGCTAAAATAGAGCGAATGCACAACATATTACTGTTAAGAGGAAAATTGGGATATTATTGAATGAAGAAGCCCTCTCTAAGTCAAGCCAAATGTTTGAGGAAAACTAAATAAACGCTTGAATTTATTAAACCAAAGATTCACATGTTTTTAACATCAAACTTAATCGAATTGAATCACTAACATATGTTGAAAATATTGAAATAGTGTGTAAATATATATCTTTTGTTGAATTTCTGCAACTATTTTTGGTGCTAAAATAAACTGTTAAAACAATACCTCATAATAACAAGCATTACACCTCTTTTCTGATGCATCATATAGCTTAAAAGGATTATCCAGTGATACCGTTACTGGTGCTGTAAATCGATCCAACAGATACATTAACCAGACCCACAACAGAGGAAATGAACACAATACTTCCAACTCCAGAAGTCTTTAAAAGAAGATGGGCAAGTTGACCCATATGGTAAGAAGATTCCAAATTAGTAGCCATGAGCATGGCATATTCATCTACAGTATCCTCTGAAGTAGATTCCGAAAAAAGTGTCCCGAAGTTGTTTATCTACAAGAAGGAAATCAAAGGAAGTAAGACACTACCCGCCATGAAAACAAATATGGCAGGTGAACTCATTTTCATATACTTTTTCTGAAACAACCCGTTTCAACCCAAACATAGTTTACGTAGAACCCATTTCAACCTGAACTAGATTGATATTTTTTTTAAAATGACCCATTTCAACACGAGCCTAACTTTCTAAAAACAATTTATAAGGTTTGTGCTATAAGGCTGCAATCACGGGCTTTCTCAAATTTAAGTTCATAACGATATGCATGAAACCATATTGATAACTTGTTCTTCTTTGAATCTTTGAAATCCAAACTTGATGTCTTAAACCTCATCTAATGCACAAACTATCAGCATCAGATGACAAAACTCGTGGTGACTAAACTAGAAGAACTTACTAGGATGTGGGGCCTGCCACTAAATAGTGACGTGACTTTTCCAACAAGCAGTTCTCGGTGGGGGCAAGAAGGTACATCGCAGACGGATACAGTTACACCGAAGCCCTTTCTTGATAATTCCTGTAACTGTTGATTAAGTTCACTAAATGAGAGAGCATGTGTGCACAACCGCCCCTAATTCGGCCAGTTCGTCGACCACAGCATAGCCAATTCCATGTGTACCGCCGGTGACAAGAGCTGTCATTCAATCGAAACACCATGTGAAACTTATAGTCACTCCATCGCTACTTTTCGGAGCCATTTGCGGTATGTTGTGCTCTATGAGTGAGACTAGAGGAATGAATGGGGGAGAGAATTAGTTGAGTGGGAAGACTCAGAAATGACCAATGTTAACGATTTCCCCCACTTCTTACAATTTTACTACTGACACAATAATTGGCGATAGTTATAACAGTGAATTGACACACCCTTTGACAAATAAAAGTTGTGTCATTTCAACTTAACCGTTGTAATGGTTCCTCAACTATAAAAGGAAAATCTTTGGTCTGATTTTGGTATCCTGCTTTCATAACAAAACTGGCATATTTGTTCTTTTTCTCCTTGAATTATGTGAAGTACCATCGAAATATTTCAATCTAAAAATGATTTCATCACGATTTCTTAAAGATATCCAGTCACTTACGAATTACAAAACCTAACTGTAACTGGATGCCTGATACAAACCCACCTAGAATTATTATCTCAACTAGAGAAATTTGTAGTCACACTAGAATGTACTACTGAGTGGTACCACCAAAATTCCCATATGTTTTACTAAACACTAGGTAAATCCCACATCACATGTCTAGTTGTCTAGATAAGAAATATGGGACATAATGAATATCTGGTCACATATATCATCGCGTATCGGGAGCAGCTGTGAATGAGACTATAAGAGGTGAACTCCATGTTTTTAGGTGGAGCATTCGGGATGCTGGGAAGTCTTCACTTGGGTAACCAAAAAATAAATCCGTGAGCACCAAGTAGGCAATGCGGACAAATAATGATTGGTACGAGTGGGTTGCGTCACAAGCAAACAAAAAGCTTAAAGTACATGTATCAAGTACAAAATCATGGAAATAACAGTGTAAGTATCTTATACAAGTACTGGAAATTACAGAAGAAACTGTTCAACGTAAACAATATGATGTCAATACCTAATTCAAACCATTGTACTTGACACTAGGTTGTTTCTCATCAAATGAAACTGTATAGATTGGAGTACGTTTATTTATTTATTTATAAATTGTATTTCTGCAAATATTTTTGGTGGTTAAAGCAAACGGTTAAAAACAATACCTCATAATACAAATAGAACTGCCTAATATTAAACCTTGAACATCAGGCACAACCTCATGCATCATGATACCCTTAGGGGAACCCGTTGACCGTAAATCCTCCATCAACAGCAATGGTTTGGCCAGTAATATAAGAAGCAGCTGGTAGGCAGAGGAAGGCAACCAAAGATGAAACTTCATTGGCTTCTGCAAAGCGTTTAAGCGGCGTTCTAGCTGTCACTTGATCCAGATACTCCTTATTATCAAGTGCCTGAACATCATAAACATTTCCCCGAAAGCTCAGGTTAGAATATGGAATTTAAATATCATCAAAGTAAATGCATAATAAGATGAAGGTATATTACAGCTTCTACAAGCGAGGTTTTAGTAAACCATGGTGCTACACAATTTGTCCGAATGTTGTCTTTCGCCCACTCACACGCTAAATTCTTTGTAAGTTGATTCGATGCAGCTGTGGGTATAAAACAAAAATTACATCTTCTTTCCTAAGGCCTATTAGCTTACAAGTTAAAACGATTATGCAACCATACCTTTAGTGGCACTGTAAATCGATCCAACAGCAACATGAATCAGACCTGCAGCAGAGGATATGAACACAATGCTTCCAACTCCAGAAGTCTTTAAAAGAGGATGTGCAAGTTGACACATATGGTAGTAAGATTCAAAATTGGTAGCCATGAGCATGGAATATTCTTCTGCAGTATACTCTGTAGTAGGTTTCGTATATCCAGTCCCCGCATTATTTATCTACAAGAATGAAATCCACGCAAGTAAGGCTTGTGTGAAGTGCAGAAGTTTGTGAAATCACAGTAAGAATCAGTTACTATCTAAAAGTAGTACATATTGGCTGATAGAAACAAATCTCAGTCTGGTGTACATATTTGTATAAAGCACGCCTTGGTGTTTGATGAAGAAATCTGTAAACCATCAAAAATACACAATTTGATCCTGATGCCAGTATCAGACCCCACAATCCTGGGTCATTCTTTAATAAAAGGGTTAATTTGGTAGTTTTGTTTGCTAAATGGGTTGATTCGGTCTACTAAAGTTATAAAATGGGTCAGTCTACTAAAACATGGTAACTTAGATCTGCCAACGACATGTACTAAAGTTTTAAAACGGGTCGCTTTACTAAAACATGCCAACTTAGATCTCCCATTGGCACGACCACTGACGTTAACACTACCCGACATAAAAGCCAAAAACAGCGGATGAACCAATTTTAATAAATTTATTTTTCTAATACGACCCCTTTCAACACAAGCATAGTTTGGTTAGACCCGTTTTGACCCGAACCACAACGATACTTTCTAAAACAACCTGTTTCAACCAGAGCCTATTTTCTTTTCTATATTGACTGCTGTCAAAGAATTTCAGCTATATAAATATTGAGGATTGATTCAAAGCTAGTAATGGTGTCATTATCATTTTTTATTGGTAATTATTTATTATCTATGTTTTTTTGCTAATCAAATCATAAGAAATACCAAAGTGAATTACTATCACTACTTGAGGGTCTATGAGGTAATATAAGTTAGCCTGTTTAAGGGCTTTGTCTACATTGGTTTTATATATTTAAAGTAACTCCGTTTTAGGCCCCTAAAAAGGTTCGGTCGCCCCTGTCCCTGACCTGACTCGAAAATTCTAACGTTTAATTGTGAGAATCTGATAACCAAGAAAAAGTGAACCCAAAGGAAAAAAAATCCTGGATTCGCCACTGAATGTCACATACATATACACATATACATATGATCTGCAACTCAATGATTTCAGTTACACATACAAATACATATCATCTCCAACTTAATGATTACATAACACATACACATATACATACATATTATCTGCAACTATATGTATATCAGCTTCAGATCATGACAAAACTAGAACAACTTACTAGGATATTAAGCTTGCCACAGAACAGTGACGAGACTTTAGCGACCAGAACTTCTCGTTGGGGACGAGAAGCTACATCGCACACGGTCCCAGTTACACTGAACCCCTTCAGTGACCATTCTTGTAACCGTTGGTTAAGTTCAGACTCATTGCGAGAACACGTGTGGACCACCGCCCCCAACGCCGCCAGTTCCTCCACCACAGCATAGCCAATGCCACGTGTACCGCCAGTGACAAGAGCTGTCATTCCGTCCAAACGCCATCTGGGGTTTTTATTCTGTTCCATGTGTGAGAGAGGGGCAATGGGTGGGAAGAGTGAGAAATGAACAACGTTAACTTAGTGATAAGTTTGATCAGATGATCAGATCCCATAGTTTTGGATGATTTTTCAACTGCAGCGATAAGCCGACAAGTTTGATAAAGTCTGGCGTTTTATTTTTGTTTTTAATTGGGTCAATTGTATATCATTAAGGTGGTGTGGAATAACGTCGTCGGCGTCAAAAAATCAATTAGCTTTAATTGGTCTATAAATGCCCATTTAATTGTTAAAGATTAAAAAGAATGACCGGTGAAAAGGAAAAGGAGACCCACACACATGCATGGTGTTAGCCATTTGCTTGGCTAAAGAACCTTTGTTACTTCATCGGTGAAGGGTTAGTACTTGAGACATAATAGATGTGGGCTTTTCAGCAGTACACACTAAAAAATAGAGTGTGGAAAGGGTGTGGCCAGGTTCGCGTTAGGATGTCATGTAGCACCTAATTTTTATTTTTATTTTTTATATTTGAATAACTACAAATGGTCATCAACACCTAACCAATCATTGCTGGAAACGTCACCCCAGGCTAGAGGTGTACAAAAAAACCGGTTTTAAAACAAAAACCGGAAAAAAAAACCGATTCCGGTTTTTCTATAACCGGTTTTATAACCGAACCGAACCGGCGGTTGTAAACCGGTTAGGGATCTTGAGCTTCGAAACCGGTTTTAAAACCGAGACCGGTTATAGAAAACCGGTTTAACCGGTAAAAAACCGATTTTTTGGAATAAACCGGTTAAAAACCGGTCCTAACCGGTTATTGTTTTGAGTTGAAAAACCGGTTAGTAACCGAAACCGGTTATAAAAAACCGGTTATTTTTTAGAAGAAAAAAACCGGTTCGGTTAAAAACCGAAACCGGTTTTTGAAAAAAAACCAATTTGTACACCTCTACCCCAGGCTAGCACCCCACGCCAAGCTAGCAACGCCCACCAAAACACCAACACAGGATGATGTACCTAGCGTTAAAGGGCCAAAACACCCACACTCACCAGTCTTAACTAATTGATTAACTGGTTCTACTTGTTGAAATGGTTGAAGAAATCACTCCACACCCACCAATCAAATATTGGTGACCATATCTTATCCAGAACAACCAAGTTGCCCTTTTTCTTTTTCATAGATTCATGAAAATAGAGGATTTGGAATGTTGTATATCTATGTTTTTCTTTTAGTTTATTATACTATTAGTGTTAGACACCGTGTAATAAACTATTATATAAAGAAGAACAAATCAACCCTTAATAGTGACTGATTTTGATTGCAAAATAAACAGAAAGTGAAAACTCTCTTCATTTGTAACTTGATTGTAATTATGTATAAATGCATAGAACATACATAACTTACATTACATGATGTGTATAATAAATCAAATAAAACTTGTCATATTCATAAAAAATTTAGATAAAATATTTGATAACACTTTCTGCTACTCAAAAATTAGAAATTTATTTAAACAATAAATTAAAAAAACCTTTTCTTTATAAAAGGGAAAGCACTTTTTTCAAGAAAACACAATTAATAAGTTTAACCTACTATTTAATTAAAAATATTAAAAACAAATGTTTAACCTAGTGTTCGTACACTCATGAAACTCATATTAACCTACTCTTTATACAATTAAATATTCATATTAACCCAATTTAGATATTAACCATACTGTTCTCATTAATAAGTTATGATGCATCATACATGAGAGTATGAGACTCTTGTTATGAAGATATGCATGCTTTATTTGTACGAAGACTCACAAGTAAATGAATAATATGATGAAGGTATATTATACAGCTTCTACAAGCGAGGTTTTAGTAAACCATGGCGCACGGCTAACTCACAATGTTTATTTATATATCTAGTAATTATAATTATATATAATATATTAGTTATGGTATCTAATATGTGTATATGTATACAATGGTTTTATTTATGTAAATTCTTAAATGATTGACACTTTAATCATAAATGGTTATTCGTCAACTTCTAAAACGATGTTTGATAATTTTAAACACCTGTTTATTTTTATTTTTATTTTTTTAACAACAAAACGGTATTTTAATTTGGGTCTACATATTCCCACACTCAAATGCTTATTTCCACACCCCTCTCAGACATCTCGTCTAGGGCATCTAAGATGCCTCTAGGCCTAGACAAGACGTCTAGTGTTTTGTCTCCGACCAGATTCCTAACCTCGTACCATGTCAAATCGGTCACATCAGACTGGGCGTCTATGCCTTGACGGAGCCATATACGACAGAACAAAGACGGGGCGTCTAGGCCTAGACGGGTCTTGTAGACTGATTTGCCCATGTCTCTACACGTGAATAAAGTAGGTAAATTAATACGAGGGGTCTAGGCCAAAACGGGGCATATATATTTGAATTCAAATAGTTGAAATAGGAACATTTAAAGCATTCTTCAACCTCAAAAAAAACTTCGACATTATCTGCTTCTTCTTTGTCTTCTATTTGTTATCATTCAAAGATGTTGAAATGTCATCATACTGGGATTACAGCTATTTCTTTGGGCCGTATTCTGGCGAGTCATGGGTGCCCGAAGCCGTTCTGGTAACAGTTATTAGCTTAAATTACTTGTTTTAATTATTTACAAATGGCGATACCGTTTTGAGGGGGAGACTGGCGTTCCCGATTCTAACGAGCAAGAAAAGGTTATGTCTAGTGTACAAGGAAATTAAAACAAACCGTTTCTAGATTTGAACACGCATCTCCCTATAAATGACTCATAGCATGTTGATGAACCATGTTATCCGACGCAACAATGGTATCCGGATTATGGATACGGGTGTGAATACTCTTACGTGCAACAACACTATCCAGATGGATACGGAGGAGATGGTGGTCATCATCAATTCATTTCCCCAAGCAATCCTTACAAAAGTTACAATGCATCACAGTCTTTGTACGTTCAACAAAACTATCTAGACAGTGGAGGATATGGTGATGAGGCACCCCCAGCCCAGGCAGTCCGTACCTCACAAAGATGGTATCAAATTTATTTAGTTTCGTTAGACAGATTAATAAATATAAAATCTAACCTAACCCTATCGATGCTACAGATTTTCAACTCTCTAGATGAACTAAAGAACTGGGCACAGGAAACGACAAATGCGGATGGTTTCGTTATTTTGACTCGGCGATCAAAGAAAATTGGGGGAAGGACCGGGAGGGTATGGCTTGAATATGACCGTGGTGGTGAGCACCATACTACAGCAACGGTTAGAAAAGCCAGAAGCAAAAAAACCGGTTGCCCGTTTTACCTGGTGGCGGTGCGAAACCATCCGTATGAAACCTCGGGGTTAAAAGGGGGAAAGACTTAACATAACCATGAACTTTGTGAGGACCTGTCAGCCCACGCGTTTGTACGAAGGTTTACTCCCAACGAATACGGACTGATCGAGCAGCTGACAGCTCAAAACATAGAGCCACACAAAAATTTTCAAACGATAAGGAAGCAGGATCCCGACGGGTTCCATGTTCAGAAAGACGTACAAAACACAATACAGAAGATTAGGGCCGAACAAAGAGACGGATTGACTCCCATGAGTCACTAGAATACATCCTGATTAAAAACAAATTTATTTACGAGACACGGGAGGAACCGGAACAGAGGTCGTAACAGAGCTCTTCTTTGTTCATCCCTACTCGAGTGATATGTGGCGTGCATTCCCGCATGTTTTGCTAATTGATTCCACGTACAAAACAAATGTATACAACATGTCATTTGTCCAGATTGTTAGTATGACGCCTATGAGCTATTGTTTTGTATCACGCATGCCGTTATCTGTAAAGAACGTAGTGATAACTTTGTATGGATGCTTAAGAGGATCAGGTCAATGTTGGATGAATGTATGGAGCCACATGTGATTTTAACGGATAGAGACCTGGTCATAATGAACGCGTGTGCTAAAGTATTTCAAACGCCTCTCGGTATCTTCGTAGGTTTCACATACAATAGAATATTTGTAAGCACTGCAAAAGCGCCTTTACAAAAGAAGACTGGCAAAAATTTCTGTCATTCTGAGGGACGTTGTGTGAGTCTCCATCAAAACCCATATACGACTACCACTTGCGCAACCTGCAAAAGCGACTTGTGGAGTGCAACGTTTTAGTAAGTTTTTTTTAATAACATATACCCAGCTATGTACCTTTACTAATTTTTGAACTTTTTAGGGGTATTTAAGTACGTGTATGATAACTGGCTAAAAGATTACAAGGAATTGTTCGTATTTGCGTGGACTGATCAAGGTCGTAACTTCGGTCAGCGTACCACAAACAGAGTTGAGAGTCAACATGCCAATTTAAATATATACGTCCAAGATTGGAGCTCGCTGGACCATGTAGTTGGTTGTGTCCAGGATATAGTTGAAACACAATACAGTGAAATAAGGAGAAGTTTTCGAGAAAGTATCGAAAAAAGAATGAACCACCACAAAAACCCGATGTTTGACCACTTTCGTGAAAAAGTTTCCCATACAGCACTTGACTTGTTGAGTGGAGAGCTACTTAGGAAACTAAACGTGTTGTAGCGCTTTCATTCATCATGTGGTTGCCAGATGTGGTACAGTTGTGGGTTGTTGTGTGCTTGTAGGCTGGAAAAAGATGTACGTGCAGGTAATAATTGTTAAACATATAACACTTGTGTGATATATGTTCATTAATCACGTAGCTTAAATAGTGCATTGTTTTAACCGTGTCGAGCGTCCGATTCAACTCGAAGACATAGACGTCTTTTGGCGGAAGCTTAACTTTCAACCATGTAAATTGATAGATGATGACATTGACGTGTTAGAAGAGCTCAATATTGTTAGACAATAATTAGAGCCACACCCCCTCTCTCATAAAAAAATCTTGTTGTCAAAGATTAAAGCGGTGTTAACTCCAACCAAATCTACCAAGAAACCACCGGTTGTCCAACAAAATACTCGTGGACGGCCAACAACAAAGCAAGTACAACAAAGATTTGATGAGGCCGCCCTTAGATACAAAGAATTGAGGAGAAGCTCCTTCGGTGATGCAAACACGTGCTTTGAAGGTTCCCAACAAAGTACATACGATGCCCCTCGCCATGGCTCGTACGTTCCGAAGCCGTTTCACGAATTTTAAAAAAGGATATACGAGATGATAGTGGTTTTCCAATTAATAGTGGGCGATGAGAATGTGCCAATCATCAAACAGTTTAAGTATGTCCTTCCGACAGTGTTTCACCGCATGTCTCGTGCATACAAGTTGTGAGGTCGGACGGTCATTGTGGATTTCGGTCTGTGGCTGTGGGCTTGGGTATGGGAGAACGTTTATGGGGGCACATTCGAAAATACCTTGTACAAGAGATGGATCAGAACGCATCGATCTGGTTGCCAATATTTGAAGCATGGGATGAAGAATATTTTAACACGCACCGTGAGGGCCTAATTTGGGATTCAGTGGAACATTTCTCCCTACCCACTAGATGGAATTCCCCCACGTAGGGCTTCTTATTACACAAAGGTACGGTATCGTTGTGCACCTATTAAGCATCGATGGGAGTTTCACTTTCTTCCCGATATTGAGTCCTCTGACTGATCGACAACGACGGATAACGCTTACACATGTTAACGATAACCACTTTATACATGTTAAGCTATGGTTAACGCACCCAAGATAAACGGGCTATGATTGACGTACCGAAGACCCGCTGTAAAACAATGACAATATAAATACACGCCCCGTTTAGAATGGTATGCATCAATAATGACTCCACACCAAATCAAAACCCAAGTATTAATTTCATCAATAGTGAATCGGAAAAATGATTTTTGTATAATTAATATGATTTTTTTGTATAATTAATATGATTTTTGTATAATTAATATGACTTTTTTATACTTAATATGATGTTTTATATAATTAATATATTTTTTGTATGATTATTATGATTTTTTGTGTTATGATTTTCACATAAAACAAATAGATAAAAATAAAATATATAAATATATGACTCGTATAGGCCTAGACTGGACATCTATAGTTGTCCAAAAGACCATTTTACCCTAGTCTAGGCCTAATTCAAGGATATAATTGTAATTTTGAAAGACTAGACGCTCCGTCTAGATCTATACGCAGTATATACTTTGAGCGGCAAATTTAAATGTTTAAACCTTTTGTATTTAAAAGGGAAATGGTGAATTACCATTTTACCCCTGATGCCCCAATTCTATGCCTAATTTAGGGGTAAAATGGTAATTAACCATTTGAGCAGAATCTTTCTCAAAAGGGTTAATTACCATTTTACCCCTAAATTAGGCCTAGACGAGGGGCAACTCAGGGGTAAAAGGTAATTCACACAATGACTTTAGACAGGTCGTCTAGGTCTAGACACTCCGTCTGGTTGAATTACAATTTTACCCCTGAGTTGCCTCTCGTGAAGGCCTAATTCAGGGGTAAAATGGTAATTAATCATTTGAGAAAGATTCTGCCAAAATGGTTAGTTACCATTAAACTTCTGAATTAGACCTAGACGAGGGGCAACTCAGGGGTAAAATGGTAATTCACCATTTCCCTTAGACGGGTCGTCTAGGTCTAAACGGGCGTCCATGCCTCGCATATGAGAGGAAAACCTAGACGCCCTCTGCATATAACCCATATACATACATATATCTGGATAAATCAAGCGTATACTAACCATATTTTTTTTGCGATTTCGAGCTTCTTAGGTACGCATTTTTACTTATACTTTATTATTCTTCAATTTATTGTACATTTGGACAGTAGATTATAAGTGAATTTGAGATTTTTCAGGGTTTTGGGTGGGTTATGTTGAAGATGATAGGTTTTGAGGTGGATAGGACGGGACATCGACCCTTAGACGACCCTTTTTTTTATAAATTGTTATTATTATTATTATTAACTGTTATTATTAGTTTTAATTGTTATTATTATTAGAATTATTATTATTAATTGTTGTTATTGTTATTAAAATTTGTATAATAATTGTTATTATCAGTATTAATTGTTATTAAACTTATGGATTTGATGTGTTGGTTAGTTCGGAAGGGGCAGGATAGCCAGATCCAGATTTGGATTCCGATATGGAGGCATAGACCAGCTGCATGTTCATATTTTGTATTTAGTATTCGGTTGTAGTTTATATTTTGTTATGGATGTACAAACTTATCTTATATATGTGATATTTAAGTTTTTTTCAGTTATCCGGTTACTTAATGATTGTTTGTTTTAAATCGACATTGAAATATAATACGTAAACAATACAATTTTCAAAATATTAAATAATATTTACACGATATAATATTTGAATTCTTATTAAAATGTTGAAAGCAGTATTAAATTTAAAACAATATAGTAATTTAATGAAAAGGTAATATTTAGAAAAGTAAAATGTAAAAACAATGTAATATTTAAACGACCTAAAACGGTAAGATACTTTTATAAAAAAAAAAAACTTTTCTTAAAAAAAACATCTCAAATTACACCACAAAAACACCCATTTTTTTCACTAAAAAAAACATCACCCTCCAAAAACAATCAAATTACCCCACCAAAACACCTAAAAATCACCAACCTGCTAGACGCCTCGTCTAGATTTAGACGGGGCATCTAGACCTATTAAATTTTGTGCCCGACATTTCACCCAGTGCCCCTTTGAATTCAGTGCCTTGACAACACGTCTAGGGCACCAAAAGTGTGCAAATAGACAGGGTGAGCAATTGTACACATAGTGATACTTTTTTATTATTTCAAGCACTATTTATACTAGAAAATTGACCTTGATAGTAGTTTGGTTCTAATACTCCTTTTTTTCTTTTAAAACGGAAAACTTACACACCCACTAAGCCTACTAAATTCTACACCAGTGTTCACCACGGGACTGAAACCCTCGCCACTTGGGAGACAACACCTTACTACACTCCCTGGTACTACCGGGCTACAAGCCCTTTTGTGTTAATACTTCCTTTTCCGCTATTATATGATCTTTTTATCCATTTCAAATACACAGTGGTGGATCGAGTTTTGGTCGATACGTAGCAGAGGCAGTAGACGTACTGGTGGTTTGAGCATTTGTTGCGGCAAGTTTAATGTGCATGTCAAATGCTTAAACAGTCCCGATCCAGATCATTAGCAGTGTAGATGCATGTTTTCTGTTGATAGGCTCACTTTTAGCTGTATTGGTCCATCTGTTGGACCTTCACTGTGTTGGGACTCTTCTAAGTCCGGTTCTGACAGAGAGCTTTGGCGCAGCTAAAATAGAGCGAATGCACAACATATTACTGTTAAGAGGAAAATTGGGATATTATTGAATGAAGAAGCCCTCTCTAAGTCAAGCCAAATGTTTGAGGAAAACTAAATAAACGCTTGAATTTATTAAACCAAAGATTCACATGTTTTTAACATCAAACTTAATCGAATTGAATCACTAACATATGTTGAAAATATTGAAATAGTGTGTAAATATATATCTTTTGTTGAATTTCTGCAAATATTTTTGGTGCTAAAATAAACTGTTAAAACAATACCTCATAATAACAAGCATTACATCTCTTTTCTGATGCATCATATAGCTTAAAAGGATTATCCAGTGATACCGTTACTGGTGCTGTAAATCGATCCAACAGATACATTAACCAGACCCACAACAGAGGAAATGAACACAATACTTCCAACTCCAGAAGTCTTTAAAAGAAGATGGGCAAGTTGACCCATATGGTAAGAAGATTCCAAATTAGTAGCCATGAGCATGGCATATTCATCTACAGTATCCTCTGAAGTAGATTCCGAAAAAAGTGTCCCGAAGTAGATTATCTACAAGAAGGAAATCAAAGGAAGTAAGACAGTACCCGCCATGAAAACAAATATGGCAGGTGAACTCATTTTCATATACTTTTTCTGAAACAACCTGTTTCAACCCAAACATAGTTTACGTAGAACCCATTTCAACCTGAACTAGATTGATATTTTTTTAAAATGACCCATTTCAACACGAGCCTAACTTTCTAAAAACAATTTATAAGGTTTGTGCTATAAGGCTGCAATCACGGGCTTTCTCAAATTTAAGTTCATAACGATATGCATGAAACCATATTGATAACTTGTTCTTCTTTGAATCTTTGAAATCCAAACTTGATGTCTTAAACCTCATCTAATGCACAAACTATCAGCATCAGATGACAAAACTCGTGGTGACTAAACTAGAAGAACTTACTAGGATGTGGGGCCTGCCACTAAATAATGACGTGACTTTTCCAACAAGCAGTTCTCGGTGGGGGCAAGAAGGTACATCGCAGACGGATACAGTTACACCGAAGCCCTTTCTTGGTAATTCCTGTAACTGTTGATTAAGTTCACTAAATGAGAGAGCATGTGTGCACAACCGCCCCTAATTCGGCCAGTTCGTCGACCACAGCATAGCCAATTCCATGTGTACCGCCGGTGACAAGAGCTGTCATTCAATCGAAACACCATGTGAAACTTATAGTCACTCCATCGCTACTTTTCGGAGCCATTTGCGGTATGTTGTGCTCTATGAGTGAGACTAGAGGAATGAATGGGGGAGAGAATTAGTTGAGTGGGAAGACTCAGAAATGACCAATGTTAACGATTTCCCCCACTTCTTACAATTTTACTACTGACACAATAATTGGCGATAGTTATAACAGTGAATTGACACACCCTTTGACAAATAAAAGTTGTGTCATTTCAACTTAACCGTTGTAATGGTTCCTCAACTATAAAAGGAAAATCTTTGGTCTGATTTTGGTATCCTGCTTTCATAACAAAACTGGCATATTTGTTCTTTTTCTCCTTGAATTATGTGAAGTACCATCGAAATATTTCAATCTAAAAATGATTTCATCACGATTTCTTAAAGATATCTAATCACTTACGAATTACAAAACCTAACTGTAACTGGATGCCTGATACAAACCCACCTAGAATTAGTATCTCAACTAGAGAAATTTGTAGTCACACTAGAATGTTACTACTGAGTGGTACCACAAAAATTCCCATATGTTTTACTAAACACTAGGTAAATCCCACATCACATGTCTAGATAAGAAATATGGGACATAATGAATATCTGGTCACATATATCATCGCGTATCGGGAGCAGCTGTGAATGAGACTATAAGAGGTGAACTCCATGTTTTTAGGTGGAGCATTCGGGATGCTGGGAAGTCTTCACTTGGGTAACCAAAAAATAAATCCGTGAGCACCAAGTAGGCAATGCGGACAAATAATGATTGGTACGAGTGGGTTGGGTTACAAGCAAACAAAAAGCTTAAAGTACATGTATCAAGTACAAAATCATGGAAATAACTGTGTAAGTATCTTATACAAGTACTGGAAATTACAGAAGAAACTGTTCAACGTAAACAATATGATGTCAATACCTAATTCAAACCATTTTACTTGACACTAGGTTGTTTCTCATCAAATGAAACTGTATAGATTGGAGTACGTTTATTTATTTATTTATAAATTGTATTTCTGCAAATATTTTTGGTGGTTAAAGCAAACGGTTAAAAACAATACCTCATAATACAAATAGAACTGCCTAATATTAAACCTTGAACATCAGGCACAACCTCATGCATCATGATACCCTTGGGGGAACCCGTTGACCGTAAATCCTCCATCAACAGCAATGGTTTTGCCAGTAATATAAGAAGCAGCTGGTAGGCAGAGGAAGGCAACCAAAGATGAAACTTCATTGGCTTCTGCAAAGCGTTTAAGCGGCGTTCTAGCTGTCACTTGATCCAGATACTCCTTATTATCAAGTGCCTGAACATCATAAACATTTCCCCGAAAGCTCAGGTTAGAATATGGAATTTAAATATCATCAAAGTAAATGCATAATAAGATGAAGGTATATTACAGCTTCTACAAGCGAGGTTTTAGTAAACCATGGTGCTACACAATTTGTCCGAATGTTGTCTTTCGCCCACTCACACGCTAAATTCTTTGCAAGTTGATTCGATGCAGCTGTGGGTATAAAACAAAAATTACATCTTCTTTCCTAAGGCCTATTAGCTTACAAGTTAAAACGATTATGCAACCATACCTTTAGTGGCACTGTAAATCGATCCAACAGCAACATGAATCAGACCTGCAGCAGAGGATATGAACACAATGCTTCCAACTCCAGAAGTCTTTAAAAGAGGATGTGCAAGTTGACACATATGGTAGTAAGATTCAAAATTGGTAGCCATGAGCATGGAATATTCTTCTGCAGTATACTCTGTAGTAGGTTTCGTATATCCAGTCCCCGCATTATTTATCTACAAGAATGAAATCCACGCAAGTAAGGCTTGTGTAAAGTGCAGAAGTTTGTGAAATCACAGTAAGAATCAGTTACTATCAAAAAGTAGTACATATTGGCTGATAGAAACAAATCTCAGTCTGGTGTACACATTTGTATAAAGCACGCCTTGGTGTTTGATGAAGAAATCTGTAAACCATCAAAAATACACAATTTGATCCTGATGCCAGTATCAGACCCCACAATCCTGGGTCATTCTTTAATAAAAGGGTTAATTTGGTAGTTTTGTTTGCTAAATGGGTTGATTCGGTCTACTAAAGTTATAAAATGGGTCAGTCTACTAAAACATGGTAACTTAGATCTGCCAACGACACGTACTAAAGTTTTAAAACGGGTTGCTTTACTAAAACATGCCAACTTAGATCTGCCATTGACACGACCACTGACGTTAACACTACCCGCCATAAAAGCCAAAAACAGCGGATGAACCAATTTTAATAAATTTATTTTTCTAATACGACCCCTTTCAACACAAGCTTAGTTTGGTTAGACCCGTTTTGACCGAACCACAACGATACTTTCTAAAACAACCTGTTTCAACCAGAGCCTATTTTCTTTTCTATATTGACTGCTGTCAAAGAATTTCAGCTATATAAATATTGAGGATTGATTCAAAGCTAGTAATAGTGTCATTATCATTTTTTATTGGTAATTATTTATTATCTATGTTTTTTTGCTAATCAAATCATAAGAAATACCAAAGTGAATTACTATCACTACTTGAGGGTCTATGAGGTAATATAAGTTAGTCTGTTTAAGGGCTTTGTCTACATTAGTTTTTATATATTTAAAGTAACTCCGTTTTAGGCCCCTAAAAAGGTTCGGTCGCCCCTGTCCCTGACCTGACTCGAAAATTCTAACGTTTAATTGTGAGAATCTGATAACCAAGAAAAAGTGAACCCAGAGGAAAAAAAATCCTGGATCCGCCACTGAATAACGTCACATACATATACACATATACATATGATCTGCAACTCAATGAGTTCAGTTACACATACAAATACATATCATCTCCAACTTAATGATTACATAACACATACACATATACATACATATTATCTGCAACTATATGTATATCAGCTTCAGATCATGACAAAACTAGAACAACTTACTAGGATATTAAGCTTGCCACAGAACAGTGACGAGACTTTAGCGACCAGAACTTCTCGTTGGGGACGAGAAGCTACATCGCACACGGTCCCAGTTACACTGAACCCCTTCAGTGACCATTCTTGTAACCGTTGGTTAAGTTCAGACTCATTGCGAGAACACGTGTGGACCACCGCCCCCAACGCCGCCAGTTCCTCCACCACAGCATAGCCAATGCCACGTGTACCGCCAGTGACAAGAGCTGTCATTCCGTCCAAACGCCATCTGGGGTTTTTATTCTGTTCCATGTGTGAGAGAGGGGCAATGGGTGGGAAGAGTGAGAAATGAACAACGTTAACTTAGTGATAGGTTTGATCAGATGATCAGATCCCATAGTTTTGGATGATTTTTCAACGGCAGCGATAAGCCGACAAGTTTGATAAAGTCTGGCGTTTTATTTTTGTTTTTATGGGTCAATTGTATATCATTAAGGTGGTGTGGAATAACGTCGTCGGCGTCATAAAATCAATGAGCTTTAATTGGTCTAAAATAATGCCCATTTAATTGTTAAAGATTAAAAAAAATGACCGGTGAAAAGGAAAAGGAGACCCACACACATGCATGGTGTTAGCCATTTGCTTGGCTAAAGAACCTTTGTTACTTCATCGGTGTAGGGTTGGGGTTGGGGGTAGTACTTGAGACATAATAGATGTGGGCTTTCAGCAGTACACACTAAAAAATAGAGTGTGGAAAGGGTGTGGCCATATTGGCGTTAGCATGTCATGTAGCACCTAATTTTTATTTTTATTTTTTATATTTGAATAACTACAAATGGTCATCAACACCTAACCAATCATTGCTGGACACGTCACCCCAGGCTAGAGGTCTACAAAAAAACCGGTTTTAAAACCAAAACCGGAAAAAAAAAACCGATACCGGTTATAGAAAACCGGTTTAACCGGTAAAAAACCGGTTTTTTGGAATAAACCGGTTAAAAACCGGTCCTAACCGGTTATTGTTTTGAGTTGAAAAACCGGTTAGTAACCGAAACCGGTTATAAAAAAACCGGTTATTTTTTTGAAGAAAAAAACCCGTTCGGTTAAAAACCGAAACCGGTTTTTGAAAAAAAACCAATTTGTACACCTCTACCCCAGGCCAGCACCCCACGCCAAGCTAGCAACGCCCACCAAAACACCAACACAGGATGATGTACCTAGCGTTAAAGGGCCAAAACACCCACACTCACCAGTCTTAACTAATTGATTAAGTGGTTTTACTTGTTGAAATGGTTGAAGAAATCACTCCACACCACCAATCAAATATTGGTGACCATATCTTATCCAGAACAACCAAGTTGCCCTTTTTCTTTTTCATAGATTCATGAAAATAGAGGATTTGGAATGTTGTATATCTATGTTTTTCTTTTAGTTTATTATACTATTAGTGTTAGACACCGTGTAATAAACTATTATATAAAGAAGAACAAATCAACCCTTAATAGTGACTGATTTTGATTGCAAAATAAACAGAAAGTGAAAACTCTCTTCATTTGTAACTTGATTGTAATTATGTATAAATGCATAGAACATACATAACTTACATTACATGATGTGTATAATAAATCAAATAAAACTTGTCATATTCATCAAAAATTTAGATAAAATATTTGATAACACTTTCTGCTACTCAAAAATTAGAAATTTATTTAAACAATAAGTTAAAAAAACCTTTTCTTTATAAAAGGGAAAGCACTTTTTTCAAGAAAACACAATTAATAAGTTTAACCTACTATTTAATTAAAAATATTAAAAACAAATGTTTAACCTAGTGTTCGTACACTCATGAAACTCATATTAACCTACTCTTTATACAATTAAATCTTCATATTAACCCAATTTAGATATTAACCATACTATTCTCATTAATAAGTTATGATGCATCATACATGAGAGTATGAGACTCTTGTTATGAAGATATGCATGCTTTATTTGTACGAAGACTCACAAGTAAATGAATAATATGATGAAGGTATATTATACAGCTTCTACAAGCGAGGTTTTAGTAAACCATGGCGCACGGCTAACTCACAATGTTTATTTATATATCTAGTAATTATAATTATATATAATATATTAGTTATGGTATCTAATATGTGTATATGTATACAATGGTTTTATTTATGTAAATTCTTAAATGATTGACACTTTAATCATAAATGGTTATTCGTCAACTTCTAAAACGATGTTTGATAATTTTAAACACCTGTTTATTTTTATTTTTATTTTTTTAACAACAAAACGGTATTTTAATTTGGGTCTACATATTCCCACACTCAAATGCTTATTTCCACACCCCTCTCAGACATCTCGTCTAGGGCATCTAAGATGCCTCTAGGCCTAGACAAGACGTCTAGTGTTTTGTCTCCGACCAGATTCCTAACCTCGTACCATGTCAAATCGGTCACATCAGACTGGGCGTCTATGCCTTGACGGAGCCATATACGACAGAACAAAGACGGGGCGTCTAGGCCTAGACGGGTCTTGTAGACTGATTTGCCCATGTCTCTACACGTGAATAAAGTAGGTAAATTAATACGAGGGGTCTAGGCCAAAACGGGGCATATATATTTGAATTCAAATAGTTGAAATAGGAACATTTAAAGCATTCTTCAACCTCAAAAAAAACTTCGACATTATCTGCTTCTTCTTTGTCTTCTATTTGTTATCATTCAAAGATGTTGAAATGTCATCATACTGGGATTACAGCTATTTCTTTGGGCCGTATTCTGGCGAGTCATGGGTGCCCGAAGCCGTTCTGGTAACAGTTATTAGCTTAAATTACTTGTTTTAATTATTTACAAATGGTGATACCGTTTTGAGGGGGAGACTGGCGTTCCCGATTCTAACGAGCAAAAAAGGTTATGTCTAGTGTACAAGGAAATTAAAACAAACCGTTTCTAGATTTGAACACGCATCTCCCTATAAATGACTCATACCATGTTGATGAACCATGTTATCCAACGCAACAATGGTATCCGGATTATGGATACGGGTGTGAATACTCTTACGTGCAACAACACTATCCAGATGGATACGGAGGAGATGGTGGTCATCATCAATTCATTTCCCCAAGCAATCCTTACAAAAGTTACAATGCATCACAGTCTTTGTACGTTCAACAAAACTATCTAGACAGTGGAGGATATGGTGATGAGGCACCCCCCATCCCAGGCAGTCCGTACCTCACAAAGATGGTATCAAATTTATTTAGTTACGTTAGACAGATTAATAAATATAAAATCTAACCTAACCCTATCGATGCTACAGATTTTCAACTCTCTAAATGAACTAAAGAACTGGGCACAGGAAACGACAAATGCGTATGGTTTCGTTATTTTGACTCGGCGATCAAAGAAAATTGGGGGAAGGACCGGGAGGGTATGGCTTGAATATGACCGTGGTGGTGAGCACCATACTACAGCAACGGTTAGAAAAGCCGGAAGCAAAAAAACCTGTTGCCCGTTTTACCTGGTGGCGGTGCGAAACCATCCGTATGAAACCTCGGGGTTAAAAGGGGGAAAGACTTAACATAACCATGAACTTTGTGAGGACCTGTCAGCCCACGCGTTTGTGCGAAGGTTTACTCCCAACGAATACAGACTGATCGAGCAGCTGACAGCTCAAAACATAGAGCCACACAAAATTTTTCAAACGATAAGGAAGCAGGATCCCGACGGGTTCCATGTTCAGAAAGACGTACAAAACACAATACAGAAGATTAGGGCCGAACAAAGAGACGGATTGACTCCCATGAGTCACTAGAATACATCCTGATTAAAAACAAATTTATTTACGAGACACGGGAGGAACCAGAACAGAGGTCGTAACAGAGCTCTTCTTTGTTCATCCCTACTCGAGTGATATGTGGCGTGCATTCCCGCATGTTTTGCTAATTGATTCCACGTACAAAACAAATGTATACAACATGTCATTTGTCCAGATTGTTAGTATGACGCCTATGAGCTATTGTTTTGTATCACGCATGCCGTTATCTGTAAAGAACGTAGTGATAACTTTGTATGGATGCTTAAGAGGATCAGGTCAATGTTGGATGAATGTATGGAGCCACATGTGATTTTAACGGATAAAGACCTGGTCATAATGAACGCGTGTGCTAAAGTATTTCAAACGCCTCTCGGTATCTTCGTAGGTTTCACATACAATAGAATATTTGTAAGCACTGCAAGAGCGCCTTTACAAAAGAAGACTGGCAAAAATTTCTGTCATTCTGAGGGACGTTGTGTGAGTCTCCATCAAAACCCATATACGACTACCACTTGCGCAACCTGCAAAAGCGACTTGTGGAGTGCAACGTTTTAGTAAGTTTTTTTTAATAACATATACCCAGCTATGTACATTTACTAATTTTTGAACTTTTTAGGGGTATTTAAGTACGTGTATGATAACTGGCTAAAAGATTACAAGGAATTGTTCGTATTTGGATAAATCAAGCGTATACCAACCATAATTTTTTTTGCGATTTCGAGCTTCTTAGGCACGTATTTTTACTTATACTTTATTATTCTTCAATTTATTGTACATTTGGACAGTAGATTATAAGTAAATTTGAGATTTTTCAGGGTTTTGGGTTGGTTATGTTGAAGATGATAGGTTTTGAGGTGGATAGGACGGGACATCGACCCTTAGACGACCCTTTTTTTATAAATAGTTATTATTATTATTATTATTAACTGTTATTATTAGTGTTATTATTAGTTTTAATTGTTATTATTATTAGAATTATTATTATTAATTGTTGTTATTGTTATTAAAATTTGTATAATAATTGTTATTATCAGTATTAATTGTTATTAAACTTATGGATTTGATGTGTTGGTTAGTTCGGAAGGGGCAGGATAGCCAGATCCAGATTTGGATTCCGATATGGAGGCATAGACCAGCTGCATGTTCATATTTTGTATTTAGTATTCAGTTGTAGTTTATATTTTATTATGGATGTACAAACTTATCTTATATATGTGATATTTAAGTTTTTTTCAGTTATCCGGTTACTTAATGATTGTTTGTTTTAAATCGACATTGAAATATAATACGTAAACAATACAATTTTCAAAATATTAAATAATATTTACACGATATAATATTTGAATTCTTATTAAAATATTGAAAGCAGTATTAAATTTAAAACAATATAATAATTCAATGAAAAGGTAATATTTAGAAAAGTAAAATGTAAAAACAATGTAATATTTAAACGATCTAAAACGGTAAGATACTTTTATAAAAAAAATAAAACTTTTCTTAAAAAAAACATCTCAAATTACACCACAAAAACACCTATTTTTTCACTCAAAAAAAACATCACCCTCCAAAACAATCAAATTACCCCATCAAAACACCTAAAAAATCACCAACCTGCTAGACGCCTCGTCTAGATCTAGACGGGGCATCTAGACCCATTAAATTTTGTGCCCGACATTTCACCCAGTGCCCCTTTGAATTCAGTGCCTTGACAACCCGTCTAGGACACCAAAAGTGTACAAATAAACAGGGTGAGTGTGTGAATAGATTGAGGTTTCTAATTTATTCATCAAAAGGTCAGATAGCAAGCTGCTATGGTGACATGATTACACCCAAGATTTACACTACACCAAACAGACACAATAACAAAGTACAGAATGGTTCAAGCTAAAAAATCAAACTTTACATTTGGATATTAAAGCTTCTCCAATCACTCCAAGACACCCAGATATTCTTTGATCTTTGCCTCGGCCACTCAAAGGTTTCCTCCTTTATTTCTTCAGCTAGTTTGTTCGAAGATGTTAATCTGTCATTGAAAAGCATGTTGCTTCTATTCTTCCATAAGTGCATTAAAGTTGCAAGGAAAATCGCATGAATTACCTTCTGTTGCGTCTTTAATCTTCCCAGATCGTTGACATATAACAATCTGGACTCGACCTCATCAATAATATTGTCGGCTTGAACATTTAACCACTGATCTACATTAGTC
This sequence comes from Scalesia atractyloides, assembly GCA_947069175.1. NCBI lineage: Eukaryota > Viridiplantae > Streptophyta > Magnoliopsida > Asterales > Asteraceae > Scalesia > Scalesia atractyloides. The sequence continues at coordinate 90,237,541 of CAMTDV010000026.1, read as the reverse complement.
CACACCAAGTTCGCATATTGACATTGTATCAAGATGTGATCTGCCGTTTCCGTTCTCATTCTACACACTTTACAAACTTGTGATGTTACATTTATACCCTTTTTTCATAACGCTTCAAACGTTGGTATCTTTCCTACGCTAGCTCTTTACGCAAACAAATTTGCCTTCGGTATTACAATACGGTTCCAATGAAAATTGTAATTAATGGTGTTAAGATCCACCTTCCCAACTAGGTATCTTCTAAGCGACCTTACCAAGAAGCCTATATCCTTTTCTTCTTTCCATCTCCACACATCATTACCCTCATCCATCTTTTGTTGAACAAGAAGCATATTTAAGCTATGCATCTCTTCTTGCTCTTGAATATTATTTGGTGCTCTAACCCGTATCCAATCCTAAATTCGCACCCCTTGAATCATTCTGTAGTGTTTTGCCACCGTGTCTCTCTTATTTTGTTTGCCATATTATAACTAAGCAGGAAAGCATATTTTAGTAGGCCAGTCGTCCATGTGTCTTGGCAAAATAAAGTTTTCTCACCATCATCCCAACACTATTGAGCCATCTTTGTACGTCTAGCCCTACCTTTTTTAATCCTCCTCGATCCCCGCTATATTTTTCATACACCTATACTAGGCACTTTTAATGGAATTTGTGAAACTTTTTTGTTGTTTCATTCACCACTAACAGTCCATCCATTATATAACGGTTCCCCACAAATACGGATTGCATGTTTGAAATTATCCCATTCGGTACTAACTTCATCCGATTAGCCAATGCCTTCAATCCTAAGGATTATGCTACGAATTTTATTAAGTTGCATATTAAGAAATTTTTTTTAATTTGCAAGGACTTTGCTACGGATAACTTTTGCAATCAAATATCCATAGCTAAACCATAGCAAATATTTTCATAGCAAAATTTTGTTACAGATTTTGCTATGGATATTTTTTGCAACGTCCGTAGCTAAACCGTAGCTGAATATGTTCGTAGCGAATCTATAGCTAACTCGTAGCAAAGTTGCGACAAAAATTTTTCGGTAGCAAAATGTCGTAGCTGATACCTGTTTGTGTAGTAGTGAACTACAGGACTGTTGTTTGACCCATGAGTTTGAGATTGTTTCAACATCTCCAGTACGATACCTTTAAAATTCTCCCAATCTTCATGAGGCAAATGTTATGCCATCCGGCTTGGGCGCTTTTTCTGATCCGCACTCCTGTATAGCTTTCTGAATGTCTTCACTTGTAAATTCACCAATTAAAGAGGATGTCTGGTTTTGAGAAACATGGCTCCTTGAACTTTGACCCCAACGTGTGTAAGAAATGACCATTGATGCTATCCAAGTCCGTAACCCATCCACCATCAATCCATAAACCCTTGATTCTACCCTTCGCCACCATTACTGTTAATTATTGCATAAAAATAATAGAGTTCTCGTCTCCACCTGCCATCCATTTTACCTTTGCCTTCTGTTGTAGGTCCTTTATTTTCATCGTTAGTGTAGTTTATGTCCATAGCTTAAAAATCTCATAATCATAACGTAGACAGAGTCTTGAGTCTGTGTAATGTGTTCCGGACAGAGGTTTCGCTTAGGTTTGTGTTTAGGTATTAGAGTGTATATGATAGGAATGAGGATATGACAATATGCACATCATGTTGTAAATTGAGTTAGATAAAAATATACTGCACATGAAGATATGATATGGGAATGTATGGTACACAGTGGCGGATCCAGTAATGTTTTGTGTGTTCACATGAACCCATTCGGATTGGAAAAAAAATTGAAAAAATAGTGAGAACCTTGTATGATTTGAAAAAAGTTAGTGAGAATCTATCAAAACGAACCCATTGGTACATAAAGATTGAAAGCATCACTAGTCATAATACTCATACGCATGGAATGGCACGCAAGTCTAGAAACGTAGAACTCATGCGTTTGGAGTTATACGCATGAGATTCACATAAGGCTCATGCACACAAGATCAACTACCTATATATACATGCTCGTGCACGGTGCATGCAGAGTTCATAAAAATTTCCGATTCTGTGTTCAAGAGGAGCATATTAGAAAGGATTGTAAACATGTCGCAACTCTGTCAGGTTTATCGTGTGATTGAAATAAAAGCTTAAACATTTGTATTTACTTAGCGTGTCACGATTACGGTTCGATTTAATGGATTCCATGTTAAACCGAATTATACGCAGATGATCTAGTGTTCTTAATGAACTGTTCCTGAGCTTACAAGTGGTATCTGAGCTCGGATAGCTCTGCGTGTAATAGTTTGATCGATTGGAAGAGTTTCGGACCGATTCGGTAAATGTTTCGGACTGATTTGGTTGAAGTTTCTGTGTTTCGTTCGAAGTTTGGGACTGATTTATCAGATAGATTTGAATCAAAAATTGAAAAAAAATCGTAATGTCATATTATATATAAACCTGTGAATTTTTTGCATCTTTAGGTGGTTTCAACCACCAAAGAGTGCCTTTAGGTGGCCTTGATTTTTTTGAGTGTTATTAGGTAGTTCGCCGAACCAAACAGCGATGTTTGAGTTAATTTCTGACAAAACCTGCAAGTTCTGCAGGAATTCTTTTAGTCAGATTGTTCGCTGTTTGAATCAGAATAGTTGAATAAGATCGCTGTTTGAATATATAACTTAAACAAGTTGGCTGTTCTATATAACAATGTATCAGAAGTTCGCCGTTTCATACACATAAGTAAAGAAGTTCGCTGTTTTATTTAATAAGTTAAAGAAGTTCGCTGTTTCATTCTAATATCTTCTGAAAGTTCGCTTTATGATTTTACAAAGTATTATAAGTTCGCTGTTTCAATCATTAATATCTACCTAATTTTGAATTACATGTTCACATGTAAATCTGCAAGAAGGCTGCATTTTCATGTGGTGGAGTTTGTCTTTTTACCTCTGCATGTTAGTAAAGTTCATATGCAATACATTGCATACAAACTTATAACGAAATGCGATGGGAAAAACTAAGAACAACTACATACCTAAGTTTTTATAAAATTATAAACGTTAATTATTAAAGAAGCATCAAATTATTTGATAGTTTTAAAAAAGAAAAAGAATTAGAAAAATTGGTTAAGGAAATATATGATTTTAAAAAAGGGAAAAAATATATTATTAAAATAAATATAAAAAATAAACTATTATAATATATTAAATAATAATAATAATATTAATAATAGAAAGCTATAAATTATTTTAAAAATAAATTACTATTCATCGTCACTCATAATATATATATATATATATATATATATATATATATATATATAGTCTTACATATGCAGGCTACTTGGACTGAATAGAAAATGTATTTCGTAAGGTGAGTTTATGCAGAATGATACTGTTTAGAGATGTGATACTGTTTAGATGTGTCAGAATGAATAATATATACAGATTAGTCATATCTAATGTACATATATATACATGCAGATTGAATTCGTTTGAAACAAGATATATATACATATATTGTTCAATTGAAAATACAAGCAAAACAACCAAGAACAAAAAAACTACAAATTGATTTTCGGAAACCCTCGTATTGTCTAAAATGAGTTATGAATTGCATCCTGGTCCTCTAAGTGACGCCTTGTTGTTTTTGCACAAGGAGCACCGTGCATTGAAGGTTTATAAGCATCCTGAAAATTACCGATAAATATTAAACGATCAGATCGTTCATTTTGGGAGCATCGAAAACATCCTGTTGGACCACGTGTGGAAGCATTAATACCTGCAGCAAGATTCGGTCGGATCCTGGATATTGGGTACCGATATATAGACCACGGGTTAATAAACGCATTGGTTGAACGCTCGAGGCCAGAAACCCATATGTTTCACTTCCCTTTTGGTGAAATGACAATGACGTTACAAGATGTTAACGTGTTGTGGGGCCTACCAATGGAGGGGGTGCCTATATGTGGGGTGGATCCCCGATATCTTTTGATCTTGCATCTTCGTTTGTGTGAAAATTTGTTGGGGTTTAACCCACTACAAAATCAAGTTAGCGGCAAAGAGTTAGCACAGTCCATATTTTAGATGAAATAAAGTTCGAATTTTCAGACGATGACGCAACGGATGGACAATGCATTATTCGTGCACGTTTAATAATATTTCATTTGATATGGTGTAGAGTATTACCTGATAATTCAAATAACTGGATTTGTCTACATTTTGCAGTTCATACAAGATTTCGTCGCATGTTCCGGGGTCAGTTAGGGAAGTGCTGCATTGTGCAGTCTTTATAGAAACCTTTGTAACGTTGCAGCACCCAATGCGGTAAGTGTTACTGGCACAGTGTCCATTTTACAAGTGTGGGCGTGGGAGAGGTTTCGTTGTTTTGCACCACAGAAGACTACCTGGTTTAACTTCAATGCGCCATTAGATGCTCGGTATACTAACGTTAACATTTTACAAATTATTTGTTAAGTATGTATATTATATTATGTTAAGCTATTATTTGTAGGTGGAAGGGGAGCCTAAGATGTGCAGACACTTTGGCACATTGCCTTAGATCGTATAGATCACAACTAAAATTTTTGAATGAGGCAATAGTATGAAGTTGTAGACAAGTATAAGTTATTTTGACCACTTAGCTAAAGTTTGAAAATTTTTTATTCAGTTTAATTGGTGACCTTACGACGTTATGGATACACTCCCGGAGATATGTCGTAGTGGAAGGGAAAGCTGGAGGAATGCGTGCCCCTTGATATACTAGGAGGTTGTGGGAGCACCACTATCCGCAGCGTGTTATGAGACAGTTTGGCATGGTTTAGTATATACCTCCGCCAATTAGTATAACTATTACTGAGCACAAAAGGATTAATGAGTTAACTCAAATCGGTAAAACCGGGTGGAATTGGATAGCTCATCATTTAGCGTGTTCGTGGTTCGGATCTACGTCATCAAAACGTGGTAAACAGAGAATTAATCAGATCTTATTCCGTCGCCAATGATTATATGGTGTGGTACACGCATGATACGATTTTATATTTGATCAACCCACGGTTACCACCTGTCCTCATGAGTGGATACCAAGACGAAGGAGCAAATGATGGTATATAAAAAAATTAAAATTTACAAGGTCACTTTAATATATTACAAGTTATATTTCAAAATAAAATTAACTATTTATTTTTTCAGAGTGACATGATGTGTGTAATACACCGATCACAAGATTTGGATTTCATTCAAGGTGCGGATTACCGAGCACTCGATATGACAAATTTTCCAGAAGATACATAGTATCCAACATATATTGTAACGCCTCGTATTCCGTATTCTATATTTAGAAAGTTCATATTCGCATATATTTTTAGAAACCTTACCATCATATTCCATCTCCGCTATCACAATTCGAGGCATTAATCATAATGAAATTCTTATTTTATACATATTTGTTATTCGCACAACCGATCGTCTTTATACGCAAACCGGCACTTGTTATACGTGTAAATACTCATACGTACACTCTCGATACTCAAATTATACTTACATACATGTTATACACTTAAAAACTTGCCAAACACCAAGTTTTAGCTTAAAATGAAGGAAAAACCAAGTTTAGGGACCAAATTGCAAAACTGTCAAAATGAGGCTCCGGCGGGACGCGAGAGACTAAGCCTTTCCTCTAACGGGGCGCGAGAAGCCTTGATCCACAGCAAGTTGTTTCTTGCGTACGAGTTGGTCCATCACACATTTTTCACACCCAATCACCTCTAAACTTCATCTAACTCAAAACCCTACTAAACCACTATATAAGTACGCTCTCAAAACACTCCCAAATCAATTGTAAACTCAAGAACAAGGTAGAAAACTTTAAGTGAAAAAGTGAGTCCAAACTCACTTTTCTTCATCAAATCTTCCTCTACAAAGCTTGGAACACCTCTAGGATTGTTTCCACAGGTTTTTCATGGAAAACCAAGGTGGAACATTACCATTTTGAGGTCCAAACTTTTTTTGTTTTGGAAGAACTTTTGTTAAACTTCTATAAACTTTGTTTTTCTTAACTTAATCTTGTTCCTACATATTCTTAAACCTATCTAAGGTTATGAGACTTTTTATGAACAAGTTTTTATGAGATTAAGAGGTATAAACATCTCCAAACTTTCTGTTTTGATAGGGTTATCAACCCACAAGTGATGAAACCATCCAAGCTTGACAAAGCTTGTGTTTTGTTAAGTTGTGATTACTTGGAAGCCTTGGCAATCATACTTTCAATCCACCTCCTCACTTGATGATTTCTATATATAATCACTAAATTATGTTCAACCTTCAATTGAGTAACAATGCTACGACACGTCCCCAAACATTACCATGTTCGGGATGCACGCACCTAGCTTGCTTACTTGGTCGATACATAGTTTAATGAATTATTTCTTTTTATTCCATTCATGACCATCTGAATTGTCCTTGTAACAATTTGTGTATTGGTGAATCTTACGAAAGAGGTTAAAGGACGGTTATCCTCCTACCTCAATGCATAACATCTACGAAATCAATGACTTATATGATAGCCTTAATGATATATTATCTAATATATACGTAAATAGACTTATACATAACCGAACTTTTGACAATGATCATTAGGTTATGTTATCTTGGACTTGACCCTCTCGTTACGATTCTAATGGGCACTTAACCCATGAAATCAAAACAACCCATACGGGATATATAGTGTCAAAAACAAGTGTTTAAGGCTAGATAATTACTTTCTTGAATACATACTTTTACATACTTTAATTCTGAATCCGAAACCTATATTATTATCCGAATACATACGTTTCCTCATGTAGGATAACTAGGTGTTTCATCCTTCGAACTCTCCAACTCTTCACGGATTTACCAAAGGAAGCTTTGCAAAACCGTGAGTATACATTACCCCTTTTGCTATTACACTTTTGGGTGCAATACGTTATACTATTAAACACATGCAAACACACTTGTACTTTATGCAAACACAAACAATCCATTATAAATTCTTAAATACATGATACATGATTTGTATCCTTGAATATTCTTATATGATTCGCTTGTCATTAACATCGTACAAGCCTCCCCATGTATAGCGTTATAGGAGTAACGCACCGCCCGTAGTCTTGTGGTTATGCTAAGTCTTTAATTCTTCCAGTAATCAGAGGTTGACTTGTATAATTGCATGCCTTGATACATTAATCTAGTTAACTATTTTTGTCATGTGGATTCGTTTAAAGCTTTTTCATACTTATACTATATTAAACTTGTGTACTCGCCAATGCCTTGTGTGTTGAACTATACATTAACATGTTGCAGGTTAAGGATGTTGAATATGACGGAATCGTATTAGGGGAGACATAGAAACGCATCTAGAATGCTAGGTGTTATGTTATAGTTTTATTAAAAGTTTATGTTGTATTTGACAATTCAATAAGTGAAATCAATGGGTTTGAATTTAATATTGTCGTAAATAGTGTTATGATATTTCGAGCAATCTATTTCGTCTCACTTCGATATTTCCGTTATCGGTTGGGGTGTGACACATATAACACAAGAGTCGGTTGACCTTTTTTTCTTATCCTCGCCCTCAGAGGTTAGGTAGGCCACCGCGTCGCGGACATGGTGGTACAAACGTTCAAGAGACCGGGCCATCTGATTTGGGTAGGAATTACAAACCAGGGGGGATCTGCTGTTAATCAGGATCAAAATTACTGTGAAAACTTTGGTGGTGTACAAAAGTTTCGATTACGTTTGACGGCCTCAATCCAGCCGCAACCCATGATAATGACAATTGGCAGACTATGTTGGCTACGGCATGCAACGAAGAACCGTCTGATGAAAATGAGCTTTAGGAGTTCACCCAATCATTATTTGGTGGCAATAATGAGAATATCCAGTTCCACAGTAACAATGAGCATATGGACCCCCATAGTGCTCATGTGGCTTTACTACCCTCGCGTCAAAGATCATGTCGTTATTGCCCGACAGCCAAATGGACTTTCAATACTTTGCACAAAATCAAAGTAATGAAGATCACCGGGGCCGTTACGCAAATCCTGAACCAAACCCCTTAGACTGGGGTGATGACTTGAACCTTTTCCGACCACCTACCCAGTAGCTATGTAGGAAAAAATGTAATATTTGTGTACATTAATATAACATGTTATTTCTACAATGAATGTTTCCCTTACTAGTAATTAATTAATAATTAATTATTTATAAATAGTAAAAATAGTTGTAGTAAATACCATAAAACTATCAAAAGGAAATATTATCTTGGTAATTAATTCAATTTCCTCCCCCCTATAAATACCCTTAATATCACATACCTCAACCACACAAAAATCACACTCACATGTGTCAACCATGGCACACAGAGGTGACATGCAAGTTGCTGATAAACACTATAGTTCGCAGCCTGTCCAGAAAACCTCAAGTTCGATTCTACATAAATTAAGGCGTCCAACCAGTCGCTCTAGCACCTCCTCTTCTAACACGCTAACCCGAGAAGTTGACCAACATAACTCATGGTCATCCTTGCACGAGTCCACGACTAAGCCGGTTGAAAGCCCCCCAAAAAGAAGTATTTTTACGGTTCCAACAGATGAGTTCGGAAAATGGTAAAAGGATGTTGTTGAATTTTACAACAACGAGGATTCCCGATTTTGCTGTTCTCGTTTCTTAGGGGGAAAACAGCTAGATAGAAACTTCTGGGGTAGCCTTTTAGGCTACGAGTCTAATGGTTGCCTAAATGACATTGTAATCCTACAAAAATATATTTTCTTATTCTACTTATTCGAGACAAATCACTGATTCCATAATTTTTTATTTTTGTGAAGCACGTTGAAGCGTGGACGTTAAGGCTAATGCGGCTTAGACAGTCTAAACTTTTAAAAAACCCGTCAAAGAAATTGCGTTGGACGGTTTTACCTCCGCAATTTTATGAAGACGTTTGTTTTACCGAGGACTGTTTAAGTGCGTTAAATATGGCTAGAAAGGAGCCATATCCTCCATTTTGGGAGGTTGATTATGTGTATCTTCCGTTAGGATTAAGTAAGAGGACTGGTTACTATTCCATATTGATATGTACAACATGCAAATAACTCAATATTGGACCGATAAAAGATGGGGAAATGAAAAACAACGCCTGGTTGAACACATTATAGACATTTTTCCAATTTTCTTCAAGCATTTTCTTGACCAGATTAGGTATTGGCGAAACTCGAAATACTACACAAATAAAAAAGTTTCCTTTGGTTTAGTTCAAGATGTTGTGCCTCAAGACAATGGTAACACTGCTAATACTGGGGTGCTTGTTTGCAGAAGAAATAGCCGGCTCTCAATATTTCTAAATATTGCTGGAAACAATCAACATAAACATAGCCTGCGTACTTTGTTCACATCACAGCTAACTCATGTGAACATTTTTATTTGAAAGCACCAACTTATTAACTTATTTAAACGAAACAACGAACTAATATAAGATATTTGTTTGAAACAACAGACTTCAGGGAGATATTACTTTCATACAGCAAACATATATGTACATAATTGTTTGAAACAGCGAACTTTCATTACATTTATATTTAAAACAGCCAACTTTATAAGTTTGTGCTTTCAAACAGCGAGGTTCTTTAAGTTTGTGCTTTCAAGCAGCGAGGTTCTGATAAATTGTAGTTTCAAACGGCGGACTTAATAAATTTGTTATATCAAACAGCAAACTTCTCATAACATTGTGGTTTCAATCAGCGAACTTCTGACATAAAGAATTTATGCAGAACTTTTGCAGGAACATGAGCTTTTGACAGAAATTCTATTGAACTTCGCTGTTTCATGTAGCGAAGTACCTATAAACACTCAAAAAAATTAAGCCCACCTAAAGGCACTCTTATCTGGGTCAAACCACGTAATTATGCAAAATATTCTAAACCTGTTGATAATCATACATAATCTTCTTTAAAACTGAGAAAACAAACAAAATTTTGATGAAGAACAGAAGGTTCAGCGTATCAGTCATACTCGAGTATATATCAGCGCATCACAATCTTGTTCATACGCGCGTATCATGGAAAAAACAAAAATAGATAAGGAATCGTTTATGATATTCTTGCAGGTTATTAGATCTGAAGGTAAAAAAGAATGATTTTGAGTTGATTGTATTCTTTAAATATACTGATATTTGCACCTAAGAAATCAGAGAAGAAAGATGGATTTGTGTTTGATTAATGTGTTGTTGAGAGGTAACGAAGAGAAGAAAGAACGATGAAGAAGTTAGAAAAATATAAGTAGCTGCTACAAGCTTAAAGTTGTTGTAGGGTTTGTGATTGAGACATATAGTGACGCATTATTAGTGACGACTGTTGGTTCTATAAAGTGAAGGGATATTAGGGTTTGTTGAAAAGATAGGTGATGTTTTATAGTTGTTGTGTGGTGAAAAGTAAGGAAGTAGATGTAGTAATAGCAACGGTTGGGTGTTGGAAAAGATTTGGTATTAGCTGTTGATTAGTTTTTGTTGAAGTGTGATATAAAAGGAAGAGTGAAGCTTTATAAACGACCATTTGTTTTGTTATTTAGAATTAGGGTTTTAAGATAAAATAAAAAAGTTCTAGTAATGGACCGCTCATAGGATTTTCTTGAAATTTGCAAAAATGAATTAGGAAGGATTAAGTTTGACAGCTCATTAAAAATTTTAGAAAATGATTTTGAAAATGGTCATATATTGATACACACATTTAGTGCAATGGACTCTTGTCATATTTAATTGGGCCAATATGTGATGATACATTTTGAAGACTAAAATTTTATTTTGGGCCAGATATCTTTTGGGCCAAAGTTTGTCAAGTGGGTCGAATCTTTTGAATAATGGGTTGCTACATCTCTTAATCAATATCGGGCTTTGAATATTTGAGCTTCTAAAGTTTGTTTTCACGGGCGAATATATGGTTTGGACAGAATTAATTGAACTACAAGATTTGTGTACCAGGTTTTGTTAAAAGTTGGGCTGCTAAACATTTTGTGGGATATTGAGTTGGCCGACAGTTTTGCAAAATTTGATTTTGGACTGATTAGTTTGGTTGAGTAATTTTGTTGAATTGGGGCACAAGAAGTGTTTAACGGATTGGGTCGAGTTTTGAAGTGGACAGGTCTAAACTAACATTTTCATGTTGAGATATTTTGAATTGGGTTTGGATAAGTGGGTTGGGTCATCTTAGGATTGGATCGTGATTTTTGGACATGTCACAACCTTATTTATAGGCGGCCCAGACTCTAGGTTTATCCGTGACGATTGATAATAGTATCATATTTGGTAGTGGGAGATGGAATGAATAAAATTATAAACGTAAAAGCTTGAATATATTAAATAAAATTCATTACAAGTTGTTCGGTGTAAAATATCCACAAGTAGGATCTAAATAAACGAACTTGAGACTATAATGCGTCTCTTGTCAATGAGTGGCAAATTCCAAGCTCTTAGAACAAGCCCACTCAGCCTATTTCATGCTTGCATTAACCTGTGCTTAGTCTTTTGAAAATACATTTTCATTGGTAAATACTAATAACCGACTCTTTTGAAAATCTTTTCAAAATTTATTTGATACCATTTGGTATTTATTTTAAATAACTTTGGCATAAACTATATCTCTTGTTACCAGTTTTACATGTTTGTCAATATAGTCAGGATCGAAATCAAATGCCGGTACATAATTAATAAACACATCATATTTATATATTATTTGCGTCTGTCAGGTACATTTGCAATTAAATGAGTCGGACACTGTTGTATCTACCCCCAAGTGTTTAATGTTATCAAGCAACTCAGATTAAAAGCGGATTATTTGCATTTCTTAGCAATATTAGCACTTTTGCAATACCCGACCAAGTGGCTAATATCATATTCCAAGTCTTTATAATCAATTAGGCTAAAAGTATTTATCTGTGCTAGTCTTTATTAAACAACATAATTTTTTTTCTTTATAGCACAACTGTATTCAAAGTGTTTCATCCGAGGTGCAATTTACTAGAGGCTTTCTAGTCTAGAATGAACGGAAATATTATATGTTAGAATGTTAAGAGTCATTTATAAGTCTTTGATTTTTACCAGTTAACTTTAGAATACGCTCGGTTTCACTATGTTAAGCGTTGACCCAAGAGAATGTGGTTTATACCCGTCTGAGTACAAAGCCTCGTGTAATATGGGTTTATTAACCAAACAGTTGATTTGAAATGATTTTGAAAGGGTTTGACCCAATTCGACTAGTTTATATATTTTAAATTATTTAAACAAGTCGTACGTGTAAATACGGTATCTGGTGGTCAAATAGGTCTATGACGAGTCCGGTAAGTCAAAACACATTCTATAATGTTGTATGATCATTTTCGAGGTCAGATTCTATGTCACATGGATTTGAAACCATTTTACACCAAAAGGGCATTTTTACCTTTATAAAAGTATACTTAGTTGACTCGTCAATTGACCCATCAAATGATATGACAAGAAGGTATAACCTCACGGGTTATTCCTTATAATATTATGGTCACAAAAATCAAGCTTAATCAGATTATAAGGTTGACCAAACGGGTTAGAATTGAAAGTCAAAGCAAAAGTCAAACTATTTGATTTTCGACTAGGAAATGATCACTAAACTGGAAACGACGAGTTAGACATGATAAAACATGTCCTATAATGTTATGTAAACTGTTATAATGTAAAAATTTAGAGTTTTGATACTTAGAATTTCATTTGTCATAATTTGCAAAATCTGTGTTTTTTACTTTTATTTTATACATGTTTGACTCGTCATTTCGCCTATTAAACGTAATCACGAGGGATTAACACCTTCATATTACGATCACGTTGCAAAGTTCAATTTAAGATTTGACTTGACCAAAATGGTCAGAACCGAAAGTCAAATCAAAAGTCAATTTGCTTGACTTTCGGCTAATAACTAGCCGAATTTTTAAAAAGAACTAGAGGAAACACTTACTAGTGTTAGGAAGGATGCTTAGAAATTTAGGGGAGGAGGCCTCTTAGTCCAGAAGCACTCCAAGCAAATGATAGAGACAAAAAAATGGTGTGAAGAAAATGGATCATGATGGAGGCTATTTATACTTGATCAAGAGCTCCTTAATCAAGCCAGTGTCCTCTGAGTTATTAGGGAAGGGATTAGTGTCTTCCTAGGTGTCCTAAGGAGAAGAAAGGTGGCAAGAAACGCAGGAGAGATAGCAAAAATGCAACCTACAGCTGCCAGCTGCAATATATATGCCAACAATACCCTTACGGACCGCAAGGGTGCAGCCGTATGGTCTGTAAGGCTGTTTGGCACGCCAACCTTTTGAACCCCTTGCGGACCATAAAGGGTTACCCATTGTGGTCTGTAAGAGACCTCTAGAAGCGGAATTTTGGCATTTTTATGATATGAGTCCTCAACTTGTTTTATATCCCATTTTAATATATTTTGTCCCTCTACTCCAACAAATCTAGAATATTTTGAGGGTTTTCGGTCACGTGTTGCTTTATGATTCGATAAAAATATTCGAGGTGTTACATCCTCACCCTCTTAAAAGAAATCTCATCCTCGAGATTTTATTCAAATAGATAGGGGTAATTATGTCTCTTGTTCGATTCAACCTCCAATGTGAATTCAATGCCATGACGGGAATCCCAGTTAACTTTCACAATGGGGATCATGTTTTTTCAGAGCTTTTTGACCTATCGATCCTTGATCGAAAAAGGTTTTTCAATAAACATTAGATTTTCATCAATTTACACATCATGGTGCGACATAGTTAGCTTCATCAGCTAAGCATTTCTTTAGATTTGAAATTTGGAATATATCATGGATTCCACTGAGTTCCTCAGGTAGCTTAAGCTTATAAGCCACTGAACCGACACATTTAATTATCTCGAATGGTTCAATATATCTTGGGCTCAACTTACCCTTCTTTCCAAATCTCATTACACATTTCCAAAGTGATACCTTTAATAAGACTTTATCTCCAATTTGGAATTTAAGGGGTTTCCTCATCTTATCTGCATAACTTTTCTTCCTATCACAGGCAGCTTTGAGCCTGTTACGGATTTGTATAATCTTATCCGTACTTTGGATTAGGTTTATGTACCTGTTATGATCGCCTCAGACCGAGATTAGCTTGATTATTCAGTTCACTATTTGTATCAGCTTGCTCACCACAGTTTTGACTTGTATCATTTTCTTCGTGCAAATCATCATCAGATAACTCCAAAGTAACCTTTGATTTTCAAGATTTTCATTGAGTTGTTGATTATCTTGGAGTATTTTATTCTCAGAAGACCACCATGATGATTGTTCATCAAAAATAAAATTTCTTGCTACATAAACTTTACCCTGCAAACACATATCGAATGGCCTTTTTTTTCCATCTTGTGATGGAGATGAGCGGGTACAAATACATAGTATACGCATCCGAAAATATGCAAATAAATTACATTAGGTTTAGTTCGAGTCAACTTCTCATACGGTGAGACATAACCAAGGATTTGGGATGGCACTTGATTAATCACATAACCTGCTACACGCATCGCCTCAACCCAGAAACGACCAGGTAGGTTTTCCATGAATTAAGCTCTTTGTTACTTCACCGAAATGTCTATTCTTCCTTTCCGAAATTCCGTTTTGTTGAGGTGTATTAGGGCACGTCAATTGCCGCCTAACCAGTTTCATCCTCAGATAGTCACTGAATTTGGTGGACAAATACTCTCCTCCATTGTCCGATTGCAAACACTTGAATTTGCACCCAGTCATCAATTCTGCATCAATCTCGAATTCTTTGTATTTTGAAAACACTTCAGCCTCCTCTTTCATGAGAAAAGTCATCAATGAAAGTAACTATATATCGCATACGTTGCATTGAAGAATGCTTGACTGGACCAAACACGTCTGAGTGAACTAATTCAAGAGGTCCATACGTGCGATGATCTGAACTTTTAAATGTCAGTTTCTTCGGGTTTCTGTACTGGCACTCCGAACACACAACATTAGTTTTTACTTCCAACTTAAGGAGCCCACATACAAGTTCCTTTTCATCCATTAGGCCCAATTTGTCAAATCCATCATGGCCCAAATGCTGGTGCCACAAATCAGCCGTCTGCTTTCTGTTGTGTATGGATTTTAACACAACTGAGCAGTACTCAAAAAGATAAAATAACGATTCGATTTCTTTTGACTAAAGTATGGATTACAGTACAAAGAAACTAAAATCAATACTGAACAAACCAAAATGATAGAAGGAGATGGAAATCAGATCCAAATAGAATTGAGATGAGAAGAGATAATCCTTTTGCTTTAACATTCATCATGCCCTTATTTCTTCCAAGCTCTTGCTTTATCATCGCTCCCACATAATAGTCCAATTTGTTGGGCCAGTGAACTAGGCTAATAAGTTGGGCCCATGTTGGTCTAGTCCGGTTCATAACATTACTCCTCCCTTTCAAGACCACATTGTCCTCAAGGTGGAACGCATGAAGCAATGGAAGTAGGTTGGAATTATGCACCTGAGTTTCTGCATTGCTAGGATAATTCTGTTCTATTATAAAGTATAACAATGGATATTTTTCATTAGATCAAATACCTTGTATAGGCTATATGGTGCAGAGAACACCTTCTCATCGACAACATTAAACTCCAAAATCCACACCATTTAAATATATTCAAGATACATAGGAATGGAATAGCACAAGCAGGTATAAGAAAACCTTTATTTGTTATTTTTCTGGAGTATCCGTTGATGCTACTAATCTCATTGACACCAACAGGGGCCCTTGTTTCTTGTCCTGATATAACAACTCTTAGAAGAATAAAGTCACTAGCAAAATCATATTTCCAAGTAATGTTCCATGGTTTGGGGAAAGAAGCTATGTTAGGTGGCTTATGCCCATAAAGAGCGGCAAATGGTGTAAGGTCAACAATCAATTTTGTGACTAAACGTGTAGGGTGAATAAAGCGTTCAAACGGGTCGGTTTGATCCAAATGGGGTACACCTAATTTTTGGAAAGGTGGAATGGTAAAACCCCAATCGGTAAGCTCAGTGCTTGAGGTAATAGGTAGCAACTCTTTTATAAAAGGAAGGAATCCCATATGATGAGCATTGTTTATCACATCTACCGCCAAACGGTATCGTATTCCATTAGCTTCAAGATGTTGCTTGAAATTACCATCAAACAAGCAATCAGTTGATAATGTTTGGATCCTACACAAAGCAGTCGATTCTATCTATTGTAAAAAGTGAACCATTATGTGAAACATGTGATTCCCATAAACTTCAGCAAGAACAACTACTTCTTTCACGCCTAGTAGTACATCATTAGGCAAAACACCCCCATTAGTATTTGCATCCTAGTTCTCACTTCCACTTTTTTGGGTACCCAACTCAAACTGTTGTATAGTGTGACTAACTCGATCACAAACATACGCAGTAGACAACAATGTAATCTCTAACTAGATTACTAAAGTTAATTTCCCATGGCGTGTACTTCGTCCGTTACGCAAGTCTCCTAGAACTACTGCTACGTGCCCTGTTGTTACATCAAAAAGTTGTCCAAACATATAAGAAAATTCTAAAAATTGCGGTGCATTACTAGCCTCTTCTTTTGGGAGATTAACTCTAGTTTTAGCTATCAGCTCACTTCCAGCTAGCAAAGGCATAACAAACTCAAACAGATTTGAAGTATTCTTGTTTGCTTCGAAACATTGAGTAAGTTCTTTAGCTGCACTTCCATCTATGGCTTCCTTTGACCTGTTGTCCTTAGATTTCATTTGGTTCTTCTCATGCAAGGCATGATTAAACTCGGTTACGGAAACCTCAATAACCACGTCGCTATTAGGAATAACTTCAAGTCCTTTTCGCTTAGTTTTCATTGGATTAGGCATAACCCAAGTTCCTACAACAGGTATCTTCAGTCCTTCTGAGTGCAACTGATTTCCTGTATTTTCAATTACAGTGTAGTTAATCGTAGTTTTTGAAACATCATGAACCTAGCTAGCAGCAAGCTGAACTTTAGACCCTTGTCGCTTCACATTCTCTAGTTTCTTCTCACTAGGAAATGGGACTAAAACCTGAGGATTTGCATTTGAATCTGGTTTTCCCTCAAACAAAGGTGTTTTACCAAGTGTTTTCAGTGACTTGGTGGCAATGACATCTGCTGTAGCACTGGAATTTCTTTGACTTAGGGAAGCTGGTGTTTTGGTGGCTCGCTTGTAATCATTAACAAACAACTCAGGATCAGATATACAAGGGTCTGGTGGTCCTGGATGATCATCCAAATAGAAGAACTTAGAAGCTAACATGCATTGGGGCGTCTAAAGAAATGTCGCAACACCACGACCACCAAGGCTTTGAACTATAGTGTGACTCGTTTCGGTTCGTAGTAGACAATGTAATACCAATTTAGTAGCCAAGAAGGTAGGGGTAACAGCATCTGCAAGTGGAATTTGGTTTTGGTGTTCTAACAAAAACTTATGTGGTATTCCAACACCAAGCATCTCATCAAATCTATTCAGAATAGAAGTGTGGTTAAAATCCCTTTTTCATAAATATAAATATCTCCCTCTTGAAACTTAAAGACCAAATACGCATTAGGATGTCTCTGAACCTACTTAACACCCTGTTTACAACGTTTGAGCGCCATGAGTAGAACAGAAGTGGGTGCATATGGCACACCAACGACAAATGGAATTGCACAAATAGTTTTAAGAATAGGTACCATAATTGGATGTTCCTCATCATGGTTTACAACAAATGTTTTTTGCATCTCGGACAGCCTTATGGGTGAAAACGAGAAGTTGAAGTTCACTGAGTAAACCCGTAGCAAGGCTTAAAGCTGCTGGTTAGTTCATCATCAAACAACAAATGAGGGTCATTATAAATCATAACAGAACTACAAACCAAAAATTAAGTCTAGTAAAAGCAAGAATGACGAGATTCCTAGGAGATACTTGAACACGATGCGCAATCAAACCTGATTTCCATGCAAATAAGTGAATAACTATTGAATCAACAGAGGAATTAATATCACAAACGTTGGTGTCTACCATATCATTATCATTTAAATCATACGCCAAGACTAATTTTAGACAAGGCTTAACACGTTCAAGCACAAAAATAAAATCTGATATATCCAGCGACCATCTGTTACTCCTAACGACTCATGAACATCAACCATTGAGTCAGTTTGGATTGCGAATACCTCATCAGCTACACTTTCAGGAACTGCACAGAAAAATTCATTTTCAATACGAGCAAGCATTTCATAAAATACCTGGAGAGCAGTAGGTGTTAAGGTCGGAGAACAAAATTGGTCTAAGAGGGAATGTATGAAATTAGACCAGTCCGTGAGTTGAAGATGAGCGTGCATCAAATTAAACTAGATTACCGCCTAATCACTGAAATATTCATACACAAAAGAAAAGCGATCTGTACTATAAATTGCAAAATAATTGAAATACCTCTCTGCATAAGATATCCATTTATCCAGATTCAGTCCAGTCAATCGAGGCAAGAGTGGTGGTGGATCGTTAATATCGAATCTGGAAGATAAGACATCGTTGGTAAGTTATCAAGCTCGATTGGATGTGGAAATGGAAAGTGAGCCAGTTGATTATGGATCTCTAAAGAAACACTGGTTGAACCGAGAGGTATCCGGAGATATCTTAGTTACAGCCTAATATTTCTGCATAAAAGGTTGTCTCTCGTTCGCTCTTCTGGGTGATCTCACTTCAAGCTAATCTGCAAAACTAGCAACGTTGTTAGCCTCTTCACGGGAAAAGGGGAGGGTTTTCTCCGTGACCACACTCCGGCGTGAGAATAAGTATTTGTGGTTGCAAGGTAATAGCAAGTAAGTAGTAATTAGTGAGAGAGCAGGAAAGCATCCCTTTTACCTTGTGGTTCGATACTCATCTTATAGCCGAAAATAAGTGGGTTTAGGAGATGGGCTGATGGGCCTTGGGCCCGGCCCAAATGACCAGGGATATTCGTTCTGTCCCTCTACAGCGATCATCAAATGATCCCTGGCAGGAGGTATGCTTTTTCGGGTGTTGAATGGTGCCACGTGTTATGCAAGCTGTCCCTGGTGTCAATCCTGTCATCAGCGAAAGTGGAGCATGTGTGACAGTCACTGGCATGAGTATGGTTGGTGCACAGTCTGGCCTCTGCAATACTGTTCATTCGATGCAGTCTGACACAACCTGCCGAGCAACCATTGGGTCACAGCTCTGCCACATTTGTCCCCTTGTATATAGTCAACACCTCTTTGAGCTTTTCCCTTCTGCGAGGCTTTCAATGCTTTCTAGCCAGCGCAGAGTTGTAACGATTAAGTCCTTTGGTCCCAAGACTATGAGTTGCTCTCATGTTTGTCTTGTCCTCTGCAAGGTTTGGGACTTCGCGGCTAGAAGGTTGTTTGGTCCGCGCAGGGTCACGTGGCCTGCGCGTCTAAGCCTAACTTACTGTTGTGCCAAGTACACAAGGTTCGTTGTGTGACTTGTATTTGTTGGTCTAACTTGCCGTTGCGCTGAGTGCGCAAGGTTCGTTGTGTGACCTGCATTGTGTTGATCTAACTTGTCGTTGCGCTGAGTGCGCAAGGATGGTTGTGTGACCTATTGGTGTTGGTCTAACTTGTCGTTGCGCTGAGTGCGCAAGGTTCATTGTGCAATCTATTGTTCCAAGAAAGGCGCACCATTGCACATTGCGCGCAAGGTTATTCTTGTAATATGTTGTTTCTGAGGGTACGGTCCTTTGCGCAGGCGCAAAGTTTTTGGGACCATACCCCTCCAATCTCCTCTAGCAGAGCATGGTGTTCCAATAGGGTAAAGGATTGTAGATCATCAACCAAAGCCATCTCTGTTAAGATCAGTGAAAGCACCAATGTTGTGTATGGATTTTAACACAACTGAGCTGTACTCGAAATGATAAAATAAATAACGATTTGATTTCTATTTGTTAAAGTATGAATTACCGTACAAAGAAACTGAAATCAATACTGAACAAACCAAAATGATAGAAGGAGATGGGAATCAAATCCAAATAGAATTGAGATAAGAATAAGAGGCGATCCTTTTGCTTTAACATTCATCATGCTATTATTTCTTCCAAGCTCTTGCTTTTATCATCGCTCCCACATAATAGTCCAATTGGTTGGGCCAGTGAACTGGGCTGATAAGATGGGCCCATGTTGGTCTAGTCCGGTTCATAACACTTTCCCTTTGTTTCTCTACATACGCTGATTCGGCATTAAGAACATACGCTCTCTCCGTCTTGCATCCTTGAAGCACAAGTATGGATGACGTCTCGAACTCTTTAAACACCTTGACATCCTTTGGACCAAATAGAACATAGTAACCATCATCAGTCATTTAACCGATATTAGGTTTTCTTCATCCCCGACACATGGTAGGCATCTCTTAGTGTTAATTCTTCCTTATTGCTACTCGACGGAAACACGATGCCACCGATGTGAGCAATCGAGTGTTTAGAATTATCTGCAATTACTACTACCCTGCTACCACCATACTTAGTCGGATTTTGCAATCGTTCCTTGTCTCCGTTTAGATGGTTTGAGGCACCCGAGTCCATGATCCATTCGTCCAACCGATTCCTTTTGTCTTCTATAGTGGCAGTGAAAGTGGAAACATCTTGGTGTGAGCTACAAGGGCTTCCACATCCCAGCCATCTTCATGTTCAATCGTGGCTGAGTTACCTTCGTCGCTCGTCTTCACTCGACAATTCTGCGCCTTGTGGCCTTTGTTGCCACACTTGTAACATCTGAAAGGAAAGCGTTTGCCATTGTGATGAGTTTTTCTTTCGCCAGATGACTCACCTCGATCCGTATTGGATGACTTTTTCTCATTGTGATCATGACGTTTGTTCTTGTCGCCAAACCGGTTTAAACCTCTTTGGTTGTAACCTGACTTGAACTTCCTTCTGCCTCTTTCAACATAAAGAACCGCATGTTCTGCTTTTGTTGTCGAACCAATTGTGACACTTCCCAACTGCTTGGCTAGAGCTTCTTGACTTGCCAAGAGATTCTTGAATTCTCCTAACGACTGCTGCATTGGCCAACCCTGTACAGCAGCAACGAAGCTCCTATATTTGGGTTTCAATCCTTGTATGATAATACACTTCATTCTAGCATCACCAATAACGGATTGCTGATCGAGAACGCCAATTTCTCGATATAAAGCTTTGACTTTGTGGAAGTATTGTGGGATTGTTAGATCACCTTGAGTTATACTAAATAACTCTTCTCTAACAGTTGTAGCCTAGCATCATTTTTCTTGGACAAAACTTCAGCTAGGGTATCCCATGCCGCCTTAGGGTTCACCGCATCCTTGATATGATCAAGGAATTCTTCCTCTACTGTTGTCTTGAGGATAAACATAGCTTTACCAGCTTTGACTTTCCACTTCCGTATAGCTCCATCTTGAGTCTCTCTCGGGGGTTGCACGGTGTCATTTCCTTGCATCGCTTCCCACAGATCTTGCCCCTACAAATACGAAGAAAGATACGTAGCCCAGGTCTTGTAATTCTGGTTATTCAATTTCTTCACTCCACCTATCAATTGCAGGTCACCCATCTTGAATGTGGCTCTACCACTTGAGAAAGATTAGAGTTAGAATAGAATTAAAAGTGGTGTTTGAGTAGGATTTGAAGACTAGTTTAGCAATGTTAGACGGGGTTATTGTTCGTATGTAAAGAGTTATAATAGATGAAAGAGTCGATCTTGATTGAGATCAAATTTATTGTTCGTGTTTTTGAGCCTGATTTCCAACAACAATTGGTATCAGAGCTTTTAAGAGTCAGATTTCGAGAAAGGGGAGCAATCCCCTTGGTTGAGGGGCTGAGAACAAAGAGGTGGACCTAGGGTGCAATGGAAGGAAACAAAAGAGAGCTGGCAATTGTGACCGGTTACGTACTTGAAGTTTACGGTGAAAGAGAAAAAAACATATAGACAAGCATGCAAGTTAATCACAAAGAAGACGAATGAACATTCTGATTTGTTTGGTATAATTATGAACCAAAATTCAAAATTGAAGATGGTGATTCATAATTGGTTGTTTCAATTTTAAGGTAGATTAAAAAGTTAAGGAATTAGTTGATAGCCTTGGAATTTTAAATTCAAACTAAAACAAGAATTGTTTTGAAGATGAAATCAACAAAG
Organism: Scalesia atractyloides; assembly: GCA_947069175.1. Classification (NCBI taxonomy): domain Eukaryota; kingdom Viridiplantae; phylum Streptophyta; class Magnoliopsida; order Asterales; family Asteraceae; genus Scalesia; species Scalesia atractyloides. Next base: position 90,215,362 of record CAMTDV010000026.1, on the reverse strand, counting down.
GCTGCTAGTTTTGTTTGGATAAAGTTATAAGCAGGTACGCATTGAGAGGAATCATGTATTGTTTACACCAAGTCTGAAGATTTCAAACTTAAAAGATTACATCGATAGCGACTTGGAGGATGCTTTGATGATAGCAAAAGTACTACTGGGTATATACTCAACTTAGGAATGGTGCAATATCGTGGCAAACAAAGTGTTATAGCTTTATCTTCAGCAGAGGCTGAATATACGTCATTTATTAAAAGTAGAATGCCAAGCTTCGTGGTTGAGAGACATCATAACAGAATTGAAGAATCCTCATAACACTCCAATAAAGATCTATTGTGAAAACAAGTCGGCTATTGCCTTGTCCGAGAATGTGGTGTTTCACGACAAAGGCAAGCATATGTGTATCAAGTACCATTTCATTAGAGATCTTGTCAACAATCAAGAAGTGGAGATCGAAAATTGCATCACCAAGAACCAGTTAGCACTTAGCAGACACTTTCACAAAAGCCTTGCAAGTTGAGACTTAATACGATTGAAAGAAAGATTGGGCATCACCTCTATGTAGCTCAAAGGGGAAGCATTAGTATTTAAGCTAGATTATATTAATAATAATAATATTAATATTTAGTGCAGTGAGTAACCTCCACCAGTATAGGTGCAACGGTTCATATATAGCACGATGATTTGATGATTTGTACGTAGTACTATCTATATGTATACTTGTTGCCCTTTGAACCCAATATATTTTTGAGTTCCAAGATGTACTTGGAGTTACAAGCTAGCTTTATTTAGAAAGTATATGTAAACACAAAAGAGAGAGACTACAAGGATTCTACTTTACACAAGTAGAACTCAACAAGAAAGCTGTAATAACAGGTTTCTCTCTGTTGCCTTTATAGTGCAGAAGAGTATTACCCTATATACAAAAACCATTCCAAATAAAATTCCAAGATCGATCCACTTCGTGTATCCCATCTCGACTTGCAATACATCCTTTAGTATCATCTCCCCATCAATGGACGGAGGACCACCCAAGTATTCAGCAAACTTACGACCTTCAAACTCATTTTTATACATTCCTTGTAACGCATACCTATGGAATGAAACATAGTACATAGGGTATTTCCATATTACTTGAGGGAGATCATTTGGCAACTGAAAAAATCCAGCACTTAGTATCATCAATCCTTGGATGCCAGCACCTGTAATGATGCCCATGAGCAAATTTGGCACGATGGAGGCTACAATCATCATAAGGCACTCGACGAGCAACATTGATGCAAAGAGCACTAATGCAAAAAATATGAATTGTTCATATTCTCTTTGAAGACGTGCAAGCGAGTAAGCTATTACTCCTGGGATCAAGGATATGACAAGGAGGTAGGGAGTTGAAGAGATCATATGGCTGATAACAAATGAACCAACACCATAATGTCCATTTAACCTTTCCCATTGAAAGACCTACAAAAATATTATTGCAACATGATTGTCAAAAAAGTTACTCATGTTAAGCACATTATGTTTTTCAAAACCACATGAAATGCATCAATAAACCTTCATTTCCTCCATGAATGAGGGGAAACCACCAATCGCCAAGAGGGTTAGGAATGAAGAAACAAACACGAGTATTGAAATCCTAGCCTGTCATTGTGAACCATAACAAACAGTTCTTGACATCCATATGTAGATTGATTGAAACACCATACAAACCAGCCAAATTGGCATTCCATAACATTTTCATAATCGACTGCAGCAGGATCATTTACATACGCAACATTCAAACATTGCAACAAAAATCTGGCTAACCGTGCTACTGTGTTACCATTTTTTTATTAAAGAAAACTTCATCAAATCTATAATCTAAGGTGTAAGCATTGTTCATTTTTATTAGTGGAGGTAACACCGAACCATCAATTTGAAATTACTTGTTATAAACATAAGCATAAAGATACTCTATTTAATAGGTAATAGATTCCAACATATATGTTAAGTTATCAACCACACAATTTATTTAGTTATGATAGTTGGTGTATCATGTAGTAATTAAAATCGTTATGATGGATGGTTTTCATGTACTTATTTGTAACTTCTCTATATAAAGAGATGTATGTTTCTTATGTCAATTGAGAAAGGAACTAAAATTTCATTTTTATATACTTTCCCCCTAGTTTAGTAAAAATTAGCTTTGTTTTACGTTTCTTAAATATAACTTACGTTTATGGAGCCAAAATCTGGTCTGAGATTGTAGAAGATTGTTCCTACCGCAAAACCCAAGACAATATATATACCAAGTCGTAACCAGTAATATCCTTTATCACGATACATGTTTATGAATGATCTTTCTGCAAGCACCAGGCACTGTGTAATGGAACTAGCTTGCAGGCTTCCTGTTTTCTCAGTCAAGCCTCCTTCCTACACAATGCACAATCTTCATTATCTACTACTTTATTCAGTGTAGACCTTGGTTAATATAACAACACCTAGTGAGATCAATGTACCTGATGATCACATATAGCAGCTATTTCCCTTTTGACTCCCATATATATCTCAGAGGACTTGTAGGATTCATAAAGTACATCTATTACTTTCTCAACAGGAGTACTTTCACTATCAGTGTCCTAAAAGTGCGAAAAGAAGAACAGGTTAGATTTTGTGACAACCTTTTAAGTCATCAGCAACTTTAGTCTTCACAATCTTCCTGCTCTTTATTAGGAATTTGATCCAAGAAGACTCTTTAAGTCTTTGGATACATATTACTAGTTCATGTGAAAGATAAAACAATTATGACCTACCTCATCAAAATCTGTGTTGATAGTTATCAGGATATGATCTGAAGGGCTTTGTAGATCAGGACAAGGAAAACCATTTACTGCAAAAAACTAATCATAAAAAATGGGTTAATTTCATGGTTATGTGATATCTCTTTCTAATAAAAGCTGTTATGATCAACGGCGTCAATACTATTTTAGAAAAAAAATAATCTTGCTTTAGGCCCCCAACAAAATTTTAGGGACTAGATTTTTAAGATTCGCTTTATGCCTTGGAAAAGGTTGAGCCAACCCAGGTCATGATAAACAATGAGATTACCTGATTTGCTGCAAAAGTGGGACCGAAATATATTGTTTTCCCCGAAGAGAGAAGACAAAGAGTGTTAAAAAGGCCAAAAACTTGACTACTAGGTTGATGGATGGCTGCTAAAACTGTCATCCCATATTGTCTAGTGAGCTTTTCAATCTGGTTCATGACAAAATACGATGCTGCACTGTCAAGACCACTCGTAGGCTCATCAAGCAAGAGAAGCTTAGGATGTGTTAAGAGTTCTAAGCAGATGCTTACACGCCGCTTTTGTCCACCACTAAGTCCTTTGATTCCCCAGCCTCCTATTCTTGTGTTCATGGAATCTTGGAGACCCATCTCCCTTATAGTTCTATCTGCTCTCTCCCTCTTCATGGATCTTGGCATGGCCTTGGGCAGTTGCAGTTCAGCTGAGTAGTAGACTATTTCTTTAACCGTTAGAGTCCATGTTAAAACTTGTTCTTGAGTCATATACGCCTAAATTATTTTAAAAAGAAGTGTAAGTAGGACCACGTTGGTGTGATTGTAACAAAATCAAGAAATTATAGCCTCTAAACATCCCAACTAAGGATATAATATTACAGAAAATAGATGTGTCATTTGTATGTAATAATTAAATAAATTCAAAAACTATTCGCGATAGGATAGTTCTCATACCAAAGTGCGGTGTGTAAGCCTTTGTTTTTGTCCATTAACTAGAACTCGTCCGGTGTGCATCGTGTTTGAAGACAACCTCCCTGTAATTGTACATGTAAAAACATGAAAATCTACTTAATTTTATTCCCCAAAGACCGTAAGATCTACTTTAGCATGCCAAATTTAAGAAAATATACTTTGGAAACATATGAGACATGCATATATAATCAACAGTTACTTGAAGTTTATATAAATGATCTAATCTATTGCATGTCATTAACATATGGGTTACAAGCTTGTGAAACATGCAAGGGTAAAATGGAATAATATATACCAGCCAAACAATCAAGGAGAGTGGACTTGCCACAACCAGAAGGACCCATAATGGCAACAATCTCTCTTGGTTTAGCATAGCCAGTTACACCATTAAGTAAGGATCTACATTCATCTTTCCCTGAAGTCCAATTTGAACTTGAAACAGCCACACCAACATCCTCCCATGTCAAATAGGCTCCCCTCAGCCTTTTATCGACTTCATGAGGCTCAGACTCGACAATTTCTATACCCCATGCTCCTTCATCTGGTTCAGGACATATGCCATTGTTATTATATACCGAACTACCCATGCAAGATCAATTCTGAAACAAAAATAAAACTATATGTGTTGAGTTCTAGGTAGCTTGAAAAAGGTTAGAAGAGTGAGGGCTTTCATATATAGTAAGAGCATAGGAAGTAAGACAAGCAATAAGAGTTCTGTGGATGTAATTTCTTTTACTATTTTTTGGATTTTGGGGATCGTCACTCGTAGGAGAAAGAGGGATGCAAGATATAAATATAAAATATAAACATTGCATCATGATTTAGTTGTAATTCTGCCTAAACGTGAGCATATTTTTACAGTAAACTTGCTATTAAAAGCTATAAAATTTAACTGAAAGTTTTTTTACAGAAAGAGAACTTGAGAACTTCTTAAAATAGTGAGGTTGTAAACCTAATTTAATCCCTTTAAAATAACAACATAGACATTTTAGGGAATTCAAAATCATCAAATATACATGTCGACTTTAAAAATTAACAAAATATACGATGAGATTGAGCCAGCAAAACATGGTTGTATTCTTAAAATTTTAGTGTATATAAACATCAGTTAGAAACTCATGTATCATACGGTATCGGATGAATGAAATATTGAATAATTATTAATAAGCGTAAAAATAAGGTTAGTAGTTGAGAAAATAAATATTAAACAAATAAATATTCATAGTCTAATATAATAAAGAAAATTATAAATAGTTGAGGAAAAATAAGCAGAAAAATTTCAATCGGTTATTTATTTATTAGATATATAGCTTAGACTTACAGAAAAATAAACAAAAAAAATATTCATTCATTTACAAGAATCTTAGTCTCACAAAAATATGAAACGTAACGCAATCAGTAACTTATTTATTAGGTAGTAAAAATTTACGTTATTTTGATTATAGTACAACAATATAAATATATTTATTTGTGTTAAATTTAAAGCTAGGTCGATTTATAACCGATATGCCTTCTCATTTTAAATTACTTTTATATAATATTTAACCATTTGACCCGCTAGAGATAAATATAACCTAAATCAACATGTTCATAAGATAATAGGTTGAAGTTGTCATATATATATATATATGTATAAAAGTTTAAAGTAAGTCATTATAAACCAAAATACGAATAAAAGAAAATAATGACTTGAATACTTGCGACTAAAAGGATATGACAGAATATTATGAGGTACAACAAATCATAACAATATTAGATCTTTGAATATGTAAATATATGATTGAATGTTTCATTTTTAAATTGCATCCTATATAGCTATAAAATATGTTTCAGTTTGTAGAATTCATAAAATTAAATATGACTGAACGACTTAATTGATAAAAATTAAAATTTTTAATTCAAAATCTATAGATAAAAATTGAAACGATTAATTGCCCTCTAAAATAATTGAGTTGATTAAAATGTAAAATCAGTCCGCTGATATAATAACTATTCTTAATACTAATTTATTTATTTTTTAAATGATAAGTAAGTCAGAAATTATAATTTTTCATAATTAATTTCATATTAAATTTATTTAGTTAAAAATATATTAACCATCTATAGTTATATTTATATTATCTAAATATATATTCTTTAATTTTAATATTAATTAATAGGAAAGAGAAGCGAGAAAATTATTATTTAACCGGAGAGATGACAGCAAAATAAGAGAGAATACATTAGATGTCTTCAAAGATTTACACGTATAATATATATATATATATATATATAATATCTATTCTAATATAAGTCAATTATTAGATGTCAGTTAGACCTACTTTTAAGCCTTTTAGCAATAGAATTCTAGATAATTATGATTAGTAGATGTTGAGTAAAAAATTAACTTCATAAGCATCAATTATATTTAGATTCCCAAGTCTTTAACTTTTATTTTCAATTTATAGATAAATATTTATACCTATATGTTTATTTAGTAGTGATTTAAAATATTTAAATTTTATAAGTTTTGGCCTTTGTAAAATTATAACTTTTAAATATTGTAATACTTTAAAATTTGATTTGTAACTCTAAATACTCTTCACATCAATTATTTTATATATATATATATATATATATATATATATAATATCTATTCTAATATAAGTCAATTATTAGATGTCAGTTAGACCTATTTTTAAACCTTTTAAGAATAGAATTCTAAATAATTATGATTAGTAAATGTTGAGTAAAAAATTAACTTCATAAGCATCAATTATATTTTAGATTCCTAAGTCGTGATATAAATTTAACTTTTATTTTAAATTTATAGATAAACATTTATACCTATATCTTTATTTAGTAGTGATTTAAAATATTTAAATTTTAAAAGTTTTGGCATTTGTAAAATTATAATTATTAAATATTGTAATACTTTAAGATTTGATTTGTAAATCTAAATACTATTCACATCAATTGTCAATTTACAAATCTTGAATCTTGAATACTTATATAATGTAGTTATTATAACCTATTAAACTATTAAATATATATATATATATATATATAATTTACAAATCTTGAATCTTGAATACTTATATAATGTAGTTATTATAACCTATTAAACTATTAAATATATATATATATATATATATATATATATTGTGTGTGTGTGTGTGTGTGTTTTAACAATATAACTTTTTTTTATCTCGTTTCTCAGATTTATTATATTTTCTTTATAAACATGCATATTATGAGTTAGCATATCTATACTAGAAAATATTTAAAAAAAACATTTATTCAATCCATGTAATACATGGGTTTCTAATCTAGTACAAAAATAAATACTTAATCGGTTTGGTCATGGGAGTTGACGTGCGTGCGAGATTGTTATATTTTTTGTTATATTTTAAGCATTTTTTACTCGGGGATCAAGCTTTAAATTTATAAAACACAATACAATACTACCACTGTACACACGTTAGGGCAAGTGCACCCATCGTAGGCGTAGTATAGTGATGGTAAGATACCGAGGTCATCCAAGGATATAAGAACTTTTAATACCGGCTTATCGTTAACGTCTAATCTAACCAAATTTTGATAAAAGTTCTAAAGATAAAAACTATGATTAAAAATGTAAAAACAAATTGACAAGAAATAATCACTTGGTTTCAACTCCTCTTTTATGTATCCTTTGATGATTTACACACTTTGGGTTTGTTAAGAGATTATCTTAGTTATAGTGGTAGGCCCCTCTAGTGAAGGCGACGATACCATCAACCATATTGGTCTGGGTCAGCAGTGATATAGTCCCGCAAGGTCGGAATATTAAAAGAAATTAAATAAGTTATTAATGCGAAAAGTGGTAGCCCCTCTTCTGAAGGCGACGTTACCCTCGACCATATTGGACTAAGTCAGCAGGGAGACAATCCCGCAAGGCCGAATAAAGTTTAATAGTAGTTTATATATAAGGGGTTCAAGTCGTTCTTATTTCCCCCGATTTGATGCTATCTGCCTCAAGGGAAGTTCTAATAAGCTTGTACCAAGTTTTTGCAGGATCGATACACTGAACGAGACAAGAACTTTCCCAAACCCCCTTCTAGGTAGTTAACGCGCTTTATAAAGACCGTAAAGACACGAATAAGTGAATCAACGAAACATGAATAAATGTTTAACCGAAGTTCACTTTCAATATAAAAAAATTGTTATTAAAGTTATTAATACATACCTAATTAAAAAGTTGGCAAAGATTGGAAATCAAAAGTAATATATAAAAGATTTGTCTTCACCAAGTGATGTAAGAGATTTAGCCAGGTATGGTCTTTGTTTAGCAAAAACTCTTACAATCAATCTTGGATCTCGAGACTACTACACACTCTAAAAGATGAAATGTGTATGATGGTGTTGGTGTTGTAGTGGTGGTGGGATGGCAAGTGTGAGAGAAGTGGTTTGCCAAGGGATGTCTTTCTCTTAAAACAAACACCTCTATTTATAGCTAGAAACAGAGGGCGGACACAGCCCCGTGCTCACCTGGCACGGACCCGTGGTCTTCTTTTTTCTATGTTTATTAACTGCAGATGTCAGGACTTGTACCAACACGACCCGTGGTGTCATGGCATGGTCCCTGGTCAGTGTACTTGTTGTACTATCGTAGATTCTTTGAATCTTATAGTTGTCCATGGCCCGTGTTAGGTTAATACGGCCCTGTGTTGGTTTGTCTTTTGTTGTTGTCTTTTTTTACAAATAATCTTGACTGAGCACGGCCCCGTGCATAAGCTTCTATTATTGTTATTTTTTGTTGTTTTGGGCGTGGAGGGGGGTTCGTCAGGTCGTATCAATCTTTTTTCTTTGTATTTGCGTTGGTTTCTGCTGTTAATTTGTTATTTTTATTCGTTTAAGTTTTTTTGATACTGTAATTTAAAAATAAAGAAAGAAATATGTTTTTACAACATTAGTACCGAAAAATAGTTGATTTTATGTCTTGTTTGATATAATTTATATGTTGCATTTTGCGCATATCAGGATTCATCGTTTTTAACTGGTTTTGAACATGACCAAACTAGAAACCGATTGATGAATACACAAACCCGATGATAGGACCATTGTACACAAGTTTGATCGCCTGGCTAAGCTAGTGGTTCCGCCAATCTAGATTGGAAGTGTGTGGAGATGTTCAAAAAGTTAGACGTAACCATTTATTGGTCACAATGGTAGTTTTAAAGAGAAAACTATTTTTGTAATGTGGGCATCACAATGCTATAAGTTCACAAAGTGTCACCTAAACTACCATATCAGGCTCCAAACATCTTTTAAAAACACTCATTTTACTACAACACTGCATGTTTTTTCAACACCCACTATTTTATAGAAAAACATAAAATAATGCATTAAAAACTGGTTGTATATTTGGAGCCCACCTCTCTCTTTTACATAAGGTTTGGAATTATGGATGATTGAAGCGCATGAGAGCCACTAGGAGGTTTGGAACTATGGATGATTGAAGCGGATGAGAGCCACTAGGAGGTTTGGAACAAGGGAAATTTGGGAATCCAAACGTTGCCACATCAGTAGTATTGTAGATCATCATACCACATTACTACTTTAAAACATAAGTATTACTACTTTAAAACATAAAGTATTCTATACTGTATAATAAAGCATTTCTTATATGTACTTTTTAAAATTTAGAAGTTACAAGTAGAAATGCTTAATATACAACCTATAATATATATATTAATCATTTTTTGAGTAAATTAGTTTTTATAGCATCCTATTTTTTTGAATAGCAAAGAACCTTCGGTGTAAACCCATCTTACTCGGGGCTATATCCAAGATAGACTCCTCAACCGTCATGAGACCATGCCCCCTGATGCGTGGGAACCGGATAGATCTGTAAACCCTTGCCCCCTGTCAGGTTCGAACCCGGATTAAAGCCCCGATTCATTCCTTCACCCATATGTCCCTTGATAATGGCCCAAGCGAGAATCGAACTTGCGTCTCCACTAGCGAGGGCAGATCGATTTACCACTAGACCAATTTCTCAGGACATAACACCCTATTTAATATAAAGAAAGCAAAGAATAAAAAAAACAATGATGAATAATTACGGGTAGTTAATAGCTTGTATTAAAAAGGTAGAATTAATATAATAATAATAATTTTGTTATGAATTATTATCTTTAATGTGTGACTATCCATATGTCTTCATAATGTGGTGACTCTCCAAGTACTTAACTCACATGTCTTCATAATGTGGTGACTCTTCAAATACTTAACTCCCATCTTTGTAAGCCTATAAATAGAGGCATATGTAGTTCATACTTTACTTGAATAAGAATGAGTTCTTTGATTCTTCTTTCTATCTTTCTCTCTATATGATCTCTATAATTCTTGTTTGTATATATCATATTGGTTGCTATTAGGCCGTTGTTTTACAACACGTTATCAGCACGACTTGCTTTTGGAGTTAGATCGTATTATCACAAGGTAAATTAACTTTTATTGTTCTTCATTCTCTTAAACGTATATTGCAATTCATACAATGTTTTGTTCAAAGGACCATTATGATATTATTGGTTATATAATTTTGTTTAATCTAAACAATGGGGGTTGAAAATAATTTTCTGTTTTCTTTTAATGTTAAGCCATAGAACTTTATTCCATCTTTCACAATCAAAAGTTTGTTTTTAATGAATCCTAAGAGTTTTCCATAGAAATATATAGTTAAAAACACATATTTTCCTATATTATATTATGCTTGATTATAATGTGATGTTGCTCACTGTTGTATTTATTTTCATCGTAACACACAAAAGAATTTCATAAAGTAAAACGATAGCCAACATGAACTCCGAACACCTATTTTGTTATTATTAAAGAATTTGATCCCATTTTTTCTTCCATATTTCTTTATTATGTTTTATTAAATGGCAATAAATTTGATAATATTAAGCTTTAACCCATTGGTTTGCATGTGTCTATTAAAATTCCTTTTATGCCAATTATGATGAGATAAAATTAAGATATGGTAAATGATTGTTTATAACCTGATGAGTTTTGTCAGACTTATAGAACTAATTATATTAAGTCATGTAATTTACATATTTATTTGTTTGGATTTATTTAAGTTTGTAAAACATACAAAAATAATTAAATAAATAAAACAAAACACACTTGTAGTATAATTTAGTATTTCATTACTGGTTACATTTTCGTTAATTACCAGATTGTATTTATTGTTTATTAATCTATAAACTATATGTAGTTTATTATGTTATCACAATGCGACATTAGTATATCATTTAGCATAATAATAATTAAGAGAAATAATTTTGACGAAGTAAAAGGTATATGTATTTCAAATTATTGGCCTCTTCCATCTATTAGCTAACCTAATATCTTTATATGCATGGATATATCATATACAAATACATGTAAACAAACTTTAATTGGTAATGACTGAATACATTAATATTTTGTTAGTATTGTTTTATTTTATAGTCAATAATGGTTACTAAATTTTATTTGATTATAGTAACATGCATTAATTCATGCGTAATTCTTTAATATGGTTAGCTATGTTGAATCTTGCAAAGCTTGAGTTTATGACTTTGGACATCACTAGAAAAAAATATGTGTCATGGGCTTTGGATGCTGAAATCCATCTAAATGTCAATAACCTTAGGGAAACAATTAAAGTAGAAAATAAAACAAATACCTAAGATAAAGCAAAGGCAATGATTTTCTTATGCCACCATATTCATGAGTCCTTGAAAAATGAATATCTCACTATCAAAGATCCACTCATCCTGTGGACCAATTTGAAAGAAAGGTATAACCATCAGAAAACAGTAGTATTACCAAGAGCTCGTTATGAATGGCTCAATTTAAGGTTGCAAGACTTTAAGTATATAAGTGAGTATAACTCGGTAATGTTTAGAATCACGTCACAATTGATTCTATGTGGTGAAAATATTACTAATAAGAGATGTTGAAAAAAAACATTTGCCACCTTTCACGCCTCAAACATTGTCTTGCAACAACAATATCGTGAAAGGGGTTTCACCAAATACAGTGACTTAATATCATGTTTGCTTCTGGATGAGCAAAATAATGAGCTACTAATGAAAAACCATGAAACTCATCCGGTTGGTACAACTCCATTCCCTGAAGCGAATGTGGCAACATATAATGACCAGAAGTTGCATGATTATGAAAAGAAATACAATGATGGAAAAGGTAAAAAGAAAAATGGAACCCCATCGAACGCATGCTATCGATGTAGAACTAACAACTACCGGGCTGGTACATGTCGTACAGCCAGACACTTGGTAGAGCTTTACAAACAATCTATAAAAGAAAAAGGAAAAGGAATAGAGACAAAGTCCACATATGAAGATGGAAATGTCGATGTCCCAAGTGGTGAAAAGGACCTTACTAATGCAACTAATCTGGATTATGTTGATTTCCTTATCGAGCAAGCAAAATTGGATTCTGGTGATATCATGGCTGATACCAACCAGTTTGATACTTGCAATTTTCCTTACGCGTGAATGATTATATTTAAAATTATGTTATTTCCTTTATGTTTTATCGAAACATTTTGTTTGGGATTTTGTTATGTTTTGTTTTGAAGTATTTTTGGGACATTTTATGGGATTTATTATGTTGGAACCATATTTATGAAATTTTGTTCTGTTTTGAAGCATATGGAGTGTTCAAATAAACGTCCTGTTAATGGTGAAGATGTATGTCTAATAGACAGTGCTACTACGCATACAATTCTAAAGAAAAAGAATTATTTTTCTTGTTTAACAATGAAAGAAGCAAGCGTCGGTACTATATCCGGTAAAACAAAATTAATAGAAGGCTTTGAAGAAGCTTATGTAGTTCTACAAAGTGGAACTTTGCTCAAAATTAACAATACCTTATTTTCCCCACTATCTCAAAGAAATCTAATAAGATTTAAAGATATTCGTCTAAATGGATATCATCTTGAGACTACAAGTTAGGGACATGATGAGTACCTTCAAATCACAAGTATGATTTTGGTTAAAATCATATATTAGAGAAGTTACCCGCATTTTCCTCTAGTTTGTATTCTACTAAAATTGGTGCAGCTGAATCAAATGCAATCATAAACCATAAGTTTATGGACCGAGAAAATTTTATAATTTCGCATGTGTAAGACCCTGTCTAATAATATTAAAATTTCTATAAAATTTCGCATTTAAACGAGTAAATGCGATTACACTTCACTTCTAATCTTTGATTTTATAAAAAACTTTATTAACGATAACATTTTTGATAAGTCGTTACTGGTTAGTTCCATAGCTTGAAACCAAATGCGGAAGCTGAACTTTGATCGTGTTCGGTTCTCCATCGACCTTGATCGTCATCCGGAAGTGCTTGTGATTACCCTGAACTGGAAATTTGCTAAATATTAGTATTATAGCAAATTACCGAAAAATACAACTTAATGAACTAGTAAAATAAATCAAAACATAAATTTAAAATTTTAAGGTGGCGTCGGCGACGGCACTTTGCCGCGCCGGGCGACGCCCCTCGATAATTAGCGTCGGGTCAAGACTGCTGTAGACAGTAGGTTAACACGTAGGGTCAATGGTGTTGCGTCGGCGACGGCCAGGAGTACCGTCGGCGACGGTGCCTTCTGTAGCAGTTTTGCTGCAGATTTTGTTAAATGGTCTGTTCGACCCGTTTCAAGTTCCGAACATTTAAAACACGACTCGGGACTTAAAGTAACATGTCCGTAAAACATTATTTCCTGTTTTATTTAACGGTTGCTAACCATAGGCTACGTATGACCACCGTAGCTTAAAATGGCCGTCGTAAGAACTTTTCTGTTTTTGCCGTTTTTATTACGAAAACTCTCGTAACTTGTGACATCCTTCTCCGTTTTACTCGAAACCTATTTCTAAATATCCCTTGAATATTTTCTTACATATTTAACCCGAAATCCTTGACCCGGATTCTTATTTCACATAACTTATGCATTTATCCCCGGTTTATGCTCATAATTTTCCAATTTTACCCTTTAACCCCATTTAAACCAAACTATTCATTTACGCATCCATTTCGGTATGCTTTAATACTCCATTATTACCCGTATAGTTTCCTTAGCAAAATACATCGTTTTATTCAACTAAAAATTTATTTATTTATTATTTGACCCGTTTGGTTGTTTTAGCGTAATCCAACGCTTATTTCAACCAAACCTTCTATCTCATCATTTCTACACTAGGATATTTATCTAATTCCCTCCACAACATTATTTGTGATGGATTTATTATCCAAAATTTATTTTATCCAATATCTACCCCTTTGGTTCTACAGTTTACGGAAAAGACCATTTAAAAGGTTTTAAACCAAAAGGCTTATACGTTTCTCTTTTACGTTACCGAAAGGGTCTATTATATTAAACTCAATTTTAAACTAATTTAGAGTCGTTTACTTATTTTCATCACTCGAGGGAAATTTGGTCAACTTAGTCTCTTCTTTTACGACGAAGGACTTAACATAACATGTTTTGACCAAATGAACATTTAACCATAATCTATGTAAAATCATTATGTTCTTAAGAACATAATGTTTACGGATTAGATTATTGGATTTACCTTACCTTAGGTAGTCCGTTATTCATTTATGACTTATTTAAACTCTCATCGGACTTTTAAATCCTTATTGAGAGTTTTGACCCGTTACACGTACCTGGCTCAGCTCACACATTGATTCTTTCAAGTATCATGCTCTGTTCTTTCTAAGAACACAAAAATTCAACAAGCGATATTAGTTATCATTGTCAAATGGTGATACTATCACCATTTGACACATTTGGTCTAAATAACCATTTGTCATTATGAGATGGCACTTATTTGTAATCTCACCTATTTAACCCATTTTGTTTTACACTATATGATCATATTGCTTAAAATTTTCTTTTAATTCGCTTGACCCATTATAGCTTTTGCCATATGGTATCCTTTTCGAAACTCCTTATTTAGTCGTCGTCACATGACTAATTTACCGTTTTACCCATTTTACCATAAATCATGGTTTAATACCATGTTCACTTGTTCCAACCCGTATCTGTTCGTATTGGGACTTTTATATTCCGGAATCTCGTTCCGAATACCCAAAACGCTTTATTCAACTACATAAGAAATTTTTCTATTTTAAAGATGTAAGCTTTACTTACATTGAAGTCCGATTATGCCTTTTTCCGCGTACTCGATCCGTTTGACCCGCTTCTCCCAAGCCTCCACCTAGCTTGTCAAGCGTCAAACTATTATTTATCATTCGTAAGATGGTTAGGTTAGTCATCATCTAACACGACAATTCCATCTTACGGAATTTATATCAAATTTATCATTTGGTCTTAATATAGGTCAGTTTGACTTTTAAATGTCAACTGCTTATTTACTCATACTAACCCACGAACAAGTTTAACAACTCATTTAGGCATTTTGTTAACTACCCAGTAAGCGCTATTCTTAGGCCACAATTTAAATTATGTTTCTCAAACCAAGTTTACGTGATTGCCAATATCAAATTAACATATTTTACAATCATATGCTAATCTATTAGTAATTTCACAAAAACTTGGAATTGTTTCATCATTACAAAACAACTCGTCTCATCATATTACTAGACATTCATCCGAATACCTAATATAATCAAGTTCTACCTACAAACTAGTAGACAACATGATCTCAAACACTCAATAACATTGACATAACATCAATTTGATCGTATCATACAAAACTCATTTTAAGTCATGTATGATTACTTACTCGAATCTCTAATTTGTTCGAGTATCTTACACATGCATACAAGTATGATGATCATAAACATTCCTACATTTTCAATTTCATCATATAGTCAAGAACTCATTTCATTATTTACTTGTTAATCACTAAAAATAAATCTTACATCAAATTGTGCATGATTTCTTTAAGTTTAACAGAATCAATCATACACATACACTTAATTTCATCTCTGGATCATAATCCAACTACCTAATTGCAAGTAATCAACATGTCTCAAGTTATGATTTTCACCAAATCTAAGTTTTGAGACATACCTTATGATCCCCTCGATTAGGTAATCATTTATATGCGTTCATGCATCGATTCCGAGCTCATTTCATCCTTCAATTTGATGATTTAAGAAGAACAAGGGTTTGCCCCTTGTTCTCCAGCCGTAGAACACACACATACACATTCACTGTGTGTTTTGTGTTTTATTTTTGATATTTATAATACAAGTTCCCTTTTTGGCAGCTTTGGTCCCTCAAGTATAGTTTTGATTATGAATGAGATTACAACTCATTGTTTGGTTACTTGTATACATGTTTTTAACTAGGTTTATTTGTTCCTAGTCATTTTGTTTATAGTTTAACTTTCACCGCTAACAGTCTTTTACCCACTTTTAATATTAACGTGGTTTGATCACCAAACCCATTTTTGGGGTGTTACAGCATGACCGGTTAGGCCATCCTGGATCAATAATGATGCGAAAAATTATAGAAAATTCATGTGGTCATTCTTTGAAGAACCAGAAGATTCTTCAATCTAAGGATATTACATGTGTTGCATGCTCACAAAGGAAGTTAATCACTCGCTCATCACCAGTTAAGGTATGCACATAATCCTATAGTTTTTTTTTGAAAGAATACATGGGGATATATGTGGGCCTATACACCCTCCTAGTGGACCATTTAGATACTTTATGGTCTTAATTAATGCATCAACTAGATGGTCACATGTGAGTTTACTATCAAGTCGCAATATGGCATTTGCACGACTACTTGCTCAATTAATAAGGCTAAGAGCATATTTTCCAGATTATCCCTTAAAGAAAATTCGATTGGACAATGCTGCTGAATTTACATCCCAAACCTTCAATGATCATTGCATATTTATTGGCATAAGTGTAGAGCATCATGTACCTCATGTACATACACAAAATGGACTTGCTGAATCGCTTATCAAGCGACTTCAAATGATTGCAAGACCAACGATTGGGGGCATGCAATTTTACATGCAGCAACACTAATTCACATAAGGCCAACGAGTTACCACACTTCCTCCCCATTGAAGTTGGTTTTTGGTCAGGAACCAGATATTTCCCATCTAAGGATTTTCGGTTATGCCGTATATGTTCCTATCGCTCCACTACAACGCACAAAGATGGGACCTCAAACGAGATTAGGAATATTTAGAGCCACCAACAGGTGATTTATTTACGGCTCGATTTGGTGATTGTCATTTTGTTGAAACAACATTCCCAACATTAGGGGGAGATGAAAAGCAGCGGAAAAATAATAATATAATTTGGAATGAATTATCATTATCTCATCTTGATCCGAACTAAACAGTGTGAACTAGAAGTTCAAAGGATAATTCATTTACAAAGATTAGCAAATCAATTACCAGACGCATTCACTGACCCAAAGAGAGTGACTAAGTCAAACATACCAGCTGCTAATGCTCCAGAAAAATAAGTGTCCCAGAAGGACAACCACATGTTAGAAATGAGTCTAATGCACGCCTCAAACGTTGTAGACCCATCGGTTCTAAAGATAAAAATCCTCGAAAGAAAAAAGGAGCAAATAATGGAGATGGTCAATTCGAGGTAATGATAATGCCAAAAAAAAGAGTCTCCTGAATAGACATTAGACATGATGGTTCCAGAAAAACCTCAGGTACCTGAAAACGAAAAGATCTCAATAAATTATATCATGTCTAGAAAGGTACGGAACTGAAATGAAATCGACGCCGATGACAGTTTTTCATATAACGTAGCGCTAGAAGTAATGGAAAATCATGAGGATCAAGAACCAAAATCTATTGAGGAATGTAAAAAAAGAAATGATTGGCTAAACTGGAAAGACGCAATTAAGGCAGAATTAGATTCCCTCAATAACGAGAAGTTTTTGGACCAGCAGTCCCTATACCTGAAGTTGTAAAGCCTATCGGATATAAGTAGGTCTTTGTTCGAAAACATAATGAGAAAAATGAAATCGTACGATACAAGGCAAGATTAGTAGCACAAGGATTTTTGCAAAGACCTGGGATTGATTATGAGGATACATTTTCTCCGGTGATGGATGCGACAACTTTTCGTTATCTTGTAGTCTGGTAATACAAGAAGGGATTGACTTGCGTCTAATGGATGTTGTGACAGCCTACCTCTATGGCTCACTTGATACTGATATTTACATGAAACTCCCTAAATGATTCAAATTGCCAAACTCATGTACATCTAGTTCTCGAGAATATCTTTCAGTTAAATTAAACAAATCATGATATGAGCTAAAACAATCTGGGAGTATGTGGTATAATCGCCTTAGTGAGTATTTGTTGAAAGAAGGTTATAAAAATGATTCAATATGCCCATTCATAAAAATGTCAGAATCTGAATACGTTATAATTGTTGTATACGTTGATGACTTGAATATAATTGGAACTCTAGGGGAGCTCCGAAAGGCGGTTGAATATTTGAAAAGAGAATTTGAAATGAAAGACCTTGGCAAAGTAAAATTTTGTCTCGGATTACAAATCGAACATCTTAAGAGTGGAATCCTTGTGCATCAACAAAACTACATACAAAAGTTACTCAAAAGGTTCTATATGGAAAAATCACATCCATTGAGTACTCCAATGGTTGTAAGATCTCTTGATGTCGTGAAAGACCCATTCCGACCTCCGAATAATGGAGAGGAAATTCTTGGTCCAGAAGTACCATATTTAAGTGCAATTGGTGCACTAATGTTTCTTGCTAGTCATACATGACCAGATATATCTTTTTCTGTAAATTTATTGGCAAGACATAGTTCATGCCCAACAAAGAGGCATTGGAATGAGGTAAAACAAATATTTCGATACCTTCAAGGTACAAACGATATGGGTTTGTATTTTACTAATCAATCGACAACAAGTTTGGTTGGTTTGCTGATGCAGGGTATTGTCTGATCCTCACAATGGAAAATCTCAAACTGGATATTTATTCACAAGTGGAGGTACTGCTATTTCATGGCGTTCTGTAAAGAAAACAACCACAGCTACATCATATAATCATGCGGAAATATTGGCGATTTATGAAGCCAGTCGAGAATGTGTTTGGTTAAGGAATGCAATACAACACATTTGTGGGTCTTGTGGCATTTCTATGAGAGATGAGGGACTAACAATTTTACATGAAGACAACGCAACATGCATATTTCAACTTAAGGAAGGATAAATCAAAGGAGACAGAACGAAGCACATTTTACCAAAGTTCTTTTTCACACATGATTTGAAAAAGAATGGAGATATTACTATCCAACAAATTCGTTCTAGCGATAATTTGGCAGACTTGTTTACTAAATCACTTCCAACATCTACATTCAAGAAAATGGTTCATGGGATCGGGATGCGTCGACTCAAGGAGCTTAAATCATCACAGGGAGAATAATACGCACTGCACTCTTTTTCCCTTAGCTATAGTTTTATCCCACTGGGTTTTCCTGGCAAGGTTTTTAACGAGGCAACATCACCAAGCGTATTAAGAATAATATATTATTTTGTCACGTGGATAGTCAAGGGGGAGTGTTATGAATTATTATCTTTAATGTGTGACTATCCACATGACTTCATAATGTGGTGACTCTCCAAGTACTTAACTCACATGTCTTCATAATGTGGTGATTCTCCAAGTACTTAACTCTCATATTTGTAAGCCTATAAATAGAGGCATATGTAGTTCATACTTTACATGAATAAGAATGAGTTCTTCGATTCTTATTTCTATCTTTCTTTCTATATGATCTCTATAATTCTTGTTTACATATTTCATATATTGGTTTCTATTAGACCGTTGTTTTATAACAGATTTTGGCTTTTATGTTTCAATTAATATCAATCCCTTCATTCTTATGATTTTGGTTTCTCTTTCTTTTTTTTTCTTTAAATAAAAGACTTTGATATTCATTAAGAATATTAACACCCATAAAAAATAAGTACCATATTAATATGGATATATGAAAAGTTTTGTATTATCACTCTTTTATAAATACATAAAACTTTATTTTTATTGAAAAAAAAAAATTTCCGTTTCAAATCTAACGTTTCCAATGAAAACGTTTTAAATTAGTTCAAACTTATATATGTAAAATTGATAATTTTAAAATTAATCGTTAACTTATAAATAAGTTATTTTAAACAATTTGGTTAAATCATAATATTCTTTTAAATGAAGAACATATACGATCTATTAATTAAGTAAAGATTGACATGTTTCAATTTCAAGAGTTATGGTTACTGAATGATTATAGAGTATTAAATAGTCATCAAGCGTTCTTTGTTTCACATAAAAAATGACTTTTAGAATTCCTCCATCAACCAAGAAATTTGCATATAAAACTATAAACATATATGAAATTGTATTTTCACTTCTTGGTCTAAGTTCAATTCATTGCATCAACATGGTATATTGTGAGGTACATTTCTATGTATGCCTAGATATGAGTTGGTGAACCCAATTTTCTTTTTTTCATATAATATTTTGATGCAAGATGATCATTGGACCCTTTTGACCCTTATTTTGTGCTGGTATTGGTTAAGGGTCTTGAAGATTGGTTTATTTCTATATGTATTCTACTATTATATTCCAGATTTGTAAATATATTTGATTATTAGAACTTCTTCTCATGTATTTATTATTATCTTGGAGGTATTTTCTGTAAAAAAAAAAAATTGAACTTGTGCTATCAATAATATTTTGTTTATTTTCTCTGTTCAGGTTAATCCTTACACAATCAAGTTAGCATAATGATTTGCACCAGAGGCGGTAATTTCGTTTTCCATCTTTTAACCATAACAATGTTGAATTTCTTTTTCTTGGAATAAGGTTTAAATGAGAACCGTTGTATAATTAGCAACCACTTTTCAACCTCGGATAATATTTTAATGGTTGACATCTTTCTCACTTATGTCTTTTCTAATCTATAAATTGTTAACATGTGATCAAAAGCTAAGGAGTGACTTCAAAGTTGTTGAGTAAAGGGAAGTAGGCCCATATAATACATTTATATTTATATATAATTCAAAGTTGTTTTTCATTTTGGTAAAGAATTTTTATATATTTGTATATTAATTAAATATTAAATTTAGTTCTGAATTGAATAGAATTGAACTTGTCAAAAGATTTGTAAGTATTATAGTTAAGAAATTTAGTTTATAATTTTGTTAGTCTTTAAGGTTATTATTACAAAATGATTTATTCATTATATAAATTTAAATGGTAAACTAAAAAACAAGTTTTATTTCTTAAAAATATTGTAAAATTGTATGTTAAGTATAGTTTGTTCGGTTAAATCGATTACGCCATACACTCACACACCATAACCATAACTGAATCATAATTTTCGGTTAATTATTTATGGCTTAATCAAACCGAACCAAAAAAAAGGTTTGAGTTGCAAGTTTATACTTAAGTGGTTATTAAACCCAGCTGTTTCAAAATATCTTGATCGTGGTTTTAGCTCAACCAAAGTGTTGTGTGTCGCAACGCCCGAGCACCCCACTATTTAGTTTAGAAGACTTTAATGTAATTAAATGAATTTAAAATGTGTCTTCATATGTTAGGTCCTAAAAGTGTGAGACTGACGCATCAAATACACACAACGGTCTAGGTAGTTAACTGGGGTTAACTGGGTTAGTTTGTATTAGGTTTGGACCTTTATAGGTCATTTGGGCATGCCATAGGCCATGTGGGCTAGGCAAGCCCATGATGGGCATGCCCTTACCCTAGGTATGTAAGCTAAGCTTATGTCATTTCTAGGGTTAAACTTTTGAATTTCTCTTGAGAGCCTCCATCTTGTACCAGACGGTTTTACTTGTACGAGTAATAGAATCGTGTGCAAGGTGTTAAAGTTGATTCGTATTGTTCATTCATCTTTTCGGTTTTCTTGGATCATCACCAAGTTTGGATTTCGACCATCCTTGGTGATTGTGTGATATCGTTGTTCGATCCCGATTTCTTGGACTTACAATTGGTATCGGAGCCTGTTGAATCTGTTTCCAGGTTCAGATCTGATATCACACGCGTTTCTGTTTGGTTTCTGCTGAAAAACAAGCTTTTCAAATCATAGTGTTGCATTTCGAACTGAATTCAGATTATATTCTTGCATCTCTAATGCATCTCTGATCATCTCTAATGCATCTCTAGTGCATTTCTGATCATCTCTAGTGCATTTCTGATCATCTCTAGTGCATCTTTGATCATCTCTAGTGCATCTCTAGTGCATCTCTAGTGCATCTTTGATCATCTCTAGTGCATCTCTAGTGCATCTTTGATCATCTGTAGTGCATCTCTAGTACATCTCTAGTGCATCTCGGATCATCTCTAATGCATCTCTGATCATCTCTAGTGCATCTCTGATCATCTCTAGTGCATCTCTAGTGCATCTTTGATCATCTGTAGTGCATCTCTAGTGCATCTCTGATCATCTCTAGTGCATCTCGGATCATCTCTAGTGCATCTCTGATCATCTCTAGTGCATCTCTAATCATCTCTATTACATATCGGATAATCTCTAATGCATCTCTGATCATCTCAAGTGCATCTCTGATCATCTCTAGTGCATCTCTGATTATCTCTACTGCATCTCGGATCATCTTTAATGCATCTCTAATCATCTCTAGTGCATCTCTGATCATCTCTAATGCATCTCTGGAAATGTTCTGAGTTGACCCCTCATTCCGGATAGGACACAGTTTCAAGTAAAAAATAAAAAAATAGTAAAATAAAATAAAAAGAGGTTTTGGACATTATATGTCATTGGATTTGTATCGTCGAGACGAGTCTAACGGTCTATTTTGGTAAAAAACAGTTTTTAGACAATTTAACGTTTTTACTGGTCTGGTTTCGATTATCCGAAGATGTTTACAGCCCAAGCTCAGTACTCGAACATAGTTTTCAGCCCAGTATGTAATCCAAAACTGAATGCAAATCCGAACATTGTCTTTAACCCACTGATCAAAGCATCCGTTAACAGCACTGCACCCCAGGCACAAAATCAAAACCCGAACTTGCGGGATCAAGTGAAGAAAAAGCTGAATGAGTTTATTGAAGACTATAATGTTGATCCTGTCGTGGAATACGTGATGCGCTTGCTTGAATGTGGGAGGCGAAAAGAGGAAGTAAGGAATAAGATGAATTCCTTTTTGAGTGATGACAAACACTCCTTTGTATCTTGGTTGTGGGAGCATTTACACTCAAACCAAGAGCTATACGCTCAATCAAAGGAATCTCATCCTAAACAAGTGGCCGAACAGAAACCTCAAGCCCAGCAAGCAGCAATCAGCAGCCCAGCACCCCAAACTCTACCTCAAACCGAAACTCAAGCTGACAAACCAAGATCACTCATTGACATAGTCAACTACCTTTTGTGCACTGAACCTTGCAGGAGTAGGGTTGCTCAACTCAAGGCACTTCATTCCAAAATGGCTAATGATTACAAAAATGCAATGGCTCAGTGCATCAGCCTTCGACAAAGTAACAAGTTACTCACAGAAAAGGTTGAAGCACAAAAGAAAGACATAGCTCAGCTCCACCAGGACGTAAATCAACAGAAATGCTGGGTCCATAATTACAAAACCAGATTACATTCAAAAACCATGGAACGCGACTTGGTAAGAGTTGAGCTGAGACTTCTTGCTAGAAAATATCAACAAACCAAAGTTAAAATAAAGAAGTTTGATACATCCATCAAGCTCGTTCAAGACGTGTGCAATGTGCAGCTGACATATAAGGAGAAAAGGGGGAAGGGTTTGAGATTCAATCCGGTTGCCCCACCGTATAATCACAACTACACAACAATGCCTGAAACCGACGAAGAAATTGAGAGAGCACAGCATATGGTGTATGGCGAACCCAATGATTATACGTCAGATACACAAGAAACATCTAGTGTTGTTGACTCTTCTAATGATTCAACTAGAATGTCTGATCTTTCATCTGATAACCCAGGACTCTCCGATTCTATCAAAGCTGATAAACTGACGTGAACAAGGCTTCAAGTGCGCAAACTAAACAAACTGAACCTTCTTCTTGTGATGAAAAGGTTCAGATCATGCAACAAGAGCCGAAACGAGTAGATCAGAGACGACGAAAGAAAAGGTCTAAACGTTGAAGACAATCTCGCTCTCCGGGATCATCAATGGGCGGTAATTGTCCTAAAAAGGCTTGTGATGTAAAGAATGCCTTTGTTAAGCCAGTCAGTAATGGCAAATGTGAGAAATATACATTTGACTGTGCTAACAAAGCTTTTGGAAAGTCTGGTGAACTTTCTAAACAAAACTTGCAGTTTAAACCAAACAAGAAGAATAAAAAGAAATCTCCACCACTTAAGGCTCTTGCAAACAACTAGTACAAACATCCAAATTCATCTTCGTTTGCAAGAAACGTGAAACAAAATCAAGCACAGAAGGGATCAGTTCATCCTTCAGGGCCTGCAAGAGCTACACATGATAATCAGAATGTCTTATACGTGAAGAGACAAACATGCTTCAATTGCGGCACTTGTAACACCCCAAAAACGGGTTTGGTAATCAAACCACGTTAATATTAAAGAGCGGGTAAAAGACCGTTAGCGGTGAAGGTTAAACTATAAAAAAAATAACTAGGAACAAATTAACCTAGTTAATAACATGTATACAAGTAACCAAACAATGAGTTGTAATCTCATTTAAAATCCAAAATAAACTTGAGGGACCAAACTGCCAAGAAAGGAAACTTGTTTTATTAAAACAAGTTATTAACACATAATACACATATTTAGTGTGTGTATATGTCGATGATCAGGAGAAGAAACAAGGGCAACCCTAGCTTCTTCAAAGAATCACCAAATTGAAAGGGGAATTGGACACCAAATCGATGCATGAACGCATATTATCGATCACCTTGATTAGGGGATCATAAGGTATGTCTTAAAACCTAGATTGGTGAAAAATCATAACTTGAGACAAGTTGAATACTTGTCGTTAGATAGTTGGATTATGATCCAAGGATGATATTAAGTGTATGTGTATGCTTGATTTCGTTAAACTTAAATAAATTATGCACAATTAGGTGTAAGATTACTTGTTAGTGATTAACAAGTAGATTATGAAGTAGGTTTTGATTATATGATGAAATTGATGATATATAAGTGTTCAGGATCATTATACTTGTATGTATGTGTAAGATATTTGAACAAATTAGAGGTTCGAATAAATGTTCATACATAACTTGAAATGGGTTTTGATGATAATATGAGATTGATGTTAAACACATGTTATTAGATACTTAAAATCATCATGTGAATATGAATGTTTAAAGTATTTGGCTAAGTTTAATGTTTGGGTAAATTCCATATATATGATGCAATGGGTTGTTTCATAGTGATGAAACAATCCCAAGTTTTTGCATAAGAATGATAGATTATCATATGATTGTAGAAAGTATGTTACTTTGATACTAGCAATCATGTGAAATTGGTTTGAGAAACATAAATTAAATGGTGGCCTAAGAATAGTGCTTGTCGGGTAATTAACGAAATGCGTAAATGCGTTGTTAAACTTGTTCGTGGGTTATTATGAGTAAATAGGCAGTTGACTTTTAAAAGTCAAACTGACCTATACTAAGATCGAATGATAAATTTGATATAAAATCCGTAAGGTGGAATAGTCGTGTTAGACGATGACTAATCTAACCATCTTACGAATGATAAATGATAGTTTGACGCTTGACAAGCTAGGCGGGGGCTTGGGAAGAGGCGGGTCAAACGAAACAAGTACGCGGAAAAGGGCATAATTAGATCTCAAGGTAAGTAAAGCTTACATCCTTAAAATAATAGAATTACTTATGTAGTTAAATAAAACGTTTTGGGTATTTGGACGGAGATTCAGAAATATAAAAGTTCCAATACGGAGACATACGGGTTGGAACAAGTGAATATGGTATTAAACCATGATTTATGGTAAAAAGGGTAAAACGGTAAATTAGTCATGTGATGTTGACTAACTAAGGAGTTTTGAAAAGGATACCATATGGCGTAAGCCATAATGGGTCAAGCGAATTAAGAGAAAATTTTTAAGCAATACGATCATATAGTGTAAAACAAAATGGGTTAAATAGATGAGATGGCAAAAAAGTGCCATCTTATAATGACAAATGGTTATTTAGATCAAACGGGCACCATTTGACAATGATGACTGATATCGCTTGTTGAATTTTTATGTTCTTAGAAAGAACAGAGCATGATATTTGAACGAATTAATGTATGAGCCGAGCCAGGTACGTGTAACGGGTCAAAACTCTCAACAAGGACTTAAAGGTCTGATTAGAGTTAAATGAGTCATCAAAGAACAATGGATTACCTAAGGTAATGTAAATTCAATAATATAGTCCGTAAATATTATGTCCTTAAGAACATAATGATTTTACATAGATTATGGTTAAATGTTCATTTTGGTCAAAACATGTTATGATAAGTCCTTTGTCGTAAAAGAAGAGACTAAGTTAACCAAAATACCCTTGAATGATAAAAAAAAAAGTAAACGACTCTAATGTAAGTTTAAAATTGAGTTTTATAATAAAATAGACCCTTTCGAAAAAGTAAAAGAGGAAAGCATAAGCCTTTTGGGTTAATGCCTTTTAAACGGTCTTTTCCGTAAACTGTCGAACTAAAGGGTGGATATTGGATAAAATATATTTTTAATAATAAATCCACCACAAATAATGTTGTGGTGGGAATTAGATAGATATCCTAGTGTAGAAATGATAAGATAGAAGGTTTGGTTGAAATAAGCGTTGGATTACGCTAAAACAACCAAACGGGTCAAAATAGTGAATATATAAAAGGATTAGTTGAATAAAGCGATGTATTTTCGCTAAGGAAACTATACAGGTAATAATGGAGTGTTAATGCATACTGAAATGGATGCGTAAAGGTATAGTTTAGTTTAAATAGGGTTAAAGGGCAAAATCGTAAATGTTGAGCATAAATCGGAATAAAAGCATAATTCATAAGAAATAAGTACCCGGGTAAAGGATTTCGGGTTAAATATATAAGAAAACATTTTATGGTTATTTAGAAACAAGTTTCATGAGAAACGGATATAGATTTAATAAGTTACGAAAGTTTCGTAACAAAAACGGCAAAAACTAGAAAAGTTCTTACGGCGGTCATATTAAGCTATGATGGCCAGCCGTAGCCTACGGCTAGCAACCGTTGAATGAAAGCAGTCAATAGGGTTTTATTGATGTGTCACTGAAAGCCCCGAGTCGTGCTTTAATGTTCGGGACTTGAAACGGGTCGAGCAGGTAATTAAATAAAGCTGCAGCAAAACTGCTGCAGCAGATACCATCGCCGACGGTACAACTGGCCGTCGCCGACGCATCCATATTGTTCTGATGTCTTAAGTTACTGCCAACGGGAGTAAAGCCCCGGCGCAGGTTTTAAGAAGGCGTCGCCGACGAGACTTTCAGCCGTCGCCGACGCCACCTCAGAAACGGTGTTTTTGTTATTTGAATATTTTACCAAGTTATTAGGTTATGCTTTCGGTTATTTGCTATAATACTAATATTTTGCAAATTTCCAGTTCAGGGGATTCGCAAGTACCTCCGAAGGACGATCAAGCTCTATGACGAACCAAACACAATCAAAGATCAAGCTTCCGTATTTGGGTTTCAATGTTACGAAACAAAATAGTAAGGACACGTCAAAATATTTAACGTAAATAAAGTTTTAATAAACGCCAAGATTTGAAGTGACGTGTAATCACATTTACTCGTTTAAATGCGAAATTTTTATAGAAAATTCAATAGTATAAGAAAGGGTCTTACAAGTTGGTAATCAGAGCTCAAGGTTAATGATCAAATGTGTTCGGTTCGAGGCTTGGTCACATGATCCAGTAAGTTATTATAAATTTAGCTGTCTAACATAGTTAAAGTGTAATAAATAACACATAGGGTTATCGTGCGAACGCACGTTACCCCAAATAAAATAATAAAAGACCGATATAGCTAGTGAATTACTTGTGTTAACAAGTATTGTAAATAGCTTTGTACTACACTAAGGGCGCTTATTAATTTTCAATGTTACTAATCAATGTAAACGTTTTGGTTAAAGGATGCTCGCATCTGAAGATGGCGGGAATCTAATGATCTGCCGACGCGATGACAGAATGGTCTGAAGTATGACAAGTAGAGCATACTCGTTAAGGACCTAAACTAAATGATGATATTAAATAAAGGTGGAACGGCAATGAAAGCTAATGAAGAAAATATCGCACATGTGCACACTTTAAATTATTGTATAACTAGTAGTATACAACAGATACGTAATGAACAATAGTTGTATACGGGACTAAAGCATGGGAAAACCGGAAGGGATACCCATCCATGATAATGTTCCCAACAGAAATTGGGCGGGTAATACTCATTATTCACAAATCGTGAATAATAAAAGTATAAAAGAGTACAGATCTAAAATCTTGGATGGGGTGACCATCCAAGTAGAAATTTTCAATAAGATTTTATTGAGGAAAAGGAAATATCACATAGATAAATGTGGTTACATAAAAGTCTTATAAAAAGGGAAAACATTTATATGTTTTGAGATGAGAAGGGTAAAAAAACTAATAATTGTTAAATGACAATTAAACAAAGTTTTACCAAATAAATCAGAAATATGGACATGAACCGAGGATTTACTTACATGAGAAGTAATGTGTTAGTTATAATAAGGTCATGTGTACCATGTGTTGATCGCTTACTTTGGCCAAGTAAATGATAAATACATGATACCATGAACTTGTTATAATAAACACATATACATTCAATGTGATAAAATCGAGGTGAATGAGAAAAGTTAAAAGATCCTTGGGATCAAGAAACTTACAATTGTACTCGTATAAATGGTTTTCGTGGGAACCATAAAAAAACGATAATAGGCGCACATAGAAATAAATGACCCAAAGAAATTCATGGAATAAGTCATTATGGACGAAAGAACCATGATTGACAAAAGGGTACGTAAAACCAAAGTATAGATGACCCGTGAGGTCATAGAAATGGAGGTAGTGCCCACATGGAAAATGATTAAAGTCGTTGACTATGATCGTAGAAAAGATAAAAAGGGAAAAGAAAGAAATGATGATGATAATCATCATTCATGGTCAGTGAGGCCATCAAGGATGGTCCGATAAGGAATAAAGTTTGATTGTTTAGAAGTGATGGATTTCACACAAACAAGTCAAACGGGGCAGATAAAGGATAAAGTTTTTTTTGTTCAAAAGTGATGGATTTCACACGTACAAGTTAAATGGGTCAAATAAGATAATAAAGTTTGACTGTTCAGAAGTGATGGATTTCACACGAACAAGTCAAACGGGACAGATAAATAATAAAGTTTGATTGTTCAGAAGTGAGGATTTCACACGAACAAGTCGGGACAGATAAAGGATAAATTTTGATTATTCAAACGTGATGGATTTCACACAAACAAGTCAAATGGGTCATGAATGAATATAATGAAAACATAAAGTGAATAATAGGAGCGTTAAAACATTAAGATAAAGAACTCGAGTAACGGGTTGAAAAGCGATATAGGCTTAAACCGGATAACGGTAAACGTGAGATAAAATCGACGCAAAAATGACATATGAAGTCATAGAGTCAAAAGAAATGTCCGAACGAAAAAATGATCTAGTCATAGATTACGATCGCGCAGCACGCACGGCTACCAACAGACAATGTCTGATCTAAATAAATGTTTTGGGCAACCTACACAAAATGCTATGGTTGCCACTAAAGAAGGTAGTTGTGACTCGGTGGTGACGAGTGGCCAACGCCATTTGATCTTGCACTAAGCTTAGACGCAAGTGATCATGAAATGACTAATAGATCCGATGAGCGAATGATTCGTAAAAGACTCGCGGAGTCAAAGAAAATGAAATTGTTAACAAACCGGATCAAACATGGTCTGAAGGCCATAAATAAATCAAACAAATTAGACTTTATGGTAAAAAGAGCCGATTTGGCGGATAAAGAAGGGACAATGTAAATGATTTGCCTTTCAAATACAAAAGAGGCGCTTTGAAGCCAATACATTTAAGGAATGATACGGGTAAAGGGATGATCTAAAGGATCACCATACCTTCGAGTTGTAAATAGCGTAATAGTCTACAGGGTCAAAATGACCTTGGGTAACGAATTAAGAGGAATGATGCATTAACAGACCTCACCTTAGGAGGCAAAATAAAAGAAAGGAAGAGGGAGAAAGTCTAAAGAAATGGCTTACGAGGCTGAGTAAAAGGGCCTACGGGTCACTTAAAAAAGTGAGGAAATTATTTATGATTCCCCATATGAAATAAAAACACTAAAAAGAAGAAATACTAGATTGCTAAATTCTCGATGTCAGTAATCGACATAAGTTGAAGGAAAAACGTTAAACTAAAATTCGGTTTTTAATTACGTTTTAATAAACATAAATGGTATGAAATGAATTGGAAAATGATTAATAGCAAAGGAAACAGGTCTTGACACCATTAGGTGTGAGACGATGAATTCGAAAAGAAAATTTTCCAAAAACGAAAAAGATAGATATAAAATTTAACATGACGTGATGCAATCACGGTCAATATATACATATATAACATGGTATATGATTACCTTGTAACACGAGCGATGAAACTAGGGTCTCGAAAGTTAGTTAAAAGCCTTGTGAAGGCAATATGAGTGTACCTAATTATGAAGTATAAGGTAACCGGTGGCTAATAAGTCTAACTGACAAGATCGGTCAAAAAAATTAAATTTAAAACTTGTTGAATGCACTTATCAGTATAAGATTTGCGTGGAATAAGTATGTTCACATATACATATTACCGAGTAGGCAACTGGCGACTCGATCGAGTAAAGAAAAAGGATACAAGATGAAAGGAACGGCACATGAGGCCTTACACATGAAGAGCGCATGCACCTTGGAGCCCAAAAGGCACTCCTATACCTTCCTGGTAAGATTTTGAATAATTAAAATATAAGCAACGTTTAGATGAAAATGAAACCAAGTTCATTGGGTTGAACCCAAGGAACCACGTAATAAAGGTTTCGGGGACGAAACCTCTTTAAGAGAGGGGGGGGGGGTAGATTTGTAACACCCCAAAAACGAGTTTGGTAATCAAACCACGTTAATATTAAAGAGCGGGTAAAAGACCGTTAACGGTGAAGGTTAAGCTATACACAAAATAACTAGGAACGAATTAACCTAGTTAATAACATGTATACAAGTAACCAAACAATGAGTTGTAATCTCATTTAAAATCCAAAATAAACTTGAGGGACCAAAACTGCCAAGAAATAAAACTTGTTTTATTAAAACAAGTTATTAATACATAATACACACATTTAGTGTGTGTATATGTTGATGATCAGGAGAAGAAACAAGGGAAACCCTAGCTTCTTCAAAGAATCACCAAATTGAAAGGGGAATTGGACACCAAATCGATGTATGAACGCATATTATCGATCACCTTGATTAGGGGATCATAAGGTATGTCTTAAAACCTAGATTGGTGAAAAATCATAACTTGAGACAAGTTGATTACTTGTTATTAGATAGTTGGATTATGATCTAAAGATGATATTAAGTGTATGTGTATGCTTGATTTCGTTAAACTTAAATAAATTATGCACAATTAGGTGTAAGATTACTTGTTAGTGATTAACAAGTAGATTATGAAGTAGGTTTTGATTATATGATGAAATTGATGATATATAAGTGTTCATGATCATTATACTTGTATGTATGTGTAAGATATTTGAACAAATTAGAGGTTCGAATAAATGTTCACACATAACTTGAAATGGGTTTTGATGATAAGATGAGATTGATGTTAAACACATGTTATTAGATACTTAAAATCATCATGTGAATATGAATGTTTAAAGTATTTGGCTAAGTTTAATGTTTGGGTAAATTCCATATATATAATGCAATGGGTTGTTTCATAGTGATGAAACAATCCCAAGTTTTTGCATAAGAATGATAGATTATCATATGATTGTAGAAAGTATGTTACTTTGATACTAGCAATCATGTGAAATTGGTTTGAGAAACATAAATTAAATGGTGGCCTAAGAATAGTGCTTGTCGGGTAATTAACAAAATGCGTAAATGAGTTGTTAAACTTGTTCGTGGGTTATTATGAGTAAATAGACAGTTGACTTTTAAAAGTCAAACTGACCTATACTAAGATCGAATGATAAATTTGATATAAAATCCGTAAGGTGGAATAGTCGTGTTAGACGATGACTAATCTAACCATCTTACGAATGATAAATGATATTTTGACGCTTGACAAGCTAGTCGGGGGCTTGGGAAGAGGCGGGTCAAACAGAACAAGTACGCGGAAAAGGGCATAATTAGATCTCAAGGTAAGTAAAGCTTACATCCTTAAAATAATAGAATTACTTATGTAGTTAAATAAAACGTTTTGGGTATTCGGACCGAGATTCAGAAATATAAAAGTTCCAATACGGAGAGATATGGGTTGGAACAAGTGAATATGGTATTAAACCATGATTTATGGTAAAAAGGGTAAAACGGTAAATTAGTCATGTGATGTTGACTAACTAAGGAGTTTTGAAAAGGATACCATATGGCGTAAGCCATAATGGGTCAAGCGAATTAAGAGAAAATTTTTAAGCAATACGATCATATAGTGTAAAACGAAATGGGTTAAATAGATGAGATGGCAAAAAAGTGCCATCTTATAATGACAAATGGTTATTTAGATCAAACGGGCACCATTTGACAATGATGACTGATATCGCTTGTTGAATTTTTGTGTTCTTAGAAAGAACAGAGCATGATATTTGAACGAATTAATGTATGAGCCGAGCCAGGTACGTGTAACGGGTCAAAACTCTCAACAAGGACTTAAAGGTCTGATTAGAGTTAAATGAGTCATCAAAGAACAATGGATTACCTAAGGTAATGTAAATCCAATAATCTAGTCCGTAAACTTTATGTCCTTAAGAACATAATGATTTACATAGATTAAGGTTAAATGTTCATTTTGGTCAAAACATGTTATGATAAGTCCTTTGTCGTAAAAGAAGAGACTAAGTTGACCAAAATGCCCTTGAGTGATGAAAAAAGTAAACGACTCTAATGTAAGTTTAAAATTGAGTTTTATAATATAATAGACCCTTAAGCCTTTTTGGTTTAATGCCTTTTAAACGGTCTTTTCCGTAAACTTTCGAACTAAAGGGTGGATATTGGATAAAATACAAATCCACCACAAATAATGTTGTGGTGGGAATTAGATAGATATCCTAGTGTAGAAATGATAAGATAGAAGGTTTGGTTGAAATAAGCGTTGGATTACGCTAAAACAACCAAACGGGTCAAAATAGTTGATATATAAAATGATTAGTTGAATAAAGCGATGTATTTTCGCTAAGGCAATTATACGGGTAATAGTGGAGTGTTAATGCATACCGAAATGGATGCGTAAATGTATAGTTTAGTTTAAATAGGGTTAAAGGGCAAAATCGAAAATGTTGAGCATAAATCAGAATAAATGCATAATTCATACGAAATAAGTACCCTGGTAAAGATTTCGGGTTAAATATATAAGAAAACATTTTATGGTTATTTAGAAACAAGTTTCATGAGAAACGGATATAGATTTAATAAGTTACGAAAGTTTCGTAACAAAAACGGCAAAAACTAGAAAAGTTCTTACGACGACCATATTAAGCTACGATGGCCAGCCGTAGCCTATGGATAGCAACCGTTGAATGAAAGCAGTCAATAGTGTTTTATTGATGTGTCACCGAAAGCCCGAGTCGTGCTTTAATGTTTGGGACTTGAAACGGGTCGAGCGGGTAATTAAATAAAGCTGCAGCAAAACTGCTGCAGGAGATACCGTCGCCGACGGTACAACTGGCCGTCACCGACGCATCCATATTGTTCTGACGTCTTAAGTTACTGCCAACGGCAGTACAGCCCCGACGCAGGTTTTAAGAAGGCGTCGCCGACGAGACTTTCAGCCATCGCCGACGCCTCCTCAGAAACGATGTTTTTCTGATTTGAATATTTTACCAAGTTATTACGTTATGCTTTCAGTTATTTGCTATAATACTAATATTTTTCAAATTTCCAGTTCAGGGGATTCGCAAGTACCTCCGAAGGACGATCAAGCTATATGAAGAACCGAACACAATCAAAGATCAAGCTTCCGTATTTGGGTTTCAATGTTACGAAACAAAATAGTAAGGACACGTCAAAATGTTTAACGTTAATAAAGTTTTAATAAACGCCAAGATTTGAAGTGACGTGTAATCGCATTTACTCGTTTAAATGAGATATTTTTATAGAATTTTCAAAAGTATAAGACAAGGTCTTACAGCATTCATGGACACATTGCTCGGAACTGCATACATAGTCCCCATGTTTCCGATCATGCTCAAAATCAGAGGGTTACACCGAAGAATAAAATCACTCCAAGCCGATGACGGTATCATTTCCTAGGGCAATGAGGAATGTGAATTTCAAGGTTAAACCATCCGATGGGATTGGAACGTTGCCAAAAACAAACGCAAGGCAGTTCAGAAACAAAAATCTGTTTCTAAAACGACTAAACTTGAAACATCCAAAGTTGCTCAATCAAAGGCAACAACTGTGTTTTTTTAAATGAAACAGATTTGGAAACCAAAATCCAAAGCGGCAACAACATCACTAATCCTCGAAACAAAAGGGGACTTGTGTCTGAAAGAAGTGTCTTATTTTGATTCTTCAGGGAAACCCAGGACCACGATGGCTTAGGCCCCATTGTCTTATTAATCTACTTATTTTTCAGGAACAACCAAGGATGAGTTGTTGACAATCTCTGGAATGTTGATAGCGGTTGTTCCAGGGACATATCGGATAACATCTCACTGTTGCAAAAAGTTCAAATTTTTTTACTAGTACGATGTTTCCTTTGGAGGAGATAAGGTAAGAAAAGATCAGCGAAAAGGAAAAAGTTTAAATTTCGTGCTTTAATTTTGAAATTGATTAATTAGTCTTTAATCTAATGACGGAATGGTTAAGCAAAAACAACAAAAAAATATTTTCCTTTTCTTTCGTTTAAAACATTGTACATACATTTTCTTTATTAGGTAAATTTATGCATAAAGTGTGATGCACAAATTTAGGGGGAAGAGGGAGATATATGTATATATGCATTGTTTGAGGGGGAGAAAACAGAAAAATACAAAAACATTTGAAAAACAGAAAAATCCAAAAAAAAATACTTTTTGCATCAAAAGGGAAATAAAATGAATATTCGTGATAAAATGGCGTGAGTGACACATGTAAGGTGTTGTAGCTAAAAAGACTAGGATCTAATGTGATATGTCAGTAGGCTTAATGCTCAAAGTGATTAAAAGATACTAAGTAATATTAACATAACAAACTGTGTATCTTGTGGGTAACATACCATCGGCGTATGATTTCAAGATCTTAAATCATGCGTTGATAGATAGCCAACGTCTGAAGTTTCAGGTATTTATGTTGATGAGTCATCCGGGATATCAGGGTTTCCCTTCTGTTGCATCTGGATATATGCAGACCTAGGCATAGTCAGGATATCCTTAAAAGAGCCAAAATAGAAGGGCCAAAACCTTAAAAGAAAGGAAATCTCATCATGAGAAAATTCGATGTGCTTGAAAAGTCAAACATGCCATATAAGGTATTTGCCTAACCCTCATCAGATATTATTGATCACTCTGTTGTATGAATGTACTGACCTGTTCACCAATAGTCTGACGTTGTAAAAGATAAAGGATGATCTCAGTATACTCACCTGCTACGATGAATCGTTGTGCTTACCTTGATCGCGGGGGTATGTCATGGTATGGGACGCACGGGTATTATAGTATAATACAAGCATATCACGAAGTTGAAAAATGAAAGTTGAGCGTTAAAGTTTAAGTGGACAAATATATTGGCAATCACTTAGACCAGTCTGAATAAGTTCGCACTAAAAAGTGTTCCTTGGTCCACCTGAAAATAATTTTGATCCCATTGCAATTGTATAGTTGTAACTATTGAGTTAGTATCTTCGTTTATTTGTGTTTCTGTTTATATTCTTATATTTAAAAAAATTTAAAAATAATATAGAAAATTCAAAAAAACCAAAAATAGTGTTTAGTTTTTACTTAATAAAAAAAAGAGTGTTTTCTTTGCTTTATTAAAAATTATTAACCGTTTTTTAAGATTTGACTAATCATCAAAAGATGAAAGAAATTTGAATTTTGATCCGAGTACAAGTACTTGGATGTACCAAGTGTTCATGTGGTACTCTCCCTGTTGCATAAGAATGTTTGCTTATAAATTTCTGAGAATTGTGCAGATCTTGTTTTAAATCAAGAAACAGGCGTTGCTGAAATTGAGATGTTGTTAGCTGCCGACAAAGCATGAAGCATCACAACAGCAAAATGTACCTGAGTCAGAAAACCAGATGACAATCATCGTCTGACAATGATAGTACATTTGAAGAAGTACATGTGAACCTGCTTGCTTGAAAGAGAAAGATTGAAGAAGAAAAGAGCTGCTGAGATTCATCCTCTCATAATCTTTTTGACAAAGATGTTTCAAGCAAAGCTAATCAAGATCCTGGTATGAAGCTAACCACAAGAGCAAAAGAAAGAGACTCGGTGTTGAGAGTTCGTTGAAGTGTGAGGTCCTATAAGTGTGAAACTGACTTCCACAACACTTACAGTATAGCGACAACCATAGACTTTGTTGAAAACGTTGCTGAATTTATGCTAGAAGACAATTTGATGCATCAGTCTAGGGGGAGATTATTAGGTCCTAGAAGTGTGACGCAGCGGTCCATGGTAGTTAACTGGGATTAACTGGGTTAGTTTGTATTAGGTTTGGACCTTTATAGGTCATTTGGGCATGCCATAGGCCATGTGGGCTAGGCAAGCCCAAGATGGGGATGCCCTTACCCTAGGTATGTAAGCTAAGCTTATGTCATTTCTAGGGTTAGACTTTTGGGATTTCTCTAGAGAGCCTCCATCTTGTACCAGACGGTTTTACTTGTTAAAGTAATAGAATCATGTGCAAGGTGTTAAAGTTGATTCATATTGTTCTTTCATCTTTTCAGTTTTCTTGGATCATCACCAAGTTTGGATTTCACCCATCCTTAGTGATTGTGTGATATCATTGTTAGATCTAGATTTTTGGGACATACATCATAAAAACTATCACAGCTTCAATAACTTTAGGCGAAGCTTGAATGTCATTTTGATGAAAGACCGTTTTAGTTAGGCATATTTTAGATAACATTTTCTTTTATATTAATTTTAAACAATATAACCTCCTACATTTATATACCTTTTCTTACTGAAAAGATATGGGTCCAAGGCAAACCCAGACCCAACCCATATCTTGAGAGACTGTTGGACAAGAGATCCGTGGTTCCATGCCACTCCATATATGCCAAGATAAAGGATACCAAAAGGACACCTTGATAATGACGTTTGCCATTAACGTTTCGTATGTCCGTGTTCTCCTTAGTCTCCACTAGCGGTTATTACAAAGGAGACCAAAAGGACATATGGATAGCAACGTCTAGTCAATAACCTTCCGCGATCCTTATTCTCCTCAATCTCTACGAGTGGTTATCATAGAGTAGACCAAAAGGACACATGGATAGCGATGTCTGGCCAATGACGTTCTGCAGATCTTCGTCCTCATTCACTACTAAAGGTTAGCACAAAGGAGACCACAAGGACATCCTGATAGCGACGTCTAGCCAATGACCTTCTGTTAACCCACACCCTCCTCGGCTACCACTAACATCAGCACAAAGGAGACAAAAAGGATATTCTCAAAGTGATGTATCCTCGAGTCCCTTCTCACCATCCCGACTATAAATACTAGACTCCTTCCAAGGTGATTCATTCCATGCTCCCTACTCTCACTTCCACTTTACACTGTTATCAAAGAGATACCTATTTTCACACCAGAAGGTGGTTACGAGAAGAACCCCCTCTCCCATGTTCCCCTTTCCGTGACGAGCTTAACGGTGTTTTTAGTTTTGTAAATCAGATTGTTCCCAAGAACCCATGGCGATTAGAAGAATCTCCAAACTATCAAACTAGTCTAAAAGTCGGTTTAGTTTAGTATTTCATCACTTCCTAAATCCTATTATCCGTTCCTCTAAGATCGACACTGGACTTAACTAGTCTACTGCCTAGTATACGATAAGTGCAAAGTTTATGTATTATTTTCCATCATTCAAGTTTTAGTTGGT
Organism: Scalesia atractyloides; assembly: GCA_947069175.1. Classification (NCBI taxonomy): domain Eukaryota; kingdom Viridiplantae; phylum Streptophyta; class Magnoliopsida; order Asterales; family Asteraceae; genus Scalesia; species Scalesia atractyloides. The sequence goes on along the minus strand of CAMTDV010000026.1, from coordinate 90,177,287 downwards.
TAATAAATTTAAGACTAAAATTTTGCATACCATATTTGATCTGATAATCATTGAAAACTTTGAAAAGTATAGTTATAGATAAATATGGAAAGGAAAATTATCTTTTGTGTTTTAGGATATGATAATGTGTTTCTAGGTGGGTTTTGAGTTTTTATTGGTTTCTAGGTACTTCGTTTGTTTGAGTAAGTGGCATCTAAAATTCCCGTGTTCAGGGAGGAAATCCAAATAATATTTGTTTGATTTTTTTATGTAACTAGAATGAAGCCCAGTGTTGTATTGAAGGGTGTTAAATAATGTAATACACCATAATTGCATTACAAAGTAAGACGAAGCATAAATGATAGATTATAACATTGATTGTTTACAAATAGATTACAAATTTACAAACAACGTATTAAAGTCCTAGTATATCAAAACTTATTATATTTTTTCAACAGTCTTAGGCATTTCATAACGTTTGTTAAACGTGTCAGTTGCAAGCAGTAATTCAGCCTGTTTTCTTCGAATGCTAGTTCTTTTAGTTTATTCATTTTGTTTTTCAGTTATGCGGCAGTCAGAGTTGACAACATCCACCAAATCCTTCTTAGTCATTCAAAAACGTCCAAATCCTCATTCGAATCATACATTCTAAACCTAAATGTTTTAATATGAATTAAAATTTAGTTTAATTAGATAGTAAGAATTAAAAGAGAATGCAAATAGATAGATTATCGAGTCATAACAAAGAGGCTCATAGACATCAGTGTAGTTGTTTGCTTTTTTGAAGACGCACCAATCACAAGGACAATCATACAACGGATTCGTCATTGCCAATGAGGTTATAAATCTGAATATAAATAAAACAAGCCACATAAACATATAAAAAAAAATTGGTCATACTATTTGATGATAAGATAAACACGTATCACCATGTAGCAAAGTTGACTTAGAATACTTTTAACATACGTGTATGTAATTACTTTTTTTGTAAGTGTCTGGTCATTCCTAATAATAATAAGACATTGTAAATAAATTAATAAAAATAAACACTGCTATTTTCAAAAGAGTTGTTTTACTAGGGACAGAGTTGCAAGTGTTCGGACAACGAAATGAAGGCAAATGCACAAATACGTAGTTTTACGTCTAGATCTCATTGTATGCAAGTTTGAATTTGGATGCTTTTTTGGCATTTTCTTGTATTAAACTTGACATCGGTTTTTATGAAATAAAGTTATATAGTATTAGCCTACGGTAATATCTTATCAAAATTGCTATTTATGAGACATATCAAGAAATCGATAACACCGAATTACTCAAAACAAAATATTTATCTTTAACAAAAGAGGTCAATAGTGATTTTAACTTTAAAATTTTCAACGTTAACAGATTAAGGGGCTGTTTGTTTGGCTTTTAATGGGGCAGAACTATTACTGGTTTAGCACTTAATGGTTTAGATTGTTTGTTTCGCGAGCAGATGTCTGAATGGTTCAGACATTTGCCTCTAATGGTTAAGCAGTATACTGAGTCGCAATGGTTAAAACCTATAATCTGAATTGGTCAAACTTTTGCCTATGAACGGTTAAGCATCATACTAGTTCTTAATAGTTCAGACATCTTACTGATTCAACACTTAATGATTCAGACATCTTACTGATTCAGTACTTAACCATTCAGAAGTTAACGAATAAGCCCTAACTTATAACTTGGAATCGAATTAAGAACTAGTGGACTCATATCTATTATATAACAAAATTATTAAAAAAACACATATAGGAGGTTTATAGGAAAAATCAATGAAACTATGAGGATAACCCAATCATTGGATTCTTGTTCACAGTTGTTGCTTTCCAAATGGACCCGTTTTCCTACAATAGAGGGTATTTAGCAATTATTTCTTCCCGTTTGCATCTCTGTTGAACAGGCGGCCATTCTGGCCCACTCTCATTTGCCTAGACCATGCCCACATTTTAACTTCTAACGTCTAAAGTCCACATATTTTCATTAATTGTCAAACATCCACATCTAATTTGTAGCCAAGTTTGTGTACAACCTTCTAGTCTACTACCAATAAATTAGAAAAATATGCATGCTCTCTAGGATGGCAAAAAAAACTCGAGCCCAACAGGTATATCCGAAACTTAAAAATATACGCGAAGCCCAACGGATATAGGCCGGGTATAGGATTAGTTTTAAAAAGATTCGCGAGTATGAGACGAGTATGAGATTAGGTGATACCCGACCCGATTACCCGAAACCGCATACCCGTGAATCCGAAGTATTTACCCAAAAGTTTTTTATTTATATTTTTGTTCTCTTAACCCTTATCTATTAGTTTTTCATTTTAGTAGGTTCAATATTGGAAAAAAATTCTTTTAGAATATTTATTTGATAATATTATTTATATTTGTTGTTGTGAAGTATATAAATAAAACTATTTAAAAACTAATGTTATTTTTTATTTATAATAAAACTTATATATATGTATATTTTAATTTATAATAGTTGGTATATAAATAAAAGGATTAACATTAATTATAATAGTAAAAAAAGTATAATAGTTGTTAAATAAATAAAAATAATACAATAATTATAATAGTAAAAAAGAAATTAAATTGGAAATTTTAGTCGGTGTCTTTTAACAAATTAACGGGTATATCGCATACTCAAGGGTATGCTCAATACCCGTCGGGTATTGCGCCAGGTATAGGACACGATTTTACACCCAGGTATGGGTATTATATTACCAATACCCAGCCTGAACCCGACCTGTTGCCATCCTACCAGACGTTTGGGTTCTAATCTTATAGTGAATCAATAGCTGTCTACCGGAGATGGCTAACGAATTTGAGAGCATCACCAGATCCAAGGTTGTTCCAACCCTTTTGGAGGCATAAGGCGAAATGAAATGTTGGGGTCCTTTTTCCTTCTTTGATTGTTATAAACGATACTCCTTTATCCGTGTTTAAAACAAAACAAAAGTCTAATACAACTATAATAGATAATGGTTTGCTTGTATAAGAAATTAAACAAATCTAAAACAATAAGTTTACACTAATACTAGTTAACATATTATTTTTCATTTAAGCGAGGCTTTACTTTTTTAAAAGCTTTAGGCACAAACCTGAATTAGTCCGTGCTGAAGAGATCTATATGTGTTCAATCTTCTGTGGAATGGAACAAGATAGTGGTAGTTGTGTAATAATCGAACAGAAAGCTTAGTGACTTATTATGTAAATTGAGCAAAGTAGCTTAAAGAGTTCTCTTATGCCTTCGAATATAAATTAACGAGTAGTTTTTTTATCCATTTGTCTAAACCGGCCTAACTATTTTTATAATTAATCAAAATAGAAAAAGAGCTTACAAGTACATTTTTATAGTTAAATCATGAGTAATATTTAATTTTTGTTCAACTAGCATATAATTTATAATTTTACCTAATCAGACATTTTATATATTTCTTTTTATAATCTTTCGATCTATTATATATATATGTATATATATATATATATATAACTAGTGTAAAATCCCCCGCGTTGCGGAGCGTAGGTCGTAAAATCGTGTTAGGTAGTAAGCAAACAACGATCAAAACCGAGAAAATTTTAAATAAAAATGTGAATTTATACTGCCACGTGACATAAAACATAGACAAAGACAAAAGCGAACTTAGGTCGTGGGTTGGTGTAAAACATAAACATACTTGAATTTATAGCAAGAAATTTAAATTAAAGACAATACTTGTAGAGGCAAAAATAGAACATAAAAATCTGAGGGTCAAAATGTAAACCATAGTAAATGAAAAGAGTTACTACAAGCTAATAAAAGAAAAAAAAAACAATACCCTTCATTTCTATTCTCTATGGTGTAAAAAGAGTTAAAAGTTAAGAGTAATAGCATTTTAATAATTAAGTCTGAGATGAAGCCTTTTGTATTGTAGCCAGCATTATATATATATATATATATATATATATATATATATATAGGTAGGTAGAGGTTATGTGAGAAAATTTAAAAGTGTGAGAGGATAAGAAAGATTATGGAGGTGACATGTATCCCTTTTTATTTTGGTAGTTTAAGGGTATAAGTGTAATTTAACTAATAAAATCTAATTATGGAATGAATATATGCAACCGATTGTTTTAGTTATTGTAGGGATTTTCGAATTTAAAATAACACCCTAACTCATAAAAACACCACAGCATGTATATTGAAGGCATACATCTTATAAAGAACAGAAATATAACTCATAAAAAACACCCTAACTAATAAAAACACCCTAACTCATAAAAACACCACAACATGTATATTGAAGGCATACATCTTATAAAGAACAGAAATATAACAAAAATACCACAACAGTTATATTGAAGGCACACATCTTATAAAGAACACCCTAACATTGAATATAACAGAAATAACACCCTAATATAACACCAGTCAACACTTTAATCAGAATCAAAACAGAAATAACAGCCTAAATATATAAAAACAGAAATAACTCTACATAAGTATATCAATATGGTACTCATATTAAAGATAAAAAAACACTCATTATTATGGTGTAATTTTTTTAAAAAGAGTTACGTATAAAAAGTTATTATTGTTTAAAAAAGAAGAGTGGAACTTTGCATGTGTATTAATGTTAGTTTATTAATTTAAAAATATTAAATTTACCTTTATACCTTTAATCTAGAAAATTAGTTAGTTTAATAGTTAACATTATTTACAGAATTGTCACTATGATCTCAACCATTAGATTAAATATCTAATGGTTTAGATTCTTTCTTATCCTTCTCACACTTTAAAATTTTCTCACAATAACCTCACCCTATATATATATATATATAGAGTAAGAAATAAGATAAGGACACTTTAAAATAACCAAAAGTTAAGAACTTTTTTTTGTTTTAAAACATACGGTACAACTTAAAATAAGGGTAAATTAGACTTTGAAAACTAATTATAATTTAGTCTCCTCATCTTAATTACACTTTAATTCTCTTAACTCAAACAAAATTATAGATAATTAGTTAGTAGTTATACTTTATATCTCTTTATAAAAATACAAACTACATCCATGATTTTTAAACAGTCGTAACTTTTATTTTACTTTAATACATTTTCAAAAAATATACACCATGAAAACGAGTATGTTATTGTCTTTAATTTGAGTATAGTATTGATATAATTTTTTTATTTAAAAATTGATATGTTACGTGGTTAACAAAGTCTAAGGGTGAGCAAATACTGAATGTTAACCTAACCCGAACCAAAAAACAGACGAAACTGAACCAAACCATTAGTATTTTCATATATTTCTAACTTTTATACATTCGGTTCATGTATTTCATATTTTATATCTCATTTTATGTATTTATACTTTCATTTTATGTATTTGTACATCCATTTCATGTATTTATACCTTAATTTCATGTATTTTAGCACGAGCTTGGTTTTAACTATTAACCGAAATTAAATGAATCAAACCAAAAAGCGTCAATCTAACTAACTAAATAAACCGAATTGATTAACAAAAACCGAGTGGTTAATAAAATATACTAACCGATAACTTCGGTTTCAATTAAGGATAATAACCAAACAATCGAACAATACACACCCTATCAATGTCTGTGTTTCCACCGCATCGCACAAGCACTCTTTTAGTATGTGTATATATAAATTATAAATTATAAAATACAAATAAGAAAGAACCAAAATAACAAACACTCAAAGGAGACAACTTTATTGTCTCCTTACTTATACAAGATGGGAAAAAATTTATTTAACATTATTCTTAATGCTCCTTCTAGGTTTATTCATTCACTTATGTATTGTTAATTTTTCACTCAAATTTTCAATTTAAAATCCGTTATAAACACTCTACTTAAAGCATCAATATCAAAACTTAACATAGCTTCATTCTAGATACATATATTAGCTTATTTGAAACTCGTTATCTTATATAGATAAATATAATTATTTCTCTCTAAAGTCAACTAAAATTTAATTATCAACTAGTTTTCCATTAATATACCATTTATCGCAGCTTCATCACTAATAGTCAATTGCTATTAATGATCATTTACCACTTGTGGACAAGCTGCCATTGATCATTAATAACTAATTGCTGATGATTACCAATTATAACTGATGAATAGTTTTCTTGAGATTTCCATCATTCATCATTTACCACTTGTGAACAAGTTGCCATTGATCATTAGTAACTAATTGCCAATGATTACCAATGATAACCAATTATAACCGACGAATAGTTTTCTTGAGATTCCTACAGCAACGCAACTAAGGGTAAGAGGAGTACCATTACCATCAACGGACCATGTTCTGGTAAATTGCGGCATAGTCTCAAATATGTACCTGGGTGAAAATGTCAACAACATCGAAACCGACAACACTTAAAGGTATGCTTAACCGGCTCAACGACCAGCAATGGCAAAAGGTAAAAAAGAAGGCAGTACACGCAATTTTTATGTTAACAGCTTGGAGCATTTGGCAAAATCAAAACGCAAAAATGTTAGATCAAAAAATGGAGTGGCTTACAAGTTGATCAAAGAAATCAAGAAAGGGTCATTCCAATGGATGAAACAGAGAACTAAGGTGCAGCTAATCTCATGGGAGGAGTGGATATGTTTTTCTTGGTGTAGCTAGTTTATCCGGTATGTTTGCCTTTCTTGTTTTTGTTTGTAAGTTTCTCAAAAACTATGTTCTGTACCTTGATCTCTATAGCGTCTTGCTATGGGTCGATTGTTTTCTATGGTTTATAAAGTTTTATTTGCCGTTCAGAAAAAAATATAGATCTAAAGCAATTCTAGTGTAATTTCAAGAAGATAGCTAAAAAGTATTCCCATGGGCGCCACTCACTAACTAGGCAACGATATCCTCACCAGGGACGCCGCCCCTGGATCCCCGAAGGCATTGCCCCTAGACCCCACCAAGGGGACACTACTCCCTTGAACCATCAAGTTCGTTGGTGTATGAACTAAGAATAGTAATAACAAGCATGTATTTCACACCTCCTAACTCGTATCAGTTTATATTTTTATTTCTCTTTGGCCTTAAGTGATTCTCGATTTATTAAAACGACTTGATGACACTAAAATCACCAACACAACGTTCTACTCTAAATAAAAGTTTCGAGTTCTTATTACCAAAACACTAGCTTCGAACTCCGGTTTAACTAGATTTGTGAGACGTAAAACCATTTCTTTTTCTATTAAAATCAAACCAGAAGTAATTAGTCTGTAAAACATTATATGTTCTAATGAAAACCACAAATCGTTGACGATTGATTATTTAGTTTGAAGAAACAAAAAAAGTGTCCTAAAGTCCTTGCAATATGATTCAAAAACCAAGCAAAAAATAGTGCTTACCGGTTTGTCCTAAGGTGCAAAATTTTCCACTTCACTAAAACATTCTATCATTTCTACTGCACTAAAACATTCTATCATATATGCATCAAAATTTATTTCATTTTGGAGTAACAAACCATGTTCTTGCATTAGTCTTACCTCAAATTTATTAAACTTCAATAAGGACGACAAATATTACATCAACTATTTCTATTAATTTGTTTAGACTATAATTACAAAATTTATATATGTATCAGAATCAAACCAGAAGCAACTAGCCTATGGAACATTATATGATTTAATGAAATCCACAAATCATTGAGGGTTGATTATTTAGTTAAGAAGACAAAGAAAGCGTCCTAAAGTCCTCACAATATGATTCAAAAACCAAGCGAATCATAGTGCTTACCACAACTTTGGTTTGTCCTAAGGTGCACATTTTTTCTACATCACTAAAACAATCTATATTGTATTCATCAACATTTATTTCATTTTGGAGTAATAAACTATGTTCTTGCATTATTCTTACCTCAAATTCATTAAACTTCATAAAGACGTCAAACATTACTTCAACTATTTCTATTAGTTAAGATCTTTAGACTATGATTAAAAAATTCACATATTAAATTGTTACATTTAAATTATCTTATAATGAGATTAAAAATAATAATTATATTTTATTGAAAAATTAAGAAAAACTACATTCAATATAGAGTTAATTACACATATGGTACTTGTGGTTTATAAAAATAACACCTTTAGGTATTAAGATTTTCAGGTAATAGGCTTAGATTCTATGGTTTCAAATTTCTAACACTTGAGGTACTAACGCTAACGTTAACTTTTTTTGTTAGATCCATGTAAAATGATCAAAATACCCTTGTTATTAGAAAGGGACCATTTATGTAATTAATCCTATTTTAATAACGGGACCGTTTTACGTTAACTCTATTTTAATTTTAAAATATATTTACATGGATTATTTCTTCGGAGACATGTTTTCTGACGAAATGGTTTTCTTGTGACAAATGATGAGATTAGGTGGCTCGTTAACAAAGTTGGTGAAGGTGTGGACGGAGATAACGTGTTTAGAGAACTTATATTTTTAAATAGTTTAACAACCTGCTTACTTCTAACGAGCAGAGGGTGTTGGGTTTCAAGTAATCGGATTAGCGGCTTGTAAACTTCTGGCAATTTGATTTGGGGAAGAGGTTTCACAGACTCCATAACCACCACAAGGATGTAGTCGATCTTGAATCCATAATCTGTGACAACAGTTGATTGTATAAAACAATCCCTAAACCTCCCCTCTTTAGATTATGAACAAGAACATGCCCTATTCTTACATTGTGCAGCTAGGGCCATTTGATTCAGCAACAAGATTATCCTTGTATACTTTTGTTATTAGAGATTTACTGGTGTTATTTAAGAAGACGGTGGATCGAGAAGAAGGTGAAGGTTGATTTATAATATGACGCATGAAGTGTCAAATCTTTAAAACTTATTACGAACTTATTGTAGCTTGTAAGATTTTTAGATCGATAGATATTAATGATTCGGTTATATAACATCTCAATTTATCATGTGATGAGAAGATTGTTTATAAGAATATGTTGAATAAAATAATTTTTTATTTGTCAAACATCAAATTTTCTCATACAGTATCAATATAAGGTTGAAACGCTTACCATGAAAGTTGTGTGGTTATAATCCATTCCCTGGAGTGAATGTGATGAAATAATGAGCGGTGTAAAGTTTGTGATCATGGTAATTAAGAAATTTGTTATCATACTCAATTTAATAATAATTATACAACGATCAATAAAAAGGTCATGACTATGGTAAATGAGGAAATTGTAATGATCCCATGATGATAATGAGATCAACCATGTTAATATTGAAATCAGCCACAAGAAGTGACACACTAAGGTATTGATTAAACGAGAATAAAAAATGAGAAACTTGTTATAACATGAAGGTTCAATATAATAATATAATGTTCTATAGTATTCAATGTCATGTATTAAACAAAAATGAGTGCAACTAAAGCATATATGAGCACACACTAGAAGTTTATGAATCATGATTGTTTAATAAATTGACTTAACCAGTTAGACCATTTTAAGTCTTTGATGATGTGAAAGATATCGAAATACCTAAAGATTCTTCAAGTTACTTAAACGTGCAATTTTGCTCACAAGGAAAGTTAATAATATACCAACTAAAGTAGGGTTTGAATCCCTAAATATTATAGAAATGATAAAAATGTATGTGTATCCCAGCTTGATATCATTTAGTGTTCTGAAATCGATGTATCGTCTAAATGCTTATTAAATCCATAACCTAAATTTTGCATGACTTAGTGGCTTGGCTTATAAGATAGCAAGCACAATATGCTAGACAATCATATTAAATTTGATCAATGCAGTGATCTTAATTCTCATTTTACTAATGATTATTGAAATAAGTGTCAAACTGCATGTGACGAGTGTTGTTACATGAATTGCTTTTGTTGAAAACGATGACCAAACGTCTAGTATTGATTGCAAACCCAATAATCATGAGAGAGAAAAGTCATATTTGAATGTAAAAACATGTGTTTTAACATAATATAATGTTAATTCATATCAAGCCAACAAGTTACTAAACTTTCTCCCTATTATAATTGGTTTTTGGTCAAGAACCAAAACTTCCCATCAATGGCTTCTTGGTTGTGTAGTATATTTTGCAATTGCTTCACCACCATGTATAAAGATGATACCTCAAAAAGGTTAAGAGTATATGTTGGATATTAATAAATATTGATAACTAAGTACTTAGAGTCGTTAAAGGTGGGATTCGTTTGCGACTTAATTTTCATTTTAACGAAATAATATTCCCAACGTTTTGGGGGAGATAAAATCAGTATATCAAAGAATAACTCATTTACACGAATTAACAAATTTGTTACCAGACATATTCATTTATCTAAATAGAGTGACTAGCTAAGTCACATAAACCAACTGCTAGTTCTCCAATTAAGATTAGTGTTCCAGAAGGACAACCATAATGATGACTTTATGGCGCGCCTAAGACGTTGTAGACTAGTCGGTTATAAGAATAAGAATCCTTGATCATGGAGCAAGTAATGAAAATGGTCAAATTGAGCTGTAATAAAATGGTTGCCTAAAGAGACATTAGACATGATGTTTCAAAAGAACTTGATGTACCCAAAAATAAAGAGATCTCGGCAACTTATATAATGTTTTAAAATGTATGGAATTGAAACAAAAATAAACGTCGATGATAATTTTGTTTGAAGTGTAGTTCTTGAATTAATGAAGATCAAGAACTAAAATTTGCCGATAAATGAAACGTGAAAAAAATGGTCTATAAGGGAAAGATGCAAATGAGGCAAAACTGAATTCTCTCACGAATCTAGAAGTTTTTGGACAAGTAGTCTATAGAACTAAATGTTGTAAAATATAACATATTTTGTGTGAAAGCGTAATAGATAAAATTAAATTACACAATATTAGACATAACTGGTGACACAAAGATTTTTCGTAAAGCAGGAGGCATATTCTCCGGTGTAGATACAAAAACCTTTTAGTCTTGTAATACAAGAGATAATTTATATGTATCTAATGGATATTATAGTATCCTGAACATATGATAATAACACTTACATCATATCTCTAAATGATTTGAATTTTAGAAATCATGTAAAGTAAGTTCTCGGGAAATATATGATTGCAGTATATGAATTTGGATTCAAGTAATTATATTTCTTGTATACGTCGATGAATCGGATACAACTGGAGCTCATGATCGGTTTCTTGAAACTATTCGATGCTTAAAAGGCAAATATCTTAAAGATGTAATTCATATGCACGAATAAGCATATGATAATTATGATATCTTAATAAAGTATGTGCAAGATGGTACAATATGCAATGAAAATGAAATAATTGTTAATGAGTTTTTTAAATAAAATATAAAAAATCATGTGTTAAATAATGAAGTTTATGTGTGAAAACTCCTAAAAATCAAAATGCTTGTAAATAATTGATCAAGATAGAAGAACATAAGGATTCTAACTTCATGACGTATTGAAATTAAACCTTAAGATATGTATTATATGAAGTTAAGTAGTTAACAAGTTTCATATATGAACTAAATCAGATTAAATATGGTATAGTCAACTCAAAGATTATCTTGAAAAGGAGAAATAAATATGATATAATAAGTCCATGTATTTTATTCATTCAACAATATAATGTTTACAAACATTTAAATATGTGTTGATTGTAGACATTGCATTATTCTAAAACATAATTCCAAATTACTAAAGAAAAAAATTGAAGTGAAAGATGTTATAACAAATTTAAGACCAGGTATGCTGGTTGAACATTTTTACAATGCTACTTTTATATATCAATCAAATTGTATCTAGAATATAATGATATTTTTATTTTATTTTTCATAGATAATTGCATCACAAACCTTGTTAGAACATTTAATATAGAAAAGTTTATCTTTAAGAAAGCTTAAAGGTGTTTAATCATTTGTTATAGAACAAATTACCCTTATCATCTTCTAAATATAAATTATTAGTTTAGAAGTAACTTAGTTAATTGCAATTGATACAATTTTTGTTACTGGTTATTCATAGCTAATATCATATATTTAAACTTATCGACAAGATATAACTCATGTCTAGTAAGGATACATTAAAATGAGTTAAAAACAAATATTTTGATTTCCTCAAGATATGAGTATATGCTTTACTATCCTAGAGATTGGTTAATCTTATAAATGCAGGGAATGTAATAAAACTTGGTCGTTCATCTTGTGGTATCTATATATAAGAGGAGGCACCAGAAGTTTGTCATGGAGATTATACATCATTGGCCACCTTAAAGAATTGCACATCAAGAGAAGCGACAAGTTTTTTACCACAAAAGATTTTAGGCAATTCTCATATAAGATCAACATACGTCACTTAAAGGTTACATGTCACTTAAAGGTTACATGTTAAAAGGTGGAGTTCTTCACACATGCTTAAAGGATACATATTAAAATGGAGGGAGCGTATTTCACACATTATATTATTTTCCCTTAACTAAATTTTATCCCATTGTGTTTTTTTACTAATGTTTTTAATGAGCCAACATAACCGTGCATATTACAAGAATAATATAGTATTTTATTTCATTATGTGGATAGTGAAGCGAGAGTGTTATTAATGAATCATATAGTGACTGTCCACATGCATTTATCTGATCTTTTCATTATATTATATTTGTATTAATGTTATAGTGTTATAAATAGTGGCTCTTGTATTTGATATACACGCATTTTTTAACAACTAATTTTTCCTTTTAAATACTTACGCTTCCCAAGTATTGAACTTTTGTCTACCTACAAGAGATAATTTTTCTTAACTACTAGGCTATAGCACTTTACATGGATTTTATATATATATATATATATATATAATTAGGATCATTTGTGAACAACTTCTTGAGAGTGAACTAAGTGAACTAATCTTTGTCTTTGATCATTTTTTAGATTAAAAGTGTAACATTGATATTAGTCAAGTACTTTTAGTGAAAATCCCTTTATTTTCTCATTTCTTAACTTTCTCTCTCTCTCATTTTTAATTATTTCTCTATTATTTTAATTATAAGAGATTAAAGGGCTAATGTTTATTTTTTAAATAAACTCTTATGTTCTTTTTAAAATTAAATATTAAACATAATTAAATTATATTTTTTACATATGTATATACAGGTCAGTATATACAAGACTTATACACTTGTGTATAATTACATCTTGTTCCCACATGTCAGTATAAACCAGATTTATACACATGTGTATTATTCAAGTACATATGTGTATAAATTAACAGCTGTGTATCTTGTATAAATTAATGGTTAGCGAGACTCTACACATGTGTATAAACTAACATTTGTGTATAAACTAATACTATCGAGACTGTACATATGTGTATACACTAACAACTGTGTATCTTGTATATATGGAAACTAGCAAGATTTTAGAAATTTTGATTATATTGTTTAATAAATGCAATTTACAAAAGACGCAAATACCCTTCTGTCAATTAATTTAAAGGAAAGTTACAACATTATAATTATAATCTTGTCATTGTTTAAAAATCTCTAGATGATATAATCTAATGCCTCAGATTAGTTCACATAGTTCACTCTCAACCTAATGTTCACTCTAGAACCCTACCCTATATATATATATATATATATATATATTAAAAGGTGTGGGCGGATGAATAGTGCCACACCTTTTAATTTTCTCCTCTCAACTTTTAATATTGACTTATAAATCCTTTGCACTTTACATAATTTTTTTTACTAATTTATATCATTACATCTTAAACTTTAATAAACTTATCACACAACTCCTAAAGTTTATTAACTTTCTCCCCTCAACTTTTGATATTGACTTATAAACTCTTTTCACTTTACGGAATTTTTATTTTTCTTTTACTAATTTACATTATTACACCTTAAAATTTAATAAACTTATCACACAACTCCTAATGTTTAATGAAGTTTTCTTTTGAAATTACTTTTTGGGTTTTCTCCTTCAGTTGTATTGCTATACTGTGTGACGGTATCGTATGGATGTCGTCTGAATTCTCACCACAACGCGCGGGTAAATTTACTAGTGTGTATTAAACTGTGTGGATTGATTAATAGTATCCATACCTTTTACATTTTCATCCTTTATAGTTTAGTTAGATTACTTCTTAAATAGTAAACTTTAGTAAAGTTATATTCAACCCTTAAACTTAGTAAACGTTTCTTTTGACTTTATTTATATGTTTTTTCTTTTGGTTGTTATACCGTGTATCAAACAATCGCTAAATTTGAAAAAAAAAATTCTTATATTTTGACTTTGTTTTTATGTTTTTCTCTTTTGGTTGTTATACCAGGTACCGGTATCGTAGCAATGCAGTAATAAACCGAATCGATGTCGACCAAACTCCCGCCGTAACGCACGGATAATTTTACTAGTTTAAGTAAGATCGAGTTCTTCTTCTTCCCTTCTATTTTCTCTCTTTCTTTTTATGATTCTATAATCCTTTGTCTGTATATTTTATATATCTACAGTCATTAGCTATTGTTTTTCTACTTTTGCCCATATTTAATATGTCCCACAGTTAATTCGAAATCAGAGATAACCAAATGAGGCATTCCTTGTTGTGGTATTCGACTCAGACCAACCCAAAATAAATAAGTAGAATACCAAGCGGATTTAACGAACCTAGCTTGCTTGAAATTAGTGAACGCTTAAAAAATATTATGTGGAAAAAAGGGAAACGCTTTAGTTAAACACGATGAAAGTCCGTGTGATTGGGTATCATGTGAGCGACAGAGAAGACTTAAAAGGGTCCATTGTTATCGAGATGTATTTTTTTTCTAGTCGTAGTTTATGTTAGTAATCGCTATATATCTTGTGTAACAATTTAATTGACAAAATGATAAACTTGAAACTATTCAAACTTAACGAGTGAACTCGTTTTAAAATCATTTTAATATAATCAAGCTTGGTAAGATTGTAAATGAACTCAAGATTGGTAAGATTGTAAATGAACAATTTGGTAAATGAATAAGGGGGCGGGGCACCTCTCGAGTAGAGGGTCTAAAACACTGTCGCCACCTCCCAAGGGTAAGGGTTGAGGGTGAGTTGTGCGGATAGAGGGAATCGTAAGGGTAAGGGTTGGGATGTTTGATGAGTTCAGATTTAAGGGTGTGTGTGATTGATGGAGTAAAAGAGTGGGGTTTATGGTTCAAAGGTACTTAAAGTAAGGCATCACCAGTGTTTTGTAGTGTAAAGATATCTTGTAATGAATTTAACATGATGCCGATTGATTGGTCGGGCAAAGGTGATACCCTTTGCTGTCCCTTCTTACCTAATAATAATAACACAATTTGGTAAATGAATAATAATATGCCCTTCCTCCCCAATGATAATAACACAATTTGGTAAATGAATAATAATAATAATAATAATAATAATAATAATAATAATAATAATAATAATAATAATAATAATAATAATAATGATAATAATAATTATAACAATAAATAAATAAAATAAAAACGTTAGTTAATAGGGTGGGTGATAAAACAGAATTATGAACATTTGGCATACTCTTTTATATCTAATTTTTAACTGTTACACTTTAAATTACAAACCATAA
This sequence comes from Scalesia atractyloides, assembly GCA_947069175.1. Lineage (NCBI taxonomy): Eukaryota > Viridiplantae > Streptophyta > Magnoliopsida > Asterales > Asteraceae > Scalesia > Scalesia atractyloides. The sequence continues at coordinate 90,161,717 of CAMTDV010000026.1, read as the reverse complement.
ACTACAATCCGGATTTTCCCAATTTTCATGTGAACTAATATTTAGGACCTAACGACAAGACTTTTAAACCGAACAAAAAGTAGACGTAAAAATATTAAATTATAAAATTTTGATCAAAACATGAAACGTTCTCGTGAAAAAAATAACTAACTGGAAACAATATAAAAACCCACAAAAATAGAAAATAAATAAACTAAAAAAAGCTTAACATAAATAGTAATAATAATAATAATATAATAATAATAATAATAATAATAATAATAATAATAATAATTAAATGATGTTTTAAAATACTAATAAACTACAAACCCAATTTTCCCAATTTTCATATGAACTAATATTTAGGACCTGATGGCGAGACTTTTAAACCGAACAGAAAGTAAACGTATAAATGTTAAACCATAAATTTTGATCAAAACATAAAACATTCTCGTAAAAGAAACAACCAAATCGAAACAATATAAAAACCCAAAAAAACGGATAATAAATAAACTAAAAAAGCTTAACATAGATAATAATAATAATTATAATAATAATAATAATAATAATAATAATAATTAAATGATGTTTTAACATACTAATAAACTACAAACCAGATTATCCTAATTTAGGACCTGACATTGAGACTCTTAAACCGAAGAAAAAATAGACGTAAAATTTTGATCGAGACATATAACATTCTCGTAAAAAAGCGACTAAATCGAAAGTATATAAAACCCCACAAAAATGGAAGATAAATAAACTAAAAAAAACTTAACATAAATAATAATAAGAAGAAGAAACTTATAAAATACAAGGTATGTTAAGGGTTACTTTGTATTTTTATTAATAGTTTAAGAAAATAAAAGTGAACCTTATTGATACTCTTAAGGAAAGAATTATTAATAGTTTAAGAAAATAAAAGTGAACCTTATTGATACTCGTCAGGAAAGAAGTTGAAAACTTCCTAAAGTATAAAGAAAGAAAATAATATTATATGATGTGGTATCAATCATAAAGCATAATTTACAACCAAAAGAAACATCACTTAGTTCAAATAATAATAAATGTGACTGTCACATTTTCGTAATTAATGCTTTTTGGATATCTTATGTATTATGTTTGTTACACACATACTACTAATCCAAACCTATTATCCTCTAACCACAAGGGAAAATTTGCCAAAATATAAACCATGTGGACCTGTTCACACATACTTCAAAGTATAGGGAGCTAAGTGTACAAAATACTTATCCTCCCCCTTCACTTTCAAACACAAGAGTATGTGGTGGTGGTAGTTGCATCCAGTTAAACATGGTGCCCAAATTCTGCACCCGAACATCATGGAGGCCTGCACTTAATCTTCAAAACACCCACAATTTCACCAGGTATGTGTGTTCTTCAATTATCATTTGTTACTTATGAGCTCTGCTTTATTTCAAATCATGCACACTGTGAATTATCTGATTTTGGTATTAACAGGTGTTATGCAGTAGCTTCATTGTTGGGTGGTTTGAAGTCTTCATCATGGTGTTGCTTCAGCCATAGAATATACTATAAACATATTCATATTGGGGGCTTAGAGGTCCATGGAGAAAGAAGAAGAAGAAGAAGAAGAAGAAGAAGAGAGCTGGTTCGCCCGAAGAGTCAACCGGATGAAGCTGCTGCACATGAAGATGATATCTCTAATGCAACGTTGGTATGGCGGGAGATTAAATTGCCAATCTATTCTGTTGCATTGGTTCCCTTGGCTGTAAGTTGTTTAAACTTGAAAAAGAGTTATGTTGGTGATTTTAGTGTCGTTATGATCATTTGGTGTAATATCACTACACGTTTCATAACAGATTGTACATATTCGTTCTTGTTATTCTTTGTAAATTATTCGACTGAAATTTTATTGATACCAACAAAAAATTTCAATATGAAAGTGATTTTTGTACGATTCACAAGTAGATATGTAAGCATCTTTATAAAACCTACAGTCAATGGGATGAGATGAAATGACATTGATGTGTATAGGTAGGAACAGCAGCAGCTTATCTGCAAACAGGGTTGTGTTCATCCAAGCAATATGTTCTACTTTTATCTTCGTCGGTTCTTATAATCACTTGGCTCAATTTAAGGTAAGATAATCAGCAAATTCGTGAAACAAAATTCGCATATATGCTATGAAAAGTACGTTCATATGGTGTGTAATCTCGACAGCAACGACGTTTATGATTTTGATACAGGAGCAGATATAAACAAGAAAGAATCAGTTGTTAACATGATCGGCAGGTAAATTACACTATTACAGTCAACCTTACCTCTCTACTGTTCGTCTTTATCTCTAAAAGTTTGTATCGTGTGCCTATGCAGTCGGTCAGGGACCCTAATGGCTGCATTATTAATGCTTGGTGTCGGGTCTATGGGGCGTGTGCCTATGCAGTCGGTCAGGGACCCTAATGGCTGCATTATTAATGCTTGGTGTCGGGTCTATGGGGCTTGTTTGGGCATCCATAGAAGCTGGAAATGTGAGGTCAATGTTGCTACTGGCTTCTGCGATCACTTGCGGTAACATATATCAGGTACACATATAATACACACAAAACAGAAAGTTCCCATTATGGTTGGCTGTAGTACCGTATAACTAACTAGTTACAGTGTCCGCCTTTCCGGTTGAGTTACCGGGGTCTTGGAGAACCGTTGTGCTTTGCGGCTTTCGGTCCTTTTGCAACCACAGCCTTTTACCTGTTGCAGGGCGGTAGCACAAGGGTGGAGACGCTACCAATAACCAGCACAATTCTAGCGGCTTCGGTCCTAGTTGGCATTACAACATCGCTTATTCTTTTTTTGTAGCCATTTTCACCAGGTAATGTTATATAGTTATAAATGGGTCGATTTGCGTTATGAGTTTATCTCTAACAAGTAATAAAGAATATATAGGTGGAAGGTGTAACGGTTGTAAGTCGCCCAAAGTGTATTTTTAAGCATAAAACTCTTATTTTTTCGAAAACTATACTATTAAAATAGTTTTTTTTTTAATCATATATGACACTTATAATTTAGAAAAAAAAATATAAGTACTTTTTTTTAACAAAAAGCATTACGCTTCAACCTAGTCCACCCTGGCCCGTTTGGGCTTGCACAAAAGACTACCAGTTTTGACCCATTGCTCAATCAATCATTTTGCCACCTCTATGTTTTCCGTCTTGTTTTCGCCATCTTTTTATGTTTGCTAAGATTTTGTCTTGACTTGCAAACTCAGATTCCAGGTGATAAAGCAGTAGGAAAACTCTCTCCACTGGTAAGTAGTCTCCACGCCGATTTGTTCAAAAATCAAAACCCACATCCCGAAACACGCAAGCAACTCTAACTTAGCTCCGGTTCACTTATACAGGTGCGGATCGGCACAGAAACAGGTTCAAATGTGGTCAAAATGTCGGTGATTACCCTCTATTCACTTCTGTTTCTTCTTGGCATTTGTAAAGCTCTTCCAATCACTTCCATAGTAAGCTTTTCAAATAATTCTTTTTTCATACAAATGTACTTTCTTACAAGTCAAAGGTATCCAAAAATGACCCGAGTTTGCGATGCAGTTTTTGTGTGCACTTACACTACCCATGGGCAAGCTCGTGGTCAGCTTCGTTTCAGATAACCACCAGGTAAGTTGCAAAATCACCGAAGTTTCTGTAAAACATCAAGATGATTAACGGAATTCGTCCTTGCAGGATAAAACAAAGATATTTATGGCGAAATATTTTTGTGTTCGATTGCATGCATTATTTGGAGCTGCATTGGCTGCTGGGATGGTAGCAGCCAGGCTTATAACACGAACCGGTTTACCAAGACCAAATTTGACATGATTACCATATCGATATCGGGATCCTAAACTCCTTTTATGAGTTTGTATCAAAAACATGAGTAATTGTAAAACGATTTTTAGTAATTACAATAAACCCATGTACATGTTATAGATATTGTCATTACTCGAGAATTCTATTATCATTCTACTAATAATCAAACTCGGACCATAACAAAGAGTTTTGACCGCTAATTATCTATAAAAATGTGTAGGGACATGGAATGCATACTAAAGAGATTACATTTACAGTTACCGAAGTTATGAACAATGCACGATTTAATCAGACACATTTATTTACATGGTTTAGGGAAGAACTGGGTTAAACCTAAGTCAACAACACTTGAAAGATCCCCGACTCTTTCAGAAAACAGGAATCTTGTTTAGCGCCATTGTGCTTGCTTTGAGAGGGCTGATATAAAAAATACTAATATAATTACTTACATGTAACTCGAGAATCAATAAAGGCCTAAAAACTTCCACCAGAAACCACCAACAATCGACCAGATCACTGCATTTACGCAAGCCATAATGAACCCGATCCTGAAGATATCTGGGAGATCTACGTAACCAGCTGTCAAGAAAAGATAAGAGAAAACAAGTGTATCATTCTTTATGCTATGACAACAATCATGTCAATCAAATAAGTTTGTATTATAAGAAACATACCTCCAAAGTAAACGGCTGCCTGCCCACTACTATAATGTGTTAAAGCACCGAATAAGTTGGTATTATAAGCTAAGGCGAGTGCGGCCAACACCCTAGGCACCCCGGCTGCAATATGCATAGCGAGAAAAGCAGGATATAAGGCTCCCACATGACCGGTTTGACTTGCAAACATGTAGTGGATTAAGAAGTAAACTGCCTGAAGAACACCAAAAGCCACAGGCCAGCTCAACGACAACGATTGCAAAATAACTTCAACGTAACTTATTATCCATTTAACGATCCCAAGTTCGGTTAATTGGCTAGCCATGCCCACGAGTACCGCGAACCAAACTAAGGTGTCCCATGCGGAAGTTTCGTTTAAGCAGTCATCCCATTCAAGCACTCCTAATAACAAAAGTATCGATAACGCAATCATTGCGGTAAGCACACTGGATACCCCGATCGCATCCCTGTGTAGCAATTGAATCACATTAGTACTTTGGATCATGTTAAGCGGATGTTTGGATGTAATGATGTATATTATGAAAGTGATTTTGAATACCCGAATACCCATAGAGAGACGGCTAGAAGCATGGTGCCGATCATCACCCACTCGTTCGTTGTGACTGGACCCATAAGTTCGAGCTTTTTTGCAGCCATAGCAGGGGCATCAGGTGTGTCTTTGGTTTCAGGTGGGTATAGTTTGTACAAGATATATGGAGTAAGTAGTAGTGAAACGAAAGCGGGTAAACTAGCCGCAACGAACCATTCGACCCACGGGTCTGCAACCACCACCCCGAGCCCCTCGGCTAGTTGTAGACATAAAAGATTTTGTGCTGCAGCAGTCAGAAACAGAGCACTAGAGTTACCAGAACACTGTCAAACAAATATCACCCAAGATGATCCGTTATCATACAAACGAATTGTAATTGACATCTATAATATTATGATCACTTTGATCAACAGCAAGAAATTCAAATTAGCTCTAACAATTCATATAATATTTAATTCTAATAACGAGTTTATCCAAAAGTTAGTAGACTCTTAGTTAGACCAGCTGGACAGCTAACATTTCAGAGCACAAAAAGCCCAAACTTAAAAGTGTGTAACTACCTGAAACTGCGACTGAACAAGATACGATCCAAGCCTCTTCGCCGACGGATCATTCGGCAAACTCCCAGCGGATACCGAAACCGACTTAATAATCGGCAAGAAAACCCCACCCGCTCTCGCCGTAGTACTCGGCATAGCCGGAGCAATCAAGCTCTCACTAACCATCAACCCATAAGCCAACCCAATAGTACTCCCACCCAACCACTTCACAAACCAACTCGCAACCCTCTCACCCAACCCAGTCTTCACAAACCCACGTGCAAAAAAGAAGGAAATCACAATCAACCAAATAACCTCGTTAGTAAACCCACTAAACGCCGTCGTAAAATTCAACGTGTTGGTCAAAATGGTGGTTGTAAGACCCAGAAAAGCCCACGCACCGACGGGTAATGGGGATAAGACCAGACCGGTGATGGTGGAGATGAAGATGGATAACAGTTGCCATGCTTGATCGGTGAGTTCGATGGGTTTTGGGATGACGAAGCGTACGGTTAACCCAATTGCGAGTGAGATCGCTAGTGGGATAATTTTGGCGCCTTGGGGTTTTGTGATGGGGTTGTTGGTGTTTGATGATGAGGTGGATATGAGTCTTATTGGTTTTGAGAGTTGGGTAATGAGGGTGGGGTGGTATGGAGTGGTGGTTAACGGTGGTCGGAGGAGAGGGGGTGGGTGTTTGGTGGTGGAACGGAGGGTTTGGGAATATGGGAAAAATGCAAAGGAGAATACTGCAGAGGTCATCGGATACGAGAATTTCGGTAATTTTGAAATTGAATTAGAGAATGGAGTTAGCAGGTGCTTTTGGGGTCTGTGATTAGATGAAACTGGAGGATGTGAAGTGAGTTAACGGAAGGTGATGAATTGACGGGACGGTGAACTGATAAATCGCCAAGGGATCTGTGTGGCTGTGCATGGTCCCGTTTATCTAATGGAAATATATTCCTGAGGTTAGTTATGTCATTTCACACTATTTACAAAAATATTATAGCTGGAAGGAATTAAACAAGATAGTAGCTCTTTTTCAGTGCCATGTCGGGTAGCTCAAGTCTATTATCTCAAATTCAAACTTTAAAATAATAAGAAAAATCATAAATAAGTTGTAACTCATTTCATACTAGAAATATGATTTAAAAATAAAGCATATTGCTTAAAAAACTAAACTATTAGAATGGTTTAGTTTATCATTATATCGTTTTATGATACCAAATAAATACTTTATTTTGAGTACAACTTCGTTTTTAAGAAAATTTATAACGAAATATCGAGTGAAAAAATCAAACACAACTACGTACTTAAGTTTTTAGAAAAAAAAAATTATAAACGTAAATTATTAAAGAAGTATCAAATTGATAAATTAATATATGTTCTAAAAAATTAATAAAAATGGTAAAATAAATATATGGTTTTAAAAAAGAAAAAAATTAAAATATGTTAATAAAATTAATATTATAATAATAAATTATTACAATATATTAAATATATATATATAACTAGTGGAATGCCTCGTCCGTGTTGTGGGGCGCTACACCGAATATTTCTTAGTTTGATGGCGCGTACACTTTTGTTTCGGTTACTTGTATGTACTATTTATAATGCGATCTTAACAAAATAACATGGAGGTGTAAAAATACTATCGCCAAAGGAAAAACATTTAAAAACTTTAAGAATTATAAAGTAATTTTATTAGCGTAAATTGAGTTGAGAGAAAAAAAAACTAGGTAAACTGAAGAATATTAAATTTAATATTTTTGAAAAAAGAAAAGCAAAACTTTGCCTTTCCCGACGTTTGAACCTAGATTAGGTCTTTACATTTAGCATATATCAACACCCAACATAACCTTTTAATACTACAATTTGCTTTCATATATATATATATTATATATATATATATATATACTATCAATTAAAATGGGGTTGCCGTCTTTTTTATCCCGTAATAATAATTTACCGCCATTTGTGACCAGTAAGGTTCGTTCCCTATTTTCGGCCATGCTAAATGTAATGTAAAATAAAAAATGTAAATAAATGTAATATAAATAAATATAAATATAATATAATATAATATAAAATATAAATATAAATATAATATAATATAATATATAATATAATATAAAATATAAATATAAATGTAAATGTAAATATAATATAATATAACATAATATAATATAATATAGAAGATATTTCAACTTATGAATTAATACATGTATAGATGATTAGATTTTGCCTCACCCGTGTTGCGGGTCACTAAGGCGAATATTTCTCTCTAATAATATGTACGTCTTTGTTTCGGTTACTTTATATACTACTCATAACACGATCTCAAAAAAAATTTACATTGAGTCAACCAATTAAAATAAAACATTATCATACTTTTACTTAAAAAACAAAAACTATGAAAAAACTATGTCACACTCCGACCCGCAGCGGAAAAAGGTGATCGGGGCATGATTGGGTTTTCATCAAAGTTCATGACATTTATTATAATATTTCATATTTATTATTACAATTTAAAGGAGATCATACAATCAAATCATACAAGTACAACATGTTCTATACATCTTTCTAGACTTCATTATTTTTCTTCTAAGGCAATTTCCTATGTGTTCCTGGCTTCATCCTGTCCACCTGTAACATGTGTAAAAATGGTTTTTGGGTCAACAAAAAGTTGGCGAGTGAATCCTATGAAAACATTTAAACGTGTTTATTGTATTGATTATAAAATAAAGTGCATAACCACATATGAGTAAATGTAGATGTAAATTTATTCACAAAACACATAATATTAAATATTGCACACACATACAACAATTGATTGTTTTGAGGCACGCGTTGTTCAACTCGTCTCCCACGAGGAACTGATGGGCCTAATGAATGAGTTTTGAGACACGCGTTGTTCAACGAACTGATGGGCCTAATGAATGAGTTTTGAGGCACGCGTTGTTCAACTCGTCTCCCACGAGGAACTGATGGGCCTAATAAATAATTTGCATACAACTTGACAATATGTAATACATCACAACAAACAATATTTACATTCTAAGTTTAGATCATATAATGGTATAGCACGAGTTTGAATAAGCGAATTAATTTAAGCGGCACATGATACACCCCAAAACATGAATAAAAAGGGGAATTTGTAAGAATTCACTCACAGTGGTTGCGTTTCTTGGATTGATGATAAATGCGCACGAATTTGGATTTAACCACGATAGAAACTAACCTAAATAATAACATAATGGTTCGGTAAAAAAATGGATTTCATTTGAGATTAATATTTTAATTCATAACCTTAATAGGATTTCTAGATTTATTTTTGTGAGTTTAAGACCATTTTCTAACTTTAAAAAAATATTATTTTTAAGTATTTTTAAATAATTTTCTGATTAAATAAATAAATAAATAAAAATGTTGACCGTTGTATTATGTGCGCTGAGTGAGGTTCGAACTCGTGACCTCCCGTACGCGTGCACGCAGCTCTACCAACTGAGCTACGTGTCTAACCCGAAATATTTCTGATTAATTATATTTATATACTTTTTAGTTTATTCCGAATTTTATTTAACTAAAAATGTTTCAAATATCGTCTGACCGGCTGGCTTAGCGGGGATCGAACCGGTGACCCTTGACTTAACTTGCACCCAGCCCGACCAACTGGGCTGGGTGTCTAACCCGTATTATATAGTGTTTGTATTATATTTAACAACAACAATCTGTTTTGGTTTCGAAAAAATGGATTTTATTTCAGCAGAAACGGATATGTTCAAGACTCGAACCCGGGACGTGTACGTTATGTTTGCACACAGTCCACCACTGGACTGTGTGTCTAACCCGGTCATTATTCCGGTTTTTATTATATTTATACGCATTTAAAAACTTCATCTTCTTCGATTTATAAAACCAGAGAATCAACTCGACTGTTTAATCAATAATTCTTATTGAATTAGTTGATTGATCAATACTGTTAACGAAATAATTTAAACAGAAAGGATTAAAGGTGCTGTACCGAACAGTTGTGATCTCCGATGAGGTTCCGACGGCTGAGGTTAACTCCGGCGAAGTTTATCTTGCGACAGAGGACCTACAGGAGGTTTGAGGTGAGTGTGGGTGACTTCTGTCGAAGCTCTAGAAGTCCTATTTATAGAGTAAGGCAATAATGGGATAGATTCGATTTTCCGGTGACCAATTCCGGCGAAATTGGAAATCTCCGGCGACGTGTTTCTGAGCACATCAACTACGATAAAGCGTGCGGTCCTGAGCGAAAGGATTCCTGGAAGGTTGAGGGGGTATTTATAGGGTAGAACAGGATGTATTGGGTATGTATTTTGGTCAAGGTTCGTAGTCAAGATTTTCCGGCGGTTACGACTACAATTGAGGGTCAGGCGTCGGTTATAACCGATGTAGACGTCGGTTATAACGTTATAGTCAAAGGAATATGGCTAAACATGCGGATCGCCGGATTTTCCGGTGATTGCGAGTTCAGCCGCGCTGGTAGTCCGGTTTGAATTCGGATTTCATCATAAGTATTATTTGTTTCGATATAATAACAAAGAAGTCAAGTGGCGGAGCGGTAAAGTGTTTGTTTGATGGAACCTGCTGACCCGGGTTCGAAACCCGGCAGCTCCCTTTTATTTTTCTTCACTTGATTTTTATTGTTTAATAATTATAGTTTTTAAATTCTAAAATGTTTATTAATTATGTATCGTTTAAAATTAAAATAAACAATATATACGCAATGAAAATTTATAACTGACTATTCGGTTAATAAACGAAGCGGGTTTTGAAAACCCTTTTTTTTTACGGATGTTACAGTATCCCCTACTTTTAGAAATTTCGTCCCGAAATTTAAGTAGTGGTAATTTTGACTCGAAAGGATGGTGGTTTTGACAATTACATAATTAGAAGAGAGTGAGAGTTTAAATCTTATTTGAGGCGGTAACGTTCCTAGTAAGGGTTGAATATCCGGCTACAGGAATTGCTTTTTGATGCCTAAAGATAAGGAATATTGATAAACAGAGTTGATTGACTAGGTATGATCTCATGCACAAGAGTTTTGAGAGAATCGATACGTTTGGAAAGATAAGGTTATATCCTAAAACAAAACTTCTACCACTAAAACCTACATGGAACCTCTCATAACCGCCTGACAATGCCTCTGATCCTTTGGCAAGAATACTTATATATAGGAAGTACCAGCGGCGTATCCACCATATTCTTGTCAAATTCTCATTGGCTTTATCAGTAAGTTATGATTAGTTCTATGTGACCCTAGAACATAAACAAACACAACAACCAAAGCTTGAGTCTTTATTCTGATAGTATACATGTTTGAATGATGACAGTACCTCTCTCGTTTGTTATGATGAAGGGGTAAGTCTATGTAAAAGTGAGACACAATCCAACTTCTTTGAATGATGAGATTGAAATACGTTGAGATGTATGATGATATGAATGCTAAAATCAATGAGTATAAAACAAACTTCAACCATGACATTACTAAATCCTACATGGAACTTCTCATAACCGCCTGACAATGCCTCTGATCCTTTGGCAAGAATACTTATATATAGGAAGTACCAGCGGCGTATCCACCATATTCTTGTCAAATTTTCATTGGCTTTATCAGTAAATTATGATTAGTTCTATGTGACTCTAAAACATAAACAAGCAGAACAACCAAAACTTGAGTCTCAAATCTGAAGGTATACATGATTGAATGATGATAGTACCTCTCTCGTTTGTTATGATGAAGGGGTTAGTCTAGGTAAAAGTGAGACACAACCCAACTTCTTTAAATGATGAGACTGAGATACGTCGTGAGGTATGATGATATGAATGTTAAATCAATGAGTATAAAACAAAACTGAAATAGTAATTCGCATTAAGATTCTTGGATAAATTTCCAATTTATAATTGAGATACGTGAAGATTGAGATAACATAAAGAAAACATAAAAACTAAGCGGTTGGAGTTGAATCTTGATTTTTAGTGAAGAAAACTAGTTGGGTGGTTCGTTTGGGCCGTTATTATCTTCAACAGGATTGGCGTTGATGTTGTAAACTCTTCCTCTTGCTGGTGGTGGAGCTGGGTTTGCTTGATTTGCTTGGTTAACTGGGTTTGCTTGAGCTTGGGCGTTTATGATGTTAATCAATCGAGGGCACATGTTTCTAAAGTGGGTAGGGTCACCACAATTAAAACAAGCTCGAACATATGGAAATATGGGGTATTGGGGTTGTTGATATGCTTGGATCATGTTTTGAGTAGGGGTGAGGTTTGGTTTTGAGAGGTGCGGCAAACCTTGCTCAAATGACCATGGCGTCCACAATTCGCACATAGTAGACAAGGTAAGGTAGATGGATGGTGATAAAAATAGGTGTTGCATTGAGGGTGAGATCCAATGTAAGGTTTCTTATTTGGGTAAGTTGAGTTGGGTGCTACTTGAGTGATTGGGATAGCTTGGAGGGGTATGGCTTGTGAAGCTGGTGGATTGTGTTGGGTGACAGCGAAAATTTGCCCATCTCGTTTCCTCTTAAAAATGGGTTGAGAAGGGGATTCGGTTTGGGTGGAGTTTGAGGTTTCGGTTGATGCTTTATCCTTCTTCTTCTCCTCCTTGAAGTCTTTATTCCGTATGCGGTTTTCGGTGAGCTCTGTAGCTAACTCCATGGCTGCTTTCAAAGTTGCAGGATTTGAAATGCTTGAATGTGCATTTAGTGGTATTTGGGGGAGGGTTGATAACATTTTGATCTTCTTGATTGATTGGGTTGTCGGGATTAGCGGTAAGGGCTTGTTGAACTTGAACTACGATGCTGGGTATTATGGCCGCCATTTGTTGAGCGTTTGGGCAGCCATGCGCTCGCGGGATTTTCCTGATTTCATCTTCCTACAAGCGAGACTAGAAGACATCTACAAGGAATACGTATCAAGAGTATGAGTTGGACGTTTTAGGTGTCATGTGTAGTATTTAGGAATGAACATTCATAAAATAAATATAGAATAATAAATCTACTACATCCATAGGATGTCTTGGGCTTTGCTCGTAATTAGGCCTTGCATGCCGCCATACTTCACCTTCGTAATCATGTGGGCCCCCATGATTACCGGGTCTTTCATATGGTTCGCATGTGTTAGCCTGGTAACGTACACTAAAACCCGGAGAAAATCGAGAAATATATATGTGTATGATATTCGGAGTGCACCCAGGTGTGGACACGGTGACACCTCAAAGTGGGGTTAGTTCGAACGACGTTTGGTGTGGCATGCTTTGGCCTAATAGGTCCTTCGTATTCTCATCGTTAGTCCCCAGGTAGGCAAACTGGTCCGTTATATTGGATTTATACGAATGCCAACCTAGACAGGACGTTCCGACTACCGGTACTCGTACCCTTACAGTTACTACATGCCCGTCGTAGAACTCACTTTGATGAGATTGAAAAAAAATGAAAAAATGTGACAAAATCTTGAATAACGGAAGTAGGATGATTTGAATATGTGAACATTGAAATATGTGTGATGATTGTATATGTAAGCATGTTATGTTTGACTATAAGTATAACTCATTAAGTATCACACAAAATGATAGTGGGAGTGTTTGCATGCATTCGTGTATGTAATAAATACGAAACAAATAAACATCATGAGTTTGCATGTAACCACATAAACAATTAAAATTTAATCAACTATAGTATAGGCTCTAAGGGTCTAATAACCTATCCTATATCCCTATAGTCAAAAGCTCTGATACCAATCTGTCACACCCCGACCCGCAGCGGAAAAAGGTGATCGGGGCATGATTGGGTTTTCATCAAAGCTCATGACATTTATTATAATGTTTCATATTTATTATTACAATTTAAAGGAGATCTACAATCAAATCATACAAGTACAACATGTTCTATACATCTTTCTAGACTTCATTATTTTTCTTCTAAGGCAATTTCCTATGTGTTCTTTGCTTCATCCTGTCCACATGTATCATGTGTAAAAATGGTTTTTGGGTCAACAAAAAGTTGGCGAGTGAATCCTATGAAAACATTTAAACGTGTTTATTGTATTGATTATAAAATAAAGTGCATAACCACATATGAGTAAATGTAGATGTAAATTTATTCACAAAACACATAATATTAAATATTGCACACACATACAACAATTGATTGTTTTGAGGCACGCGTTGTTCAACTCGTCTCCCACGAGGAACTGATGGGCCTAATGAATGAGTTTTGAGGCACGCGTTGTTCAACGAACTGATGGGCCTAATGAATGAGTTTTGAGGCACGCGTTGTTCAACTCGTCTCCCACGAGGAACTGATGGGCCTAATAAATAATTTGCATACAACTTGACAATATGTAATACATCACAACAAACAATATTTACATTCTAAGTTTAGATCATATAATGGTATAGCACGAGTTTGAATAAGCGAATTAATTTAAGCAACACATGATACACCCCAAAACATGAATAAAAAGGGGAATTTGTAAGAATTCACTCACAGTGGTTGCGTTTCTTGGATTGATGATGAATGCGCATGAATTTGGATTTAACCACGATAGAAACTAACCTAAATAATAACATAATGGTTCGGTAAAAAAATAGATTTTATTTGAGATTAATAATTTTAATTCATAACCTTAATAGGATTTCTAGATTTATTTTTGTGAGTTTAAGGACATTTTCTAACTTTAAAAAAATATTATTTTTAAGTATTTTTAAATAATTTTCTGATTAAATAAATAAATAAATAAAATGTTGACCGTTGACTTTGACCGTTGACCGGTCTGGTTGTGTTTATTATGTGCGCTGAGTGAGGTTCGAACTCGTGACCTCCCGTACGCGTGCACGCAGCTCTACCAACTGAGCTACGTGTCTAACCCAAAATATTTATGATTTTAATTATATTTATATACTTTTTAGTTTATTCCGAATTTTATTTAACTAAAAATGTTTCAAATATCGTCTGACCTGCTGGCTTAGCGGGGATCGAACCGGTGACCCTTGACTTAACTTGCACCCAGCCAGACCAATTGGGCTGGGTGTCTAACCCGTATTATATAGTGTTTGTATTATATTTAACAACAACAATCTGTTTTGGTTTCGAAAAAATGGATTTTATTTCAGCAGAAACGGATATGTTCAAGACTCGAACCCGGGACGTGTACGTTATGTTTGCACACAGTCCACCACTGGACTGTGCGTCTAACCCGGTCATTATTCCGGTTTTTATTATATTTATACGCATTTAAAAACTTCATCTTCTTCGATTTATAAAACCAGAGAATCAACTCGACTGTTTAATCAATAATTCTTATTGAATTAGTTGATTGATCAATACTGTTAACGAAATAATTTAAACAGAAAGGATTAAAGGTGCTGTACCGAACAGTTGTGATCTCCGATGAGGTTCCGACGGCTGAGGTTAACTCCGGCGAAGTTTATCTTGCGACAGAGGACCTACAGGAGGTTTGAGGTGAGTGTGGGTAACTTCTGTCGAAGCTATAGAAGTCCTATTTATAGAGTAAGGCAATAATGGGATAGATTCGGTTTTCCGGTGATCAATCCGGCGAAATTGGAAATCTCCGGCGACGTGTTTCTGAGCACATCAACTACGATAAAGCGTGCGGTCTTGAGCGAAAGGATTCCTGGAAGGTTGCGGGTATTTATATGGTAGAACAGGATGTATTGGGTCTGTATTTTGGTCAAGGTTCGTAGTCAAGATTTTCCGGCGGTTACGACTACAATTGAGGGTCAGGCGTCGGTTATAACCGATGTAGACGTCGGTTATAACGTTATAGTCAAAAGGAATATGGCTAAACTCGCGGATCGCCGGATTTTCCGGTGATTGCGAGTTCAGCCGCGCTGGTAGTCCGGTTTGAATTCGGATTTCATCATAAGTATTATTTGTTTCGATATAATAACAAAGAAGTCAAGTGGCGGAGCGGTAAAGTGTTTGTTTGTTGGAACCTGCTGACCCGGGTTCGAAACCTGGCAGCTCCCTTTTATTTTTCTTCACTTGATTTTTATTGTTTAATAATTATAGTTTTTAAATTCTAAAATGTTTATTAATTATGTCTCGTTTAAAATTAAAATAAACAATATATACGCAACGAAAATTTATGACTGACTATTCGGTTAATAAACGAAGCGGGTTTTGAAAACCCGTTTTTTTGACGGATTTTACAAACTAGAACTTTAAATTAGGGGGCAAAATTGTAATTTTTCAGAAAAAATGAGTGTGTGCTAGGCAGCCGTCTGGCACGAATAAAAATTACACCGAGTCAACCAATTAAAAAAACTACCACCGTTTTGTGAAAAAAAAAACTAAAACGATGGCAGTACTGTAATTTTACAATGGGGGTAAAATCGTAATTTGATTGGGAAAACAAACAAAAACAATGTAAGAAATGTAAATTTAAATTGAGGGCAACATCGTAATTTGACTGGGAGAAAAAAAACAAAACTAATAGCAAAACTGTAAATTTAAACGGGCAAAATTGTAATTTTGAAGCGAGGGCAGAATTGTAATTTTTAGTTGGAGGCAAAAACATAATTTTATTTTGAATTGTGATCAAAAATGTAATTTTTAACTGATGGCAAAATTATAATTTTAAAGCAGGGATAAAATCGTAAATTGGTTGGACCAATAGAGAGTGCAAGACAGCTGTCATGTTTTATGCCCCATCCACATTGTGGGGCACTAAACAAAATATCTGTTCGTTTGGTAAATGTTGGCTTCTTTTTTCGGTTACTTGTACATAATACATATAACACAATTTCAACAAAAATTGCATTGAGAAGTAGATAAAAATATACATATTTTTTTAAATGTTTAGAAACACTATAATACATTTATTAAAGTTTAGGAGTAGCGACGTAAACTGACTTAAAAATAGATAAATAAAAAACTGGGTAAATTTTAAGGATTGAAAATGTTATTTAGTAAAAAAGAATACAAATTGCATTGCGTAAGTCTCAAACTCAGGTCTTTTAAATACGTTGAGGCATATATCAAACATCAAACCCACTCTACCTCATTCACTTTTGATATTGGAATTTGCGTTCAATTTTAATTATATTATACTAATTTAAAAACACAAAAAGAAAAGTGCCAACTACCTTTTTTCACCAATAGAATTTTAGAACTATTGACGCTAATTATTTTTTAGATTATTATATTAAAAATAAAGTTATTCTTTATTGTTTTACGTGTGTATATATATGTGCGGATTATCTTGAGAACTTTAAATATTGTAGGAACTATGAGAAGAATGAAAAAACCGCGAGAACTTGGTTAAAAACAAATCAAATTCGAAAAAATACATTTATCATTATTATTCGAACAAAATATCATAAATTAAATTTACAATTATTCGTAAATAAAGAAAATTTACACATGTGTAAGTTTGTCATTTACACATGTGTGAATCTGTTTTATTTACATGTGTAAAAAATTGTTAAAGTGATTTTGAGAGAAAAGGTGAATTATTTAAAGTGTGATTTTTTAATGCTGTATTTTAATCACAATGGGGTTTATATTAAATTAAACTAATTTTGATTAGTTTTTGCATTCGTTCTTACAATTTTCACAATATTTAGTGTTCTCTAGATAACTCTCTCCTATATATATATATAACACATAGCCACCGTTAGGGTCAGATTGTTCCGAATGACACTGGACTAAACCATTAGGGCAGAGATTTGGGGGTCGGATTGTTGAGAGAGTGTCGAGAATTAGAGAGATTTGAGTTTGGGTGAAAGAATAATCTACTTTATCCTGTAAACGTATAAAATAGGGGGGGGGGGGTTACAGATTTTCAATCAAAATTAAATGAAAAGGTAGTCGCAAAGTTCTCAATACTATATAAAAAATGTTAATGGTATATAAAAATTATATTTATAGAAATTATATCACTAAATTATAGAAGTGAATTGAATGTAGCAAGGACGGGGAGACGCCTATTAAATTGAAATGCATGGATGGGTTGATTGGGAAGGATACACATTTTATACATTCATAACTCATATCATATGTAATAAAATTCGTCTCGGACATCTAAAAATTTAAGGTATATTACAACTTTCCCCACATATTATGTTTTATAAGGTAGTATAGATACTAAATTTTTGGTTGATCTACCCCTAAACCTTTTTTGAAACAATCAGATTATATTAAAACATAACTTATATAAAAAATAAAATAAGAAGGTAATTTATCATTTCATTTTACTAAAAAAATATAAATTAATATTGCATTAAAAAACATCATGCAACTAATTTAAAAACTTGAAGATGCTAGCTATTATTATTATTATTATTATTATTATTATTATTATTATTATTATTATTATTATTATTATTATTATTATTATTATTATTATTATTATTATTATTATTTATTATTTAAATTTGGTAAGTTGATGGTCGCAATGTACTGAAAAAGATCCGTTCAAAGGGTGTGTTACGTGGTAGAATTACACAATTTGAAAGAAGATAACCATTCACCCCTTCATATGTTTGAGGATCAGACTTGGTTATCGGCAAACAAGATTTGTTTAAGCTGCTTAGTTTCTTTTTGTCTAAGTTGCTTCTTTTTTTTTTTTTCTAACTTACTTCCTTTTTGTTTGTGAGTTTCGGAAATATCCCCATTCATAGGCCCAAGATCTATAACTATCAATTGAAAGGTAACGATCCACAATTTTTAGAAACTGTAGATCTTAAATCGTTTATTTTCCATCCTTTTGTTTTTGGTATCACATCGTGAATAAGATACATGCGTACTATGTTTCTAATCTCAAACGGCAATATTGGCCATGCTGAAGTCGAACTATTGAATCTTTAACAAACCAAATGCTCGTTCGATGTCGTCTCTTGCGCCGCCTTGTACCTTTTTCGTTTCTCACCATTTGGATATTTGAATGATTTCACACAAGTTGGGGATATCCTATTTGTAAGGTAGTATCCATGTTTGTATTGCATCCCGTTAACATTGAATGGAGCCTTGAGGGTTAATCCTTGGAAAATGTCATTAAATAATGGTGATTAGTGGAGGATGTTAAGATCATTATTTGAACCTGCAACATCAGATAAGGCAAGGCCAACCCTAGGGAAGGGCAAGGTGGGCGGTCGCCTAGAGCCCACACTCCCCGAGGTAGGGGAAGTTTTTTAAGGTTATATATATATATAGGAATGTTAGGTTCATTTGTGAACAATCCTTTGATTGTGAACCTAGTGAACTATTCTAGCCCTTAATTATCAATACACAAGTGTATACATAAGTGTAAATCAATGGTAGGATTTGATGATGAAAATACACTAGTGTATTTTACAATTTGATGATATAAATCAATGGCAAGGATTTGTTCACTCAATTCACAAATACACTAGTGTTTACTCTAGAACCCCATCCATATATAGGATAAGGATCCGTTATGAACCACACTTTATGGCGAGAACCGCGAGAAGAGGGTGTTTAGGTTTTTGGGTTGTGGTGGGGTGGGGATGGGTGTTTAAATTTTTGGGTGGTGGTGGGGTGGGTTTATTTTGTTGTGTTCACATTAGTTCTCGTGGTTCTCGCAATAAAGGTGGTTTCTGGTGAACTCTACCATATATATATATATATATATTGCGCATTGAATAAATGAAACTTTAACGAATAACTAATAGATTTCCTTTTCGTTATTCTTTTGCCCTTTTCCTAGTATATGAATAACAAAATAGATTTTTCGAATGTATAAACTAATAATCCCAATGATTTTGGCTACTATTACCTTCCCAACCACAAATTTTTTTTGTCAAGGCATTATATATATTAGATACGTATATGGTTTTTAAAAAACAGAGATTTTAGTGGCTCATTTTGTTTACTCGTCATGGGCCCCCGGATTCTCGGGGATGGTCCTGAAAGAAGGCATGCCATAAATCTTGTGATGTCACCGCCTCGAGCATGTTTTCATTGGATACTCATGATCACCTCTCATATATTGCCCTCGTAATCTC